>CM031987.1:16480613-16921470 GCA_018804465.1 Populus tomentosa | reverse complement strand
ATTGTCTGGACACTGTGAGAATCACATGCAAGTATTTGTTATTTTGGGTAACTTCATCCATAGGGCACTATGTAGCTCCAATCTTATAGACTGGATAGAATTTTATGGATTTTGATGTCTATTGTTGGACTGTGGTATAACTTGGGTTTTTATGTCACTGGACTATGGTGTAATTCAGGTTTTTATGGCATACATGTATATCATCTTTACATTTTATGTTGAAATGGATACTGCTCCATTGTTCTTCTTATCAGAAAGGGGGGTCGACTAAATTTTTCCTTGCCTTGGTAGCATATAATTAACAAGTGTTGTGAGTTTAGGTTATTTTTGGTCAGGGGAGATAATATTCATTCTTCTCTTGCTATAAAAAGTTTGGTACAGTGATCTAAGCCAAATTTGTGACATTACATCTGTTCTGTTTTTAGGATATGGTCACAGTAATTCTTATGGTGCACATGTGGGCAAGTAGTATCATTTGATTTCCTGTCTCCCTTCTTCCACTTTTGTTATATATGTTGTGAAAATGTAATTTGCCAGAGTTGACTAACTCTGTATTGTGGAGAAAAATCCTCCACCCCAATGTCCTTTATCAGGTCTAAGCCAAACCAAAGTTGATTTTGGAACTGTGAGGATTTTACTCGCTTGCTTAGTGTATTGTGGGTTCAAAATATGATAAAAATGATTCTTAATGGTAGTCTTAAATTTTAAGATTTATCTGGTTGAATTCTCTTGAATTATAATTTTTGTTTGAATATTGCAGCTGGAAATTTGAGCCTGGTCCCTACAACAGAGATCCTCAACTTCACAAGCAAGCTGCTTTCAGATTCTCAGGTCAAGCTTTACAGGAATGCTTTGAAAATGCCAGCTCTAATTTTGGACAAGAAAGAGAAGATGGGATCTACGGTTTATCTCTAATAATGGATTGGTTGAAGATCCTTATGCTGTTGAGAAGGAAAGAGCTATGATCAATCCCTGGACTTCTAATGAGAAAGAAATTTTCATGCATAAGCTCGCGACTTTTGGGAAGGATTTCCGAAAAATTGCTTCCTTTCTTGATCACAAGTCAACTGCAGACTGTGTTGAATTCTACTACAAAAATCACAAATCTGATTGTTTTGAAAAAACCAAGAAGAGTAAGCAAACTAAATCTTCTACCAACTACTTGATGGCATCAAGTACGAAATGGAATCGTGAATTGAACGCTGCTTCGCTTGATATTTTGGGTGTGGCTTCACGGATTGCAGCTGATGCTGACCATGCTACTGAACAATCAGCAGTTGTGCTCTGGTAGAATCTTTTCCAGAGGCTATCGTAATTCTAAAATAACAGAAGGTGATGATGGTATTTTAGAAAGATTAAGCAGTTTTGATGTTCTTGGGAATGAAAGAGAGACTGTTGCTGCTGATGTTTTGGGTTCACTGTCCTCAGAGGCCATGGGTTCTTGTATTACTACTTCTGTTGATCTCATGGAGGGCTATCGAGAACAGAAGTGCCAAAAGGTGGATTCTTTTGCAAAAGTACCTTTGACATCTGATGTTATGGAGAATTTTGATGAAGAGACCTGTTCAGATGAGAGTTGTGGGGAGATGGATCCTACTGATTGGACAGATGAGGAGAAGTCCATCTTTATACAAGCTGTGTCATCTTATGGCAAGAATTTTGCAATGATCTCCCAAGTTGTCAGGACAAGAACTAGAGACCAGTGCAAGGTGTTTTTTAGCAAGGCCCGGAAGTGTCTTGGACTGGATTTGATGCATCCTGGACCCAGAAAGTCCAGAACACCAGTTAGCGATAATGCAAATGGAGGTGGGAGTGACACTGAAGATGCTTGTGCCATGGAGACTGGATCAGTTGTCTGTAGTGATAAGTTGGACTCTAAGATTGATGAGGACCTTGCCATCGTCCATCATGAATACAGAGCATGATGAATCTGATGCAGAGGAGAGGATAGGATTGCATGAGGACCTGAGTGGAACTGAAGGCAATAATGCATCTGGGATATTAGATAAGAATGATTCCAGGGTTGTAGATGAAATGGTTTCTGATCCATCTGAGGCAAGGCAGAGTGCTGATCTAGCTTTTGATGTTGACAGCAAATTCATGAATGCTGTTCATCAGTCAGAGCCTGTAGTGGCCCAGAAAATGTTGATTGCATCTGCTAATGCAGAATCTGAAAGAGATCAAGTAGCTGACAAGGGTGTTTCTGTTGTCGAATCACAGTCTGTTGTAGGTGCAGTTGATGTCAACACATACAATGCAAATACTGCAGTTGAGTTGAAAGGTGTAGCTGAGGTCTCTGGTAATGGATTGGAAAATGGTTTAACAGAGCAAGAACTTTTTGTACCTGAAAATAGTTTGGGTAGTCCAAGTGGCTTGATGCAAGATTCAACCAGCAATGCCTCACACCATCCTGTACATATGGATTCCTGTTCAGAATTCAGCTGTAGTTTAGAAAATATGCATCAAGTCTCTGTCCAGTTAGAATCTGTGGAAAAGCCTCCTGTCATCTCATTGCCACAGGAAAATAATCTTGATATAACAAATTCCATCTTACAAGATTCTGCTGTCATCCAATTTGAGAAAAGGTACAAACAGGATACACTTCAGGAGAGCAGTAGAGATAAGCAGGGTAAAATATCTGTTAGTGGAGATGATTACTTCCAGCATTTGTTGGATCATCCTTTGTGGAGCCATAATGAATCCTCCCAGATCCCCCGGGGTTATCGACTGCAAATTCCTACAAAGAAAGAGATGAATGGGGTTATTTCTGGTAGACTTCTTTCTGGAGCTCAAAGCCTTCCCAACTCAGAAAAGAATGTCATCAGTCAGTATGAAGCTCAGGAGTGCTATCTTCAAAAGTGTAGCAGTTTGAAAGCTCAGCATTCAGTGCCTGAGCTTCCATTCATAGCCCAACGTCGTGGACGTGGAAGTGATCATCTGAGAGATCATTCACGGAGGTCATCAGATGTGGAAAAGCCATGTAGGAATGGTGATGTTAAACTGTTTGGTAAAATACTCAGTAACCCCTCGCAAAAGCAGAATTCTAGTGCCCGTGAGAATGGTGAAAAAGAGGCCCAGCATCTTAAACCAACAAGCAAGTCAACAACTTTTAAATTTACTGGCCATCACCCTACAGAGGGTAACATGGCTCTCTCGAAGTGTGATCCTAATAATCAGTCTGGCCTGGAGAATGTTCCCATGAGGAGCTATGGTTTCTGGGACGGGAACAGAATACAGACTGGGTTTCCATCTATGCCTGATTCTGCTACTTTACTGGTCAAGTATCCCGCCGCATTTAGCAATTACCATGTGTCATCATCCAAAATGCCCCAGCAGACATTGCAAGCTGCTGTCAAGAGTAACGAGTGTAATCTGAATGGCATTTCTGTTTTTCCTTCAAGGGAAATAGCTGGGAGCAATGGAGTGCCGTCTTTTACTGTAGATATGAAGCAGCGGGAGGTTATATTAGCTGAGATGCAAAGACTGAATGGGCAGCAAGCAAGGGGTATGGCAGGGGTTAATGTTGTTGGAAGAGGGGGGATTCTTGTTGGGGGAGCATGCACAGGTGTTTCAGATCCTGTGGCAGCCATTAAACGGCACTATGCCAAAGCTGATCAGTATGGTGGGCAAAGTGGAATTGTCTTCAGAGAAGAAGAATCTTGGAGAGGCAAGGGGGACATAGGCAGGTAGTAGGAGTGTTAAGAGGAAATCTTCAGGACGTCCTCATTGGCAAATTCTTCCTTTGCCGCGCTTTGTATCATAGTTCCTGTATTTTTCAATGGAATGTTAGGGCATTAGACGGTTTCTCAGTCCCATCTTTTTGGCAAAGTTATTTTAGGTGTCTGTATTATTGTAGCTATTTGTTGTATTTGATGGAAAATGCAAAAATAATTTGTTGTTGGGTAGGGAGACATCGGAAGCCACCCCCCTGCTTTCAAAAACCTAATCTCGGAGACAATGACCCTTTCATGCACATCAACAGAACTCTGCAAATTTATTCTGTTTCCTTTTAGAACCAGGAACGCTCAACTAATGGGTTTTGTGACTTGAAAGGTCAAGTATCGTGTAAACGTTTACCTTGTGTAAAAGAGAGAAAAAAACAGGAACACTGTAAAATCTTATTGCTTAAGAACACCCGCGTTCAACCCTTGCTCAAACCGCGGCAGGAAAGAGGTAGCGACATTCATCACTTCTTTGGTTTCAGCCTGTGCGCGTAAAATGGATGGGATAGGTGCTGTAATTTATATTTCTTGCAGTTAACCAAGGAAGAAATAACTGAAGAAAAAGAACATGAAGCCTCTTGCATCTTAAAAATTGCAGCAGAGTATCACCAAGAATTGCTCATAGAATAGTTGAGCAAATTTTATAGCTGATCATGAAGCTTTGTGTAGCACAAAATCACCAAAAGTTTTTTTTTAAAAAACAAACCTTTTCTTGTTTTTTAGTGTATCTCATAAAAATTATCTCGCAGTGATCTCTTGTCCATCTTAGCTTAACATCTCCTGGAAATCTTTTTATTATACCTGTCTGTGAAAGCCCACTATCCTAAGAGGGGAAAAGAGTATGAAAACTTTTACTCTGGGATGCAATGAATTGTTAATGATTCAGCAAAAAGCTCTCTTTCTGTTTTCTTATTATTTATTTATTTTTTCTATGCAGCCCTTTTAACTCTGTTTGATATATGTTACAACTGGGGTCTGGTTTGATCTAGTAACTATTACATATAGCTTTGTAGGAGGGCTTGGCTCCTACATTTTTCATCCTTGATAAAGGAATTCATTAAATTCATAAGTTCTTTTAACTCCAGTACATATCGAATTAGCAATTAATGAACCATAATAAACACTCTGTAGCGATAAACATCTTTCAGTCCCATATCAATTGCCTTCTGAATGTTGACAAGGGTGTAGACTTCATTCAAATACACAGTAAAAAGCTATCCACTCTAAGGTCTACCCAGCAAAGGATGCCCTATGAAAGAGCGAAGGCAAATCTGGCGTGGGCGTCCTGATTCAATCTCAGCCTGTTAAACCATATTAACAAGTATTTGAAAGTTCAGAAAAAGTTAAAATGATGTTCCACTACCTTCCCTCCATTTCTTCAGATGTTGAATCAGTGAAAGCTACTGCATATGTGTGCTAAGACACTCAAAATGTACAAAGTGAAGCGTGCAGAATACCCGGACCAATGTGTGGTTTCCTTGTGCATCTCTCTCCAGGACTTCAACTTTGCTCTAAGATCATTATCCTGGCTTGACCATTAGTGAAACACAAACATGATCAGAAATACATTCAAAATAGAAAAGGAGGATCTTGACAGCAAATAGTGCAATAACAAACATTCAAAGGCGAGGACACTTCAGGAGAATTGAAAACACAACTAAAAAATTTCTATAGTATTGAATTTATGCAGTAGCTAGGAGTACTTGAGAGGAGGAAAAAAACAGAAATTTTATTTAGAGAAGGGAAATATTTAATGAACCTGAGGGTGAAGCAACACACAGCCCTTTGGCCACTCCAGGGAAACGCATTGTTACCTATCCTGATTCTTATCATGAAAAGTTATTTGCAAGGAATGGCGTGATTGAGAAAAAACAAACAACCGCTGGATACAGATGGTTCTTCAAGTTGTCAGCATTATAAACAAAATAATCATTGCCAACCAAAGTAGAAATCACAGCATAACCAGAAGAGTACAAATGCCACAAACAGAAAAGGAAGCAAAAGGCAGTGGTTGAGCCAAGGTGTTGCCTATCCTGATTTACTAGTGCTAGGTATATCTTTGAAATCTTCCACTTTATTCTCTGCTCCATGTTGGTATTGCTATACATGAGGGAATCGAATACGTTTTATCAGCAAAATATATTCTGGTTTACAACCATGACATTGGCTGTCACACTATTATGTCAAGAACCGTTTCTTCAGTTAAAGCAGAACAGAAGAAAATTATGCCAGGTCTTCGCTTGTCAGCACTTCTTATTTTCATATCAATGCAATGTAGTAGTGTAAAGTAGTCCTCATAAGCAAAGCTTCCTCCTGACTGACTAATGAAATTGGAAAAAGAGTGCAATTATCAAGTGCACATTTCCAAAATTTAGCCAGCTGTAAGCAGAGAAAATAAGAGTTATGGTCATTCATTTATTCAGCACCAGTAGCTCATCTGATGCAGGCGATGAAAAGGATGTGATCCTTGGCTTGCTAGGGAAGAGATGTCCTCGCTTGCCCTCCACTAGAGTTGCATTAAAACTTGAAGACCGGACAGCTTGTTCAAAGCAATCTAATCATCACCTTCACATGAAACTTGAAGCAAGGCGCATCAGGCTCTCTCCACGGAGCCTATGATAGGCCAATTCCGAACCATCCCTAAAAAATCATGATCCCTTTCTACACAAAAAATATACATGAAATTCTTTTATTTGGTTTTTAACAGAAATCTACCCAAGGATTGTATAGGGCTCTTTAACAACTTCACCATCAATTCTTATCTATAACCAAAAACAAAAACCCATTTCAAAGAATTACTCAACAGTACAGTACATCACCAAAAATAAAGTGAAAAACTCACAATTTTCTCAAGACTATGAGTAAAGTGGTGATGTGCTTCCCATTTTTTCTGAACGTCACTATGGCTTCCACCCCTTTAGTTAATGTGGTGGTTATTTGTTTTGGAGTAGTTTTAGTTTTACCACTGTCAAAAGTGTTTTAACATCCATGAATTTCAAAATTCTTAATAGCCTATTGAACAACTTCCTCGTAATTTTTTTTAACAGGTGGACATGTAAGTAGTGTCAAGGGAGTTTTGAATATATATATATATATATATATATATATATATATATATATATATATATATATTATCAATGGAGTTTAGACTTAAGTGGTTTGATTTTTTGAGGAAAAAAGTAATTATCTTGCAATTGATCAGGATTTGAAGACTTGACAAAAGCATTAGTGTCAAAACGGGCACCCCACAAACCCTGCACAATGGAATGTTGAACACAAACGGGGACCAGGTCATTCGTTCGTCAAGAACAAACTGCAGAGCTCAGAGTACAAAAATCCAATATAAACTAGTGTTCTGGGTTCAAGCAAATTAGTTGACCTGCTCCCATGGACGATTGCCTCTAAGGAAAGAGAGGGCCATTTGGATATCTCAGCAAGATTTTGTTGAAAATTCCATAGATGGCTTGTGAGGATAGGGAAAAAGTGACAAGCAATGAAACGTGGATCTCACAGATGTTAAATGATAGGTTGAGCATGGAAAAATTAGCGATCGCAATTTTGAATGATTTATTCATAAGAATGCATTGCTATCTTATTCGGTCACTTTTTTAAGTTTTAATACACACAGAAAAATTCCTATTTGTTGGAAAGATGGCCAGATCTCAAGTATCAAGCATTCCAAGATATTTGTCAGGACAGAGAATTGCCTGAATAATAAATAAATAAATCACTCATGATTTATTATCTTTTATTTCTTCAATTGCCGGAATCAGGTCTTTACAGGAAAGGAAAACAGCGACAATCATGGAAAAACAAGGAGCAGGCAACCACCCCTTGTTGGACACAAATTACAATAATGTAAAAGCACAAAGATGGGGTAAACAATTAAGTGCCAAGACAGAAGAATTAGCAGAACACATCTGCTGCTGAAGAGGAATTCCCTGCCATCTGAAGGGAAACTGGATATTCCACCAGAGCACCGCAATGTCCACTCTTAACAGCAACAACTTGCAACTGACTGGAGCTACTGGCAGGTGTTTCGGCAAGAGGCATTGTCTTGGCAGCTACTGCCTTCAGCCGGTACCGCTCTGCCCTAGATCCAATAACCTGTCCTAATATAGATGCTCCAATGGTAAGTGCCATGGCTGACTTTGGCATCAATATGGATTTCCTAAGCATGGCTATGAATGGAACTGCAGCATGGACAGCAGCAAACCATGATGGTGAAAATTTTTTGGTGTGTTCCCTCCATATTCCTAAAGGAACATTTGCTGCCATACCCAACATCCCAATCACAAGTACTTTTGCGGGCAAGGGTTGTGGCCGGAGATTCTTTGCAAAGGAAGTTCGTGATATAGCTGCTCTGGCTGCAATCACTGCAGGTGGGCACTTGAGGTTCATGCCTGGAGGGGGTTTCAGAACCTTAGCTACAAGTGGCAAGACACTGCTAACTGCCCGATAAGATTTTGCAATAGGGCAGTTTCCAGTTTGCAGCCACTCATTGCTCAATGCCTCATGATTAGACTGTCCTCCCTGAAACATCATCATAAAATTTTGTCAAAAGGGGAGAGCTGAGACAATTTAAAGTTCCAAATTTGTTTTTCATCATATATGCAACAGTCTAGAAATCAACATTTATTTACCTGTGAAGACGACCCTTTCTTGGATGAATTGGAGTTTTTCTTCTGATTATTCCACTTCTTAGAAAACGCATCAAAACTGAAGGGTCCCCCAGCTCCAAAGGATGAAAAACTGATGGTGGCTGCCTTTGCAGCTAAAGGATTGAATTTGGGTACAGTGAGTTGAGGTTCTACTTTCTCAGCATTTGATAAAGATCTTTCAGAAAGTGGGACTACTCCATCATGTCCATGGAATAGCCTAAAAGCCATGTCAAAATTGGGACCATCTTCAAAAATTGGACCCTTACCCATGCGCGCCTAGCAAAAAGATTGATCAAAATTTTAGTCGCATGTTCCATTCCAATTAACCAATTTCAAAGGTGCAATGGGCAAAACATCGGATTAAGTAACAGGTGAGATGCAAGCCCAGGTCCAGAATCTATTGGTTTCATACTAGGCCAGGCAAGCTCCACAGTTTTCCAGGTCTCAGGAAATGCACAAGGTATAATAAATGAGGCAACACCTGAACCAATACCTAATTGAGACGAAGAAGCTTATATTTAAGCAAAACTGAGCAAAAATAGAAAACTTACAGGCATTGGGAAAGGCATGGATGAGGAAAGGGAAAAACTAGTGGGCTCATTAATGTTTCTCAGAAAGGGACACCTATGGATGTCTAGCTGAGAAGGTGCGGGATCCTCACTTAGACCTCTGAAGAAAAAGTCCATCTTTATCAGAAATCAAGGTTACCTGCACAAAAAGAGGAAAGAGCATAAAGATAAATGTCTTCATCATCTTATGAACATGAAAAGATAAACTTCCAAACATGAAATCAAACTCTCAAAACAACGTTAAGAATAAAAATGACCACAACTCTGAATCATACCAACCACCGATCAAGATTGTAAAACCAATCTCAGAAACTGAAGAAACACACACAAGATTTTGATTGCAAAGTGCGTGATCATATGCCCAGTAAACACAAACAATTCATCAAATCAGAAGTTCTAGCTATCAAAATCTAAACTTTAACAAAGAGACAAGCATCATTAACACACAGGTACAGTTTCAATTATATACCAACAATTATAAAAACTGAACATAACTCTTAAAAAAAGAATACATCTAAATAAAACCGGACATCATCTAATATCTCAACAGATCACTACACAAAGCTTTTTATTACAAGAGCTACAGAGTTTAAGATTTATCGAATTGTCTTTACCCGGGAAAAAATGAAACCCATTTGACTTCCAGAAAACCCCATTAATGTTTTTTTTCTTTAAACCTCTAAATTATCGAACTTTAGCAAACCATTAACCCTCTGGAATCAACAAATCTCAATTATAATGAAATAAAGCAAAACACCAAACAATGCCAGAAAAAACGTCGAAAACAAGGATCTAAAAAACCGAAAGAAAGCAAGAAACTTTAAGATGCCATACCTCTTGCGCTGATGTTATAATTAAAACCCAGAAATCAAAATAGAAAAAACTGAGTGAAAAAGGGTTTTTTTGAGGAATTGAAGAGACAAAGAAAGGAATCAAAGTTAGGTAACGAAGGAGAAAGAGAGAAAATTGTTCAAGAGAAGAAAGAGAGGGTGTAAACGACGACGTGCTAAGCACACGCCTTGGATGTTCTAAGTGTTGTAAATGTCAACGTTGGAGTAGCATGCTTTTGTGTTGTTTGGTTTGGTCAGAGCTGGTGGATGGAGACTTTATTCTTAATTTAAATAAGGGCTGGGACTCTTCGTTATTTCCTTTTCACATTAGGATTCGGACTTCTGGATTTGTTTACCTAATTTTCTCTTTAAAAAAGCGAGAGAAAAAATTATTCCTTACAGATAATAAATTACTTCTTTTTTAAAAAAAGGCACAAGCTTTTCCATCTGTGAATACTAAATTTGGGTTTTCCATTGTATCACAAATATCTTATTGACAATTAACTCCATTGATTCGTAGTTTCTAGGCATATTATCAGATAATAATCATCTAAATAGCTAAGATCCAAAAACAAAACGTCTAATATCAAGGGAAAGAACATGAAATTTTACCTATAAAAATAATAATAATGGAGAAACATGTGTATCAAAGTATTTCAACTTTTTTTTTCTTCTGAGTCTTTATTTATTTTTCAACAAGTATTTTAACTCTCATTCTTCGCGATCAAGAGCCAAAAACTTAATCTAAAATTAATTATTTTGAATTATTAGAACTACACACCAAGTTTAATGGGTTTTTACTAACTCTTCGTTATAGCAAGGTTATGCCATCCTTTTCAGAGTCATGTCATCTTACAATCCAGTGCTTAAGAAGCTGAGATACTGGTGGAGAGGAACAAGTGCTGGAATTACTTGACCAAGTAAATAAAGTCATGTGCTTGGTATATATCTTTCCCACTAACAGTAAGTCTGGGAATAGTAAAAGTGATGTTCGAGCAAAATCTAATCATCCTCGTGAATGGATACAGATGGCTTTCAAGATCTCTGCTTTTGGTTGGAAGTTAGCGATAAGGTGGTTGGGTGACTTCAAGCACCTTTGATTAAATTTTAAAACAGTCCTGATCATGCCATTTTTAATAAATGATTCTTGGCACTATTACTATTTTATTCCGACATGGAAATATCTTTTTTTTAGCACTGTTTAAAGACATGAAGCTTTTATATATATATATATATATATATATAAATATTCAAATTAATTTACATGTATTTTGACTAATTTCTAAACTTTAAAATTAATAACTATATAAATTTTAAAATTTGTAAAACTTCAACTCTTAAGTAAATTTAAAACTTGAATTAGACACTAAGCATTTTAAACATTGACAAGGTGTCCATGCATGAGGCATGAAGTTTTTTTTTGAAGGAAAAGTCCACCACTCTTTCTGAGGTGCTGTGTGAGCCAACTCAAATCCTTTAACCAGCCATTATCTCCGCTAACTTTTTTTTCTGGGTAGGCAAAAATCAGTTCACGAGCTCGTTGCAAATGACCAAATTAGCTCTCTGCAATAAGCTAACTGGGCAAATTTTCTTGTTTACTGAGCAAAATCCTTGTATTTTTGACCATTTAACTTTGCAATCCGTTGGACATAAACAAACATTATTATGACCGGTCCCATACCAACAAATTCACAACACGGGCCAGTATCAGAAATCACTGATCAGTAGCCAGGGACAGCCTTTGTTTGGCAAGAAAATGAAAGAACAGTCATAGTTGAAAGGGTCAGACATTAAACATGCTCGTAAATGGCAATACTCTGAATGAAATATGTGGCCAAGTTTGTATTTACAGAAAGTTGACAAAATTGCCATCGTGTGCTGATCTGAAAACTAGAGGTTAAAAAGCAAAGACGCCTACTGTTTCCTTCACGGCCTGCCCTCTTGCATACGAGTCAATTTCATTAGAAAGAGGGCATCAGGAAAGTAGTTTAGGGAAAAGGAGAACAGTACAAATTACTATTAATAGAGCTCCTTTCTGCAGTCATTCATCAGCAATACTAAATCTATTCAGGCGCTGGTTCCTCGTTTGATTTCTTGTATTCCGGCTTCAGCTCATATGATCCTTGATTACTTCCCTTGTTGTTGTAGACACAAAGGTCTTTAAGAATGTCTTTAACAAATTGCTGCAGAAAGACAAGGTAATAATGAGACAGAAGGCGAGGACAAAATACTTCTATACTGAAATTCAACAGAGAATATGGCAAAAAAGCAAATCTTAAAACAAGCATTTCAAAAGAAAATAAAAGGTATTTCTCATAAGCCTTAAAAGATCCTGGTGGCTGGCCTCGTAAGTTTTTGAAACAGCCAAAACTATATATTTTTTGTCTGCAATCCAGAAGGGGGACGGAAGAAGAAGGATGGTCAATAGATGATAAAGTTATTCTAGTGTGACAATTCATGGAGCACCATCTGCCCAGGCTTGTTCGAAATGTTCAAAAATAAAAAGAAGTATGCAAAGTCACAGTTATTCTGAATTTTGAAACAAACTCCATATTGGAGATAAACAGAGCTTCTGAATTTCCCAGCATGGAGAAACCCTGGTTAAAATAGATAGAATTGCTAAAATCTGCAAGAAACAATATTATGTAAAATCTTGGAACTCTAGCAATCAAAATTAGGGTTTTGATGAGTCGAACAATTTCATTCAAAATCCAGAGACAAGGTGTAGAAAACCATCCAATGAAAGGATGCAATCATGAGGTCAACTAACATGAAGCATGTGGTCATGACCATTCTAAAAAGACATGCCTCGTGCCCATTTGAACAGTCAAGTTAACAAAAAGACGAAAAAGCTCATGCCCATTTGAACCTGTTAGTGAGAGATATTTGAATTTCAACTAAAGGCTCAAAGAACTTTTGCCTAGTGTTTGGATGCAGATTGCATGTACTTTACATAGCTGAACAGCTTGGAATTTGGCGAATAATTTTACTTCTGACCCCCATAGAAGAAAAGTCTTATCATGGTGTTAAAGGATGAGTTCATAACAGAAACCAAAAGTAGTAACATACTAAATAGTAAGAGCCTGTAATGTTTAAACATGGGTATAGCAGGTAAGCATAATGATGTAATTCTTCAAATTACTATGAGAAGATCAAATTAGAGCAGTTTCACCCTACACAAACAAAGAGATAATCAGAGCACCCCAACTTGTCTTACAGCTTTGTAAAGACCCATATTTAGAAACAGCGCCTAACAAGTCAAATGTCCAAATATACACTATATTCTCTGTTGATCTAAAGGTCATGCGTGGCAAAGTTTGTCAAACTCATGATTGCATAGTTCATGAAATCATATATTCCTCTAAAAGCAATATGTTTTTGCATGCTTTCAATACAGCATCATATGGCAACAATATGGACATGTAAAATGACTTGGAAGATCGAAAATATGACACACGGCACTAAAAAGAACTCTAACCACTAATTCTGGGTATCATACACACATAGAATTTTTAATTATATTTTTACACACTATTGTTACTAAGATCCAAACGGTAGCATAAGCACATTTGCAAAAACTAAGTGGTCAAAAAACATACTTCAGGTTGGTCTGTCTCTTGGATCAGCTGTTTTAGTGTCCAGTTTGGTTGCTTTTCAAAAAGCTTAAACATAATCCCTTCCATTTCTCTACGGTCTCTTCTCGTCCTTTTCATATCTGATGCCTTGATTGGCAGTTTCTTCTTATCCTATTGCAAACACAAATGTTTAGAATAGTCCATAAAATAAATATCACTAATCTATCTGGTAATAGCAAGAAAGAAAGTGCCTCCACATAAAGCAAGGTGAAAAAACATTGACAAATATGTAGAAAAAGGACAGTACAGCGAGTCCAGATATAATCATCCCCGGCATAGGCATCATATGACTCCCGGTGTCATTGTCGATGACCTGAAATGGGAACAAGGAGAGGGTCAAAGAGAATTGATCATCCATAAAAAGCATGAAGAAAAGATGTTTAGTGTAAAGCAGACCTTTATTTGTCTACTCTTGACCATGTACTTTTTTGTTCTTTCACGACAGATTTTTCTATAGTTCTCAAGGTTTTCACTATGAGGCCTCACATCAAATTTGTTCAGTATTCTTCCCTCCACAGACAGCTTTCCTATAAAACAATGGAATTTCACCAACTTTAGTTCAGCTTCCAAAGTTCAGTTGCTAAAATTGAAACATGTTTTACGAGTTAGAAGTTAGAACAAGAAACCAGCTGTTTGTTATCCAAGTAAACAGGCAGGAAAAACAGCATATACTAATTGCATATTCTCGTGAAGAAAGGGTTCCATTTCCATGACGAACTGATGTGCATTTTTTTTGGTACAGAGAAGGGCCCACAGGCCCAAGTACACAAATACTAACTAATTATCATGGATACTATTACAAGCAAACCTACAATGATCAGCTGAAAGTAAGTTCAGGAGTCCTGGTAGAGGATCAGGAAGATATTTGATTCCTAACTTTGCATTAGATCTTATATTAGATAGTCAATCAGCATTATGAGTTCCCTTATCTGTAGCATGTGCAATTATATTTAAGTTATTGCTCAGTGGCAATACAGTGCAGAAAAATTCAACCTAGAGTTTTCTAGTTATCCCAAAAAAATGATCCACTGGCTTGCTTTTCCTTGAAGTGAACCATCTTAAGAGGTTACTATTGTCCTCAGTTTGGATAGAGAGGCAAAACAGGGAATTTATGTAAACTATTTTGTCAAATAAAAAATGATAAATTAACTATGATCTGAAGCGTTCTTCATGGAAAGTGAATTTCATGGCATGGGCTCCAAAGACAGAAGCATGCTTACCTTGAGATGACTCAGAAAACACAGACATATCAACTAAGTCTTTAGACATTTCCATAGAGTAAGACTTGAGTCCATCTCCAGGTCCAGTGCCAGCCATTTCCATAGTGAACTGAACATGATAGGGGATGACTTAGATAAGGTGAAGCAGTCCAAAAGAATAGACATCCCAAAACAACAAAAGAAATGCTATATCATCTCCCGAATTTTTTCATTGATGTCATGAATTAATCTAAATTATTGATCTAGTTATTGTGACATCTTCACTCAACCCAAGGAAAAAAAGAACAGAAATCAAGGCAAACATAATACCAAGAAGCTCATTATTATCAAATTTTGTCCAGTGCAAATTCATTCGTATGCACCACATAAAGGAGCTCTACAATCCAACAAGTCCTTTCAAACCTTAGTCAATGCTGATGAAATTAGAAAATTTTAATGTCATGATCACTGTTCGCCAAGAAATAAAACAATTTGAACACCATCATCTAACTCATCTACTGTATGTTGCACTTGAAAAGGATTAACGATCGGAATACCAGAAAGGATTGAAAGCATTTGATATCAAGTTTGCAAAATGAATAGATTCTTTTCCATGGGAACATGATGATTACAGCAATTCAAATATTTCCATCCGGATACTGATGTACTTCCTAGGAAATCTTCCAAGCACAAAGTTATGACTCACTCTGCCTTCAATTCCCACAAGCCAATCCAACAGGAAAAACAAAAACATGCAAGTCGCAACATAACAGAAAAACAACAGGTCGCCTCATCTAAGATTTTTTTCTTAAAGTAGAAAAGGTCATTACTAACTTGCGGACCACAATTCCTGGAAAGGGAAATCTGAAGATGATGGACAGAAATATTTAGTTTGATACGTGAAATTCAAATCTCATTAGCAAAATTCATTAAAACTAAGCAACACGATACACAACATTACAGATAAAGAAAATCAAAATGACACGAAACTGAAAAATAACACCACATTCCATAAGAGAATGATAACTTGTGAAATGCAGAAACCAAAAGAAATCGTGAAGTGTGCAAAACCAAACAAAACAAAACAAAACAAGAATCAACTCGATATTTAATGCATTCGGATAATCCTGCAGTAAAATGTCACCAATAACCAAAACAATCTAAAACCACACAAATTAGTCCCTAGAAATGACACGGCACAAAATCCAGCCAGCAAAAGAAAAAGAAAACACAATCTTGATTCAAAACAAAGGGAACCCATAAACCCCAGGGAACCACACAACGCATATAAACCATCATACCTACAAAAACCAACCATGCAAGGCAAAGAACAAACCCAAAAGACATAAACTTGAACATATCTTAAAAAAGGAAAGAAACACAAAAAAAGTTGTATCTTTTTAACCTCGGTAGCAGAATTATCATCATCATTGCTTTTAAGAGGGTCAACAGAGACAATGACTTTAGCCACAGGTGGCGAAGAGGCATCACCATCAACACCTTCATGCTCTTGGCTTCGTAGAAAACGAGAGACTATTGAAGGACATTTCATCAACCAAACCGATTTCTCTGCTTTGCTTGCATCCAAGAAACCACCAAGAACAGGACTTTTGTTATTATTGTCATTTGTAAGGTTTTTGTTGTTGTTGTTGTTGTTGTTGCCGCTGCTGCTGCTGCTTGCCTCATCGTCCATGGCGCGAGAGACTAAAATGGGGCAACGGGGTCTTTCTCTCTTTGGGAGTGAAAGAAACGGTTTTTGAGATAATATTTTGGTTTTTTATTTCTTTTTATTTTTAACAGCGAGAATACCACAACGGGTTATGGGGGCAGTTTTATATAGCGAGAAGGAGCCACGTAAGGCGTGATCCAGCTGTAGTCTTTGTGTTTGAATTGAGGAATTAGGATTATTACCACCTAGAATTAAATCAACCTGGTTTAGCTAAAACGACAAGTCGTCTGCTGCCACTACATAGTGAACCAGGAGGATTAAAACCCCGCTCCGAGCAACAAGTTTGTGACTTTTTCGAGTTCTTTTCATAAACTCTCTCTCCCTCTTTCTCAATTTGGTCTTCATTACTTATATTGTAATCTCTTGATCTCTCTTTCCTCTTTTACATGCAATTGTTCATTCTTCTATGCAGTTTTTGATTTATTTTTTTTGTTACATATATAATGGTGGAATTGTAAGTGAAAAAGCAAAAGCCCAGTTGCTGATTGGGATTTTGATTTGTTCTTACGAACTGGGTTCTTCTTACTTTGGTCTCGAAAGTGTAAAAATGAATGAGTTGCTGGAATCATGTTGCATTGTTGTTTGAGGTTTATGTCCGGTTCTTTGTTTGATTATCAATTTATGCAACAATGTCAAGTTATTGCAATTTTTCAATTTTGAGAAGGGAAAAGGCTGCCTAGAGAAAAAAAACTTGCGCTCTCTTTTACATTTAGTTATAGTTAAGCGATGAATCTTGTTGTTGTAGCAATTTGTCTTGATATCTAGTGTTCGAATAGGTAAAATGGAGAACAGAGTTGCTAATCAGCTCCCTGAAGTAGACTCTTTGCCAGATGGCTTTGTTGACAGCTCAATGGAACCCGTGGCTCCTCAAACTCCAACTTCAGAGCAAGAGAAGCCGGTCAGCGACTGCAAGGAGGATAGTATTGGTAAAGTTGATCATGTGAGTGAAGCATTACATGAGTTGGCTGCAAATGAGTCTCAAACCAGTCAGAATGGTACCGAGAAGCCTGAAAAGATGAGAAATTTCCCTGTTCCATTGTCTGATATTGATGGATGTGATGCTTCAGTGCACTTGGTAGCTGAGCCTGATCAGGGCGCGTGGCAGGAAGAGGGTACACTTACCAAGCCTGTTTTAGATGATTTAGTTCCTGAGGCTTCTGTTGGGGTGTCCAGATGCAGCGAGGTAATCGAAGTTCAACGGAGTTCTCAAAGTTCAGATAGATGTAATTATCTTCTCTTCCATTGCAATTGCTTTCATAACTCCAATTTTGTTTTGAGTTTCTGATTTTACATTTCTGGCCCTTGGTCATTCCTTTGCAGCCACTCAAGGAGGTTTGGACTCACAAGCCACTGGTGTAAAAGAAATATCTTCATCAGAAAGCACTGAGTTACAGAAAGGCAGAAAAGTAGTCAGTGACCTACCTTGATTAGTTTGATCACTGAAGAGACTTCTAGCTAATTTATTTTTTCTTATTTCTAGTTACTTAAATGCATTTTGATCTCTGTGTGAGGACGGCACAGTTGTGTGTTCGTTTCTTTCCTGTTCCTATAATTCCTTGACAGTAAGGCCTGCCATCTTTTTCAGCCATCCAACTCCATACTGTCATGCCATTTTGACAACAACATGCATACTTCCATGCAGTATATATTTTTTTTTTGTTTTCCTGTATGTGCTTTATTTTTATGAACATCCCATATTTCCATCTATATAGGAAGTATTACTATTGTGATTCATTGTACTTCATTTATTGCCTTCAGGAAGCTACTGAAACAAAACGTAAGAATGCAAAACGAACCTTCAAGTCAGAAAAGGAGTTTCTGGAGTTCACTTTGAAGTATCAACAAGTGCTTACTGAAAGAGATGCTGGTGAGTTTGAATGTGTTTGTAGTGCATGAAGCTTGCTTTCATTGTATTTGATAAACTTAATACATCCTTAAAGCGAAGAAATTTTGAAGCTTCTTTTTAGTATTTCCTTAACTATAATTGATTTGGATGTAGCAGACCTTGTTCAGATATTTGTTTTCAGACTAGCATAATTTCATGACAATATAACTAGGGCATGTTTTGTTGGTTTATAAGATTTGCACCCACAATTATGAAAAGGAAGCAAACCGCATTTCGTGCAGGAATTTAATGTAGAAAATGGCTTTCACTTGTTACCTGGGCTTGCAATATGTTGATCTCTGAAATCTAGAACATCACTTCTTCACATTTACAGGGAAACACTGTTAAATTAAAGGATAATTCCTCCTTTCTAAGAACAAGTTTGCCAAGGTCTTCCAGATTCCTGCCAAAATACCTTCCTTTGCTTTCTCCAATGGAAAAAAAACTTGTCAGAATCCGGTGACAAATGGATTGAACCATTGAAGTTGTTTTTCCTTGAATTGCTCATTGTAGCATTTTATACAATCTTTGCAGGATCGAAGAGATAACTACATCAAAATTAAAACCATTTGTTATCGATTTTTGTTTGTAAAGTCATGATACACATTGTGATTTTCATTAAAATCTTACAATTTTGAAGATAGATCAAACTCATGCTCGGTAACCTTTTCCCTTATTCTTTTGCAGCTATTGTTGTTCGTGATAAGCTTGAGTCGCTGTGCAGAGAGTTGCAACGCCAGAATAAAATGTTGATGGTATACTTGCTTTTAAATTGTATCTATCCACACTGAGTGAACTGTAAAGTTGTTACTTGTTTCAGATGATGATACTTTACATGTGATTGGTAATGTTTGGATTAGTATTTGAGCATGCAAAACCTGTTGAGGTCCTTGACTTTTCCTACAGTTGATGGCTTTAAAAGTTCCTTAATCATCTATCCCTACTCTTGAAATTAACACACTCTTAAGGGAAAGAGACTGTTCAAGTTCTGAACTTGTATTTTTCATTCACAAACTGTGCTTTATTTAATTCAGTGCCTTGTTTCTCATACAAATTTGATATGAGAACTTGTTTTCCTAATTAAGATAGAAAGTGATGGGGTGATAATTTGACAGGATGAATGCAAACGGGTATCAACAGAGGGGCAACATTTGAGATTGGATTTATCAACCAAATTCCAAGATGCAATAAAGGTTTGGTTGGCATTTTTCATTCAATTGAGATTGAGTATCGAGCTGTAGTACACTTACATCATTCCTTTTTCTTGGGAGGATGAACCATCTGATGCAACTGGAATAACTAGTGTCTTCTGTTATAGGACGTGAGCAACAGGCTAGAAGAGCAGAAGGAGGAATCTCTCACTCAGTTGAAGGAGAATGAGATGTAAGACAAATATAAAATACATGCAAAATTATCAAATTTTATAGTGATTTCATTTTTTGTTTGAAGTGGATGAATCAATATATAATAGTAATATTGTTGCAATGATAAATATTCTGGGCTTGACTATGACGGTTCAGTTTCGAGTAGTGAGCAGCCCATTTATTACTGAGAGGTCTGTCTCCAAATTCCCCTTTCCTAAAATTACTTCTGGTACACAAAATTGTCAATACGTAATGACCGTAGCTGTATTTGATGTTTCTCTTTCATGAATAAGAATTGAAGCAGAATGGAATTGGATTCCTTGAATCTTTGAGATTGTATAACCATGCAACAGGCATCTCGATATCATAAATAAGAACCACCATAGCTGTGTAGTCGCAAACAAAATTTTGTGATTTGGCTGTCCCAGTTTTTGTCCTCTGTCCCTGCCCTTTCGTGCCCAGATCATGGATGCTTTCTTGGATTTATCCAGGACTTATCCGCTCACACCTATCAATGGTTCTTTAAAACATATGAAGTGTGAATACTATTGCTCTCAACATAATCGACCTGATTTTTCATCATTAGGTTAAGAAAAAAGCTGAAGGAATTTGCTGATCAGTATGCCATTTCTGAACAGCAAAATGCACAAAAGGTTTGTAATTTATGCTTTACTTGAATATGAAGAATGCTCACTGGTTCCTTGTCTTTAAGTACTTGTAAAGTTGTTGTTCATCTTGTTTTTGGAATTTGAATTCACAGCTAAAGCAGAAAACACTGGAACTTCAGATTGCTGATTTGAAGATCAAACAGCATGAAGAAAAATTAGCTCAGGAGCAGTCACAGATGAAAATATATGCAGAACAGGTGTCCCAATTATTGGCAACTGAAAAGAATTTGCGTTTGCAGTTGACAGCAGATGGAGACAAGTTCCAACAATTCCAGGTCAACTTCATTTGCTGTTATGCTTCAGCTTACATCATTGTACATGAATTTTAAATTGGATAGTGAATGTGAATTTCAAGTTTCATGTCCTGGTAACACTTGATAAAGGGTGGTATGCTAAGATGCTTTTTTTTTTTGTCCTTCTACAATATTGATGCCAGCTGATCTAATTAGTTAAAATCACCATCAGCTTCCCTTAATCAAAAAAGGAAAAAAAAAAGCTTTAATCTCTTCTTAATCCCGCTCCACTTTGTCATTGTGATGTCTGTGGCCCGTGGCAATTATTTTCGAGTTAGAGAGTACTATAATCCATCTCCCACAACTTACATATTCCATTCTTAATAACTTAACATTGAGGGATCTAAAGTGCAAAGTTGATTTTGCAGGAAGCGTTGGTAAAGAGCAATGAGGTTTTTGAAACATTTAAGCAAGAGATTGACAAGGTACACACGCATTTCTATTAAAGAGAACATACATTTTATTAACTTGCCTATTCTTGATTTCTCTCTGTTTCACTGCCGTGTGCATTATGTGTGTTGAGTAATCATTTCTCCTTGTTGTTACGGAAATAATAGATGGCAAAATCAATCAAGGAACTCAAGAAAGAAAATACATTCTTGAAGAGCAAGTGCGAGAAATCAGATGTTATGCTGATTGAGCTTGTTGATGAGGTATGGTTGGCTTGCATTTGTAGATTACATCTTTCTCGATTATTTGCAACCGGTAACCCTTCCTCCTTTTAAGCTTTTATTGACATGCAAGCATGGATTTTTACCAGTACTTAAGCTCCATGAGCTTTTAAGCATGTTGCTCTCTTCAACTTCATGCAAGGGGTGTGTCTGTCCTCCATCATTGGAGGATGTTATCCTCCTCATGTGCTATCTTCAAATGTAGAATTTAAGTTGTACATCAAGAAAGCCTATTGCCCCAACTACAATTGGCTACTGTAATTATATGTAGTCGGCCCATACAAATTCTAGACATTTCATTGCTCATTCCGGCGATTTTGGTGCATGACTGATTTACTACTGTAAAATTCCTCTATATTATCTTATCCAGCAACAAAATACAAAGCGCTTGAACTCTTTAGAAGGCACCATGCAACTCTATTAACATATGCTTTCTATTACCTGAAACATAAAGCCCTTTGAATTCTTCTTTTTGGCAGAGAGAGAAGTTGAAGAAACAACTGGATAAAACAAGGAATCAAAAAGAAAAGCTGGAGTCACTGTGCCGATCACTCCAGGCAGAGAGAAAGCAGAATAAAACTGGGAGCAACAGCAGTGATTCAGTCCCAGCCTGATTATAATTGATCCTCCACCTGATTATTATTGATCCATGCGTTAATCTCATTGTGAATTTTGAAATATTGTTTCAAATTTTATTATGTTTCGTGTCGGCTTTGGTTTCTTATTGAGGGGATTCGCAGTGATCAAATGTAGCCAACCCTTTATGAGTAGTTTGCTTTTTTCGTGAGATAGTTCTCTTTTCTTTTCTTGGAACCAAAAAAGTTGTTCTTGTTATTGTACTGCTTTAGCTTATTCTAGTACCTATGTTGTGATTGGCATCCGAAGTTACTTTGGGAAATTAGTGCAGTTTTTCAGGCTAGTTTGTGCTCGCAGCCCTATAGATTCAAAATCTAGATAACAATGAAGAATAAATCTGACAACCATTTTACCAGAGTTCGAAGTGATGTGGGCCTGCAAAGCAGGCGAGAATCCCTTCGAGCCTTCCTCTGTTTGCTTTACCAATCACCACGTGTTTCAAAGTCGTGCATGGTAGGTGTATTTCTTGCAATACGAAGAATATTTGCGTCGTCATGAAATCCTTACCGGGCAAGGAAAACATCATGTTTTCTCCTCACAAACTTGTCAGGTAAAAGACAACGACTCCGCCTCTCAGGTTACTTCCTACCATTTTCCATTTGAATTCTTCGAAGGTGAGGAATTGTAGGTGTTCGAGAATTGCGGACACGTATTTGTAAAAAGAAGAAAAAAACCTGGTCGTCTTTCTTCTTCTTTTTTTCTTTTCTAACCAATATTCAAGATGTCCTGCAGAGGTAATTGTTGATCACATATTTTTTCCTTGTAGTGTTCTTGGTGTACGGCACATATCCAACTGCGATTGTAGTATTTGTAAATTTTTATACCTAGATCATAATCTAAAATGTACCACACATGGAAATTCAAACTGTGGTGATTCGAACTAAATTCATCTCTCCAATTTGACTAAATTCAATTAATTTTTTTAAATGGAAACTTACCTTCTCATACACTAAAAAGGAAATTATTGAACACTTCCAACACATAATTAATTCACACTCACAAAATTGGTGAATCCCACAAAACAATTTAGAATCTTCGAACAAACCAGCACACAATCAAGTCACACCACAGATTTGGCAATCTCGCAAAACTCCATGCTTATCCCCTTCTTTTTTTCACTGTATAATAATCACATACTAGTCGTAACCCACACATTTTTTGGGATAAAAAACCGAAGACAGCACGCGAATCTTTTGTTTGAAAAGACTGAGAAATTTATAATTAATCAAACATGTTTTCGTTTTTTTTCATGCGACACTAACAGTTTTTTCTGCATACATAAAGTATTAAAAATCTAGGAATTGAAAACCGGAATCTCAAAGCCATGAGGTTTCTCATGATCTTACGTTTTCATTAAATGAATATGTAAGAACAAAACGCTTGGAAAATAAATCTATTTACAAAGGGAAGGCAGGAGGAGAGTTTTGTGGGGAGACTTGAGAGAGATGAAGAAGAGGGCTCCTCACCTAATATTATTTTTTGCTAACGCCAGTTGAACCGTGAGTCAATACTAACGGACTTGGGCAGCCACGCCGAAAAGACACTGCCTACGTCAGCAGAATCCACGATAATGTTCTTTTAATGTTTCTCGTACTCACTCACCAACTCCAAGACCCCACGAACCGTCGCACACTCATTTGCTCATAGATTTGACAGCCAATCGCGTTCCTCCACGTTTCCCCAAACTCCCTACTTCTGCATGCACCGAACTCCGACCCGGACTTGTACACAAACTCCAAACATGAAATTTATATAACCTTTTCGAATCCGCTGTTCTCGTATGTAACAACCACCTGAACCATTCATCGCTGCAAATTTAAGACCCATCTTCCTTCCCCCTTTTCCCTCTCCAAAGTTTGTAGAGTCATGAACTTTACTGATCACTAAAAACCCTAGCTCAGTATAATCACTACTGTGTTCCTTGTCCTTTTCTCTTCCTTTCAATTTCAAGTCAAAGGTAGGCCTGCTTGTTTTAACCATCTCTTGTTTGGGTGATTTTATGGTTTTGGGCTGAATTCTGTGGTTTTGTTATTCATTTTTTAGGGTTTTTGTGCTGATGGAGATGAATTTAGTGGCTAGTTGCAAGGTAATCAGTAATTTAGTATACTTATCAGTGGTGGTGTTGATCAAAGTGTAGTTTGTTTGGATGTTGATTCACGTTTTTGTGGCAAAGAAGAATTTTATTTTGTTATTTTATGCATGCATGTATGCAGGCGTGCATGGATGTATCTGTGCTAATAATGTTTATATGCTTAACTTGAAGGGAAAGTTGGCATATTTTAGAATTAAAGAGCTCAAGGATATTTTATCCCTGTTGGGTCTTTCAAAGCAAGGGAAGAAGCAGGTCTCTGTCCTCCTTTTTCTGTTATATATATTTATATATTTTGCAATTGTTTGTGCAAAGATTTGCGGGTTTTACTCATTTTTAATTTGTTTGTTGGCTCAATAATTATTCAGGATCCTTCCTTTTTCCTGCATTTAAATCATGATTGTTTTATCTGATATTTTTCTTTTTGTGCAGGATTTAATGGACAGAGTTCTGGGTTTGCTCTCAGATGATGAAAGTGAGTTATCATTGCAATTTTTGTCATTGATAGAATGTTATTTATTATTTGCCCTTGGTACTGTTAGTCAGGGCTGGTGTGAATCACTAGGGGAATCAGCCTGTAGGTTTATTCTTTTCTTTTGTTCTTTTATTTTATTTTATTTTTATTTCATATGTGTCTTTCGTGCCAATGTTTCTCGGAAATCTAATCATTCCTTCTGTTGTCATGAATTTGGTTTCTCTTGTTTAGAATCACAACTCTTTATTTACTTGCCTGAGCGCAGTTTAATTCAACTCTTGATAAATGTGATTATACGTGTGAAAACTTTTTGCAGTTTGCTCCACTCGCAGCTTTGTAAGGAAACAGCAGATTGGAAAGGAAGCTGTAGTGAAAATAATTGATGATGCTTACAGGTTTTTTTTTTTTTTTTTTTCTATTTTCATGTCCTGTGCATCCTGATGGCTGCTCTGTAGTGTTTCCGTGTGGGTGTCTGCCTGTCATTTCCTGACTTGTTTTGTACAAATGGTTTGGTTTACTAATCAAAACACTTCTAGTTTCTTCTAAACCTATATTTTGCCCATCTATTTATTGGAAAATAAAGTGCTATTTCCCCTTGTTTCTTGCTCATATTTTGTGTTAAACCAATTATTTTTCCCAGAAAAATGCAGATAACAGATGCATCAGATTTAGCAGTGAGGGCTCCAAGTGGCTTAGATACTATGAGTGTTAAAGACGAAGTTGAAGATTTCATTAGTCCAGAGAAGAGGATTCGTTGTCCTTGTGGAAGTTCACTGCCTACCGAGTTCATGATACAGGTAAGGTCAAACATAGTGGTATTTTTCTTTTCTGGTTTGAATTAAACGTGGAAGAACTCTGCAGTCACAGCTTAACTGGATATCTAGTTCTTTGTTTTAATCTTTGAGTTTTAGCAGGAAGAGATAGCTAGCTATGAAGTTGAATGCGTTACACAGCACCTTAGGATTCAGAGCACTTACATTGCCTGATTATTTGATTTTTGCTTCCCTTGGTAAAATGTAGAGTGTTGTTTCAAATTCTTACTGGGGCTTTTCTATATGCAGTGTATAGATTCAAAATGTCAAGTGCAACAACATATTAGTTGCGTCATACCTGTGGAGAGTGACCAACCAATTCCACCTGTATTTTACTGTGAAACATGCCGTATTGACCGAGCAGATCCGTATGTATTTTATAGTTATCTTTTTGTTTGGTCATATATGTATATTCCCAAGTGAATCATGTCTAATTAGTCCAGTTATGGCCATCACTATTTTTCTTTTCCTGGAGCATAATTATTGTCTTCTAATGGTGTGCAAACTTGAAAATGATTTCGTGTCCACAATGGATTTTCTTCTCTATATGAAGGTATTGGAAGCTCATAATTGTTCTGTATAGATGTGACTTTGAACTTGCTCTATTTAATTGTTGCTTGCTACGTGTCGAAACAAAAAAGTAGTTCTGAGGTAGAATGTGAAGTGGATAAACTCTCTATTTTCACCTAGCGAAGAGGATCTCCATTTTCATAGAACAAAATGTTATAATCATACCAAAAAGACATGTCAAAATATTATTTGGGACATACTTTAGCACGTGTTGCATGACACACACGTGATATGATGATTTTCCATGAGAAATTACATGTGGATCATGGGTTTTTCTTTTTGGGGGCGTATGCCTTGGCATGTACATTTTTTTTTTCCTAGCAGTTGATGAAGCAGATCTTGATCTGAGTGTTCAACATATCGATTCCCTTAGTAGAATTGATGCATGACCATCACCCATAAGTGCAATGGACTTCTATTGGCAATTTATGTTTGTTTCAGTCTTTTTACTTTTGTTTTCTTTAGATTAGATTCGCAAACGAAGGGTTCTACTATATTGACATGCTTCTTCCTTCTACTATATTGACATGCTTCTTGTGGACAGTTTTTGGGTTACTGAGGCGCATCTAACATTGCCTGTGAAGTTAAAGAGTTCAAATATTTCATTGGATGGGTGAGCTCGCTCTCTCTCTCCCAACCTTAGAATTAAGTGCTACTACAACTATGGAGGGGGATTTTTTTTTTTTTTTTTTGGGGGTGGGGGGGGGGGATAAATTATCCAATCAAGGAATCCACTTAAGCCTATCACACGACAAGAATTAATGAGCCATGAAATTGATTTTGTTAGCATTATCACTGTTGCTATAGCTTTTTGGATCTATAATTTTGCAATTCCTTTATTTGGGTTAAGGCTTCTTTTTTTTTTTCATATGCCATTCTAGCTCTTATTTTCTCAATTTTTTGGCTCATGTGTTTTTGTAATCCATTATATTCTGATTTTTTTTTCAATGTTCTCCAGTATTATCACATTGCAGAATGTGGAAACAACTTTTCAATTGACAAGATCAGATCAACAGCTACTACAGAATTGTGAATATGATGTTCAGGTTGGTTTCCTGAATGGTGTGTTGATTGCAGAATATTCACAATTAATAAAAAAAAGGGCCATGCCTCCATAGTTTTGTAATGTACAGATAAATTTACATGCTCAAGTTGTTTTCGTGTAGGCCTGGTGCATGCTTCTCAATGATAATGTTTTGTTTAGGATGCAGTGGCCACTTCATGCAGATTTACAGGTTAATGGTATGCAAATGTGATCTTCTTCCATTATTCATTAATGGGTACACCAGCAGCCTTACTACCTTTCTCATATGTAATAGAATTATTAATATCAGCTGAACAGTCTCTTCTGTTACACCTTTTTTTTTTTTTTTTTATCTGGGTGTAACTTTTGTTAAGCATTGGTGTTGTCCGTAAGGGAGGTGTAGAAATGCTTCATAATTCAGTAATGACTAGACTTTCCTTGGCCATGAAATGGATGGATTGCATCGTGTTGTTGCAATCCATTAGGCTTTTCTCTTGGATTAACAATAGTGTTGTATGGTGAACAATAATTGTTATGCATCTGATGCATTACACAAGGATCTTTTGATCATGATAGGGTTTCAGGTGCAACACCTTGGCTAAAACAATTTATTTTAGTGGGGTTAAGGTCGTAAGGTGCTATTGGTTGATATGCATTTATTTAACTGAGAGAAGATATGGCACCTTTCACCTACGACTTGGTCTGCTAAGCTTGCCACATAAGTACCCCCTATAAAGGCTTGATGTTCTTTATGCAAAAGAGGCCAAATAGGTGATTTAGGAATGTTTGCCTGGTATGCTCATTGCTCAGAACCTCCAAACAAGTTGCTTGGAGTTGGTTCATTTTGTTTTAATTTGTTGACTGACAAGCCAGTGGAGCAGTATTTCAGAAGTCTTGTTTTTTTTTTTCCTGAATGCTATGCAAAAGCCCAGTTGACAGTTCTTCATTCTTTAAATGCAGATATGTCCGTGAGAACGCTAAATAGACCGGTATCACAGTCTCTTGGTGCTAATGGCCGTGATGACGGTGCACAAGTGAGTCCATTCCCCATTCTCCTTTCTTATGAGATGATTTTGAGTGTTAATATCCTACTTGGCATTGTTTGTGTCCATTTGTTTTTGTGTAACTTTGTATTTGATTGGATATTGTTTTGAGTTAAAGTCAAGCATTCTTTCATTACATGTTTAATTGAAATTAACATCGGTGCTCTTGATGTCAGATCAAATTATGCATTCGAGAGGGAATAAATAGAATTTCTTTATCAAGACGTGATTCTCGTGTTTTCTGCTTTGGCATCAGACTCGTAAAGCGACGAACTGTTGAACAGGTGTTCCCACCTTTCATTCATATGATTTACTTGTTGGGACAAATGGATGTCTCATCTCTTTGAAGGCTATGTCCATAGAATCAATTTTTTGTAACATTACATTACTGCCGCCTCTATTTGCCTGCAAAAAAATGTAGCAAGCTTGATTTTTATAAAAATGTCTTCCTAAGTGTGTTAATTCTGTTTTATATATTTGTTTGTGCTCATCTATGCTACATCTCACTCTTAGATCCAAAGAAACAATGTGCCTTGAGTTCTATGTCACTAAATGTTTTTCCTCTGCTGACCAATTTACTACCGAAGGTTCTCAACCTGATTCCCAAAGTTGGTGAGTCTTTTGAAGATTCTCTTGCTCGTGTTTGTCGGTGCTTTGGTGGTGGGATGGGTACTACAAACGAAGATAGTGATAGTGATTTGGAGGTGATTGCAGAGGCGATTACAGTTAATCTCCGCTGTCCTGTGAGTATGCCTGGCTTTTCCGTATTCATGCACCTAGATGTATTTAGCACATGTTATGCAGTTTCATCTGACCTTGATATGGATAATGTCCTATGATTCTTGGCAAAAGATTCATTTTTCTTTTGATCTAGCTTAATCCCAAGTTTGGGTATCTGGTATGATCTTTATGCATCATGATGTTTGCATTTTGATAGGATAACTACTGTTTATATATATTTAAAAAAAAAAAACTAGTGTTTTTTTTCAGTCCATTCCATTGTTAACATGTCACTATGGCTTGCAGCTATGGCACACAAAAATGGTTTAATGAGAAAGACCAGTTCTATTAAAATTGTTGGTTGAGAATATTATTCATTTCAATTTACTTTTTCTTTCTTTTGTGGGTTGGGGTCCATTAGTAATCTTTTTAACTGACCATGTCTATACGGTAGATGAGTGGCTCTAGAATGAAGATTGCTGGCAGATTTAAACCTTGTGCTCACATGGGCTGTTTTGATCTTGAAACTTTTGTGAAACTAAATCAACGCTCTCGCAAGGCAAGTGATCTAACATACATGTATTGCAATTCTCATTTTGTATTTGATTCACAAGTTTATATATCTGAGTGAGGTGTTCCGTGGTTGTAGTGGCAGTGCCCTATTTGTCTTAAGAATTACTGCTTGGAGGATATCGTCATTGATCCTTACTTCAACCGCATTACAACTATGGTAGTTCCTATGCTTAATATCTTAAACTTTTTTTACTAGCATGTCTATCAAAATTTTAACAAGAGAGAATGTATATATGCTTATTGGTATAGATGGGTCATTGTGAAGAAGACATAACTGAGATTGAGGTGAAACCTGATGGTTCTTGGACTGTAAAGACCAAAGTTGACATAGGTGATCTCAGGCAATGGCATTTTCCGGATGGTTCTCTTTGTGCTCTTACTGATGAAGTTACTACCTGTTACAAAATCCCGAGGCAGATCGAGAAGGGAGATGGCTTGAAAGCACATGTTAGTCCTGAGATCAGAATTAAGAATAATCTCAGTGGAATTGTGCAAGGAAGAAACCATCAGCTTGCTTTTTATTCCTCAAAGAATCAACTTGAGGGAAGTTTTGTAAATCATGGCCAAAGGACAATAACAATGAGTAGTAGCACCACTGGAAGCGGCGGGGATGAAGAGGACCCTAGTATAAACCAAGATTACAGTGGGCATGTTGAAATATCTCCCAGTAGTGTCAATGAGATCAACTCTATCTGTCATTATTTTGACCCAACACTTGCAATAAACCATGGTAGTTCTGTGCCATCAGGGAATGCTGACGTCATTATTCTAAGTGATTCTGATGAAGAGAATGTCAATTTAGTTCCTCCTGAAACTGTCTATGATACTTACAGAGTAAATGGGAGTGGTTCTTCATTGGCTGTCAATCCTGGAATAACAGACTCATACTTGGAAGATCTAGCTCTCGATGCAGGTGCAAATTCTTGTTTTGGTCTCTTCGATACAGGTGTCAATGATGTTGGGATGTCTAACTGGTCATACTCTTCTTGTACTCAAGCTGGTCCCCATTTCCAATTATTTAATACAGACCCGGATGTATCAGATGCTTTTATTGATCTGGATCATCCTTCCATTAGCTGTGATGTTCCAATGAATGGTTGTACACTGGCATCAACGCCAGCTATAACTTCTGGTGGCAAGGTCCTAGATTCTTTAGCCTGTGACGCCAATGTTGATATGGATGTTGGCTTGGTTGATAATCCTATGAGATTTGTTGCTGAGGACCCCTCATTACAAACATTTCTCCCAGTTCAACCTATGCAGCCTGACTTGGTGCACCAGCCTACTGTATCAAATCGTGCCCCTACTGAGGATTGGTTTCCCCTTAGCCTCAGCAACACCAGTGAGAGTTTTGGCAATCACACCAGGAATCATGATCAGGGTGCTGCTAAAAATGGGGTTGATTTGAGAAACCAGTTAGGATCAAATCAAGGTGCCTGATTGATATTCTTACATTGTTTTAAGCAATACTTTGGATTAGATGGTAGTGTTGTTGCTTTATATTCCAGCTGATTAAATCCCTGTTAAATTTCCAACATTTCAAAATTTCTATAATTCTCCAATACAAATTTGTTTCGAAATGTATCATGGAGGGCTTAATTGTTTTGGGATCAAGAAAATCTTATGTTGATTCCTTTAGGGTCCTGAATTGGTATTTATGCCAATTTTTTAAATCATAAGTGAATGTGACGATCTAAAGTGTTAACACGGTGATGCTTGCCACTTTTCTGGCCACTGATATTGCTAGCATGTTTTAAAGTAGTTAGATGCTTAGATCAGGTCATGGGTTCTCATGTGGTGCCATTTATGCAATCAAACTCCTTGAAGTTTCGTGGGTGATCATTAACTATGCTTTTAAAACCAGTTACTAATCCTTAGAATTGGTCATTTTACCCTTCTGGTAGAAGCTTTTTTTTTCTAAATCAGGAATATGAAAGCAATGCTGTGTCAATTTCGTGATGGAATATAGTTTTGTGACCTGTAATATCGATTCTTCTGATTTGTGGTTGTGTTCATTCACATTCATCTGTGTAAGTGTATGCACTGAGTTAAATTTTAATCGTTTATGGTTTTCGGTAAGGTGTTAACTTTGAGCCTTTGCAGCTACTTCAGTTGCAGCTCTAAACGATGAAGCTAGGTCTAACAGGAAATGTAACAAGAAATTTTCAGATGGCCCTTTCTCATTTCCTCGCCAGCCACGATCTGTGAGACAACGTGTTTATTCTCAATAGATTCTGAAAGACAAGAAGGGAATATACATTTTTTGATTCAGTGGGAAGGCTAATAGCCACCAGCATGATGCTCCCTGTTCATGTTTAGTCTTTTTCTTGTGAATGAAGCAAATAATTCCTTTCTAGCATGTGCATGTGAAGCCTATTGATCATGATGCCTATTGGATCAACGCTAATGTGCTACATGATTTTACAGCAGTAATGGGTCTGCTTTATTTAATGGTGAGCATTAACCATACATTTGTCGTTTTAAATTTCAGTGTTGACTGATTTATCATTACTTTTAGCATCTATACTTAACACGCATGTGCCTCTGCATATGTTTATATGTGAACATGTGACCGCGATGGTGTTATACACGTAATATTGGGTTAAAGTAGGTAGATACTACAATTGAACATCTGTAATGCTAGCCAAATGATTTTACATCGGTATGGCTAATACAGCCAAAGAAAAATTGCTAAGGAGTTTCTAAATGGAGTGTGCTTCTATTTATTTGTTGTTATTTTTTTTAGTAGAATTTCTGGATATTCATGTTATCATTCAGCTGTGAGTGCTCTGATGATAACCTTGTCTAAAGATGGTAGGAAATGATTGACTTTTTGAGATAAAGACCAAAACATGAACCATGCATTTGATAACCAGCAATAATTGTAAAATTGTGTTGAATAGGAAACTATGTATGATGCAATTGAATCTGTTGCTACTGTTAACAGAATTAGTGGATGCTTATTAATGAGCTGACCATCTTTGATAGTTTTGTGTCAAACAAGTCTGACAGTATTATTCAAATCAGATTATCTAATGCTATTTGCTCGCTCTCTTTTAGGTACCCTTATATTTATTTATTATTGGATCTTGGTGTTGAAGATTTGGCAGGTCAGACAACTATCTTGTCTTTTTGAGTTTTACAACTGCTAATATCAGTCTGAACAAGGGGATGAAAATCGCATTTTTCTCAGTGGTGGTTAGTCTTTGACGTCATAGGTAGCCTTCTTTGACAAAAAAAGTAAAAACGTAAATTTTCTCATTGAAGTGAATTATTGGAGAATTATAGAGAGCTGGAGAGATCTGCTTATTTTCTCTGTTTGTGGCTGCCAGTGGAGCCATGGGATGGGACAGGATGGTGAGTTGCCAGACAAGCAACATTTATGGCATTACTGTGTCAATAGGGTGAAAATTGGGATTGGAGTTGTCCATCATAGAACATTAATCCCTAGGTGGATGTGGAAGTAGATGAGCAACCAACAGGAAGCGGGGTTGGTTGCTAGAGGTGGTTAAATTTGATTTCCATTTCTTTGGGAACTTTTATGTTACAACATTGGAAGGCATGCAATATGGTATCAGGTTATTGCTGAAGTGGGTTTTGAAATAGATGCAACCAACTGCAAGCAAGGCAGATTGTATTCAACTATGAAAGAGGGGCTGTAGATGGGGTTCATCGCTCTGCCAACAGGTTTGTGGATTTACAAAATTTGGTTGTAGGTTTGAATGGTTTTATGGAATGAAGCCAGTCGCCCTTAATTTGATTTGTAGGAATTGTGCTCCAACATCTTACCTTGGGGCTGCTCTGATTAGTGAATTTCGCCATTGTGGATTTCTTTCAGACCATCAAATTTAAATTATTTGTTTGTATAAATGCAGACAAGTTGGGGACTCGGATGATTTATCTCTGGTGGCCGAGGTTGAGCATGGAGAGACACTGCAAAGGGGGGGGTAAATATTGGCTGTGTGACTTGCAAGGTAGATTCAAGATGTTAATCCTGCAACTTGCATGATTCAGCAATTTTCTTCGTCGCTTGATACCTGTGAAATGACCATTGACTCGGATGAAGATTCCAAGATCCTATAGGCAGAACTATGACATGTAAAGCAATGAGTATTCGACGGCATCTTTTAACCTTCTCTTGAATATTATTACGCTCGTTGTGTTATCTTGGGCAAGGCAAAGCTGCAGTACATTTTCTCAAAGCCACCAACTTTACTCGAGTAAACGTCTAGGTTTGTTTTTCTGGGATGTTCCTTTTGTAATCTTTGGTTCTTCGAAGTCTTTCTTGCTCTTTATGCCCCGTCTAATCTTCTTGTTGCGTTGGCATTTCTATGTTTGTGCAGAACAAACATTGTCGCCGTATATATGATTTGCCAAGTTTAATCCTATTCATCTGGATGCTACTCGTTTGTATTTTTTCAAGAGTATTTCCTTGTTCTCTCGCTTCCTCGTGTCTTTTTTCGGCCTTCATTTATTTGTCTTGGGTTGCATGTTTGCAAGGTCAAGGTTCATTTTTTTTCTTGTCAAAAAATGTCGCATGGCTGGGATTAGATGATCTTAGGGTTCACCAGGAAAACTTTTCTTGAATTTTCCAAAACACCTCCAAAAACTCCAAATTTACACACTAATGGTAGTTATTGCTCCATGTATAGCTTTTGAGATTATATCTGTAACCTTCCATCTTCGTAACTTGCATATACAGCTCGATCTTTTCTATCAATAATTCCTATAACAAACCGAACTTGCACAGACACATGACGTATTGACTTGCTTCGATTAAATTAATCATTCTTAGAACTTTGTTTATCTCAGTCAATAATAATAATAATTTGAGGCACGAGAGGCTATAGAATGAAGCTTTAATGGCTTTCCTGACCCAAAAAGCCCACCTCAGCAAATTATAATTAGTCTAACCCATGTGAAAGAAAATTCTACATCAAGGAGAAAGAAAACAGCTAACAATATTAAAAATTAAAAACAAGAATTAGAATCTTAAAATAGAAATTAGAAGTTAGAAAACAAAACTGAAACATTGTGGAATTTTAATGTTAGTGCACTATTCATCCCCTTATAGTAGACTGGGATTTTTTTCTTTTCGATTTGATCCCTCCAATTTTTTGCTCGGGGTATTATAATTTATTTATTTAAGTTATGTTGTTATTATTTTATCTATTGGAATGTGGTTCGTTGCACATGCCCTCCCATATATATATGTTGTAATAGAGATTATTATTACATTACATTAAAGATAATTGTTATGAAATATTAGGTTGTAGTTAAAAAGAATAAAAAAACAAAAAGAATTATTTTTTTTTTATTTGCGCTATTTAAAGGGTGTGTCTTTCTAAATTTTGTGAAACTTTATTTCTTTTATATTTCAATTATTAATAGTCGAGAGATGTGGGAGAGCCGCTGAAAATGGAGAGAGGAGAAAAATCAGAAAAATCATTCGGTCATACCCATTTCGCCTGCTAAAAAAATAAATCCCAAAAGTTATGAATAAAAAAACTCAAATCTTTATTTTTCAGTCATCTACAATGCCCAAAAGTTTTTGGAAAGGATAACACACGATCTACTGTGTTATTTTTTTCAAATTTTCTGGACATGCATGGGCTTTTTCTTAAAATATAAAATTTAAGCCTTTGACAGCAAAATTTAAAAAAAAATGAATACTTTTGTATAAACCAACTAGGGTTTTCTTTATTACTCATGGATATTCAATGAGAATAATATATATATATATATATATATATATATATATATATATATATATATATATAATCACGTTTCTAATAAAAGTAGACATTGTTAATAAGAAAAAATGTTTTAGAAAATATATAAACAGTAAAAATAAATCTTAAAATAAAAGGGATCTATAATTTAAATTATTTAAATTTGTATTTTAATTATTACACAATTTAATAAAAATAAATTTTTTAACAAAAACTCAAAAAGTTGAATGTCATTCACTAATTACATGAGCAACATCGTGCGTATTTTTTATTTAAACTTTCAAACTTTTATTTTCTTTTAATTGCATCGTTTGATGATCTAATTATATGAAATTACGCTCCAAATTAAAGCACACAAAAAATTTGGGTTTAGGGTAAAAAACCTTTAGCATTGGATTTTTTATGATTTTTTTTTTATTTCATATTTTAATATTGATTTGATTTTGAATTGATCTTATTTTTTTTTATCATGTAATTAAAATATAAAAAAATTATTTAACTCGTTAGAATTTATAATTCAAGCCACATGTTTAGTGAGTTAACCCAAATCAATCAAACACGTCATTTTCTCAATGTAAAAAAAAGAAATCAGCTTTTATTTTCTAAAAAACTGTCAAATGTTTTTTTAATGGTCATCTATGAATGTCTTTAAACATGTGTGTCTGGTCTTTGTCTTTTATGTTATTTTTTTTTATCCTTTGATTTTTTTTGCATCTAGACTCACAAAGTCGACCAAGTCGCATCAAAACAACTCTCACGTTAATTAATTGGACGTCGAGACTCAGCAAGGACTCGAGTTGAGAGTTTTCAAGTTTGATTTGTTAGATCAAGTTTAATGATAATATCTTACAAGTTGAAAATTTTTAAAATGTTCAAAAATTTCTAGTCCAGCTCATGGTGCAACACATGAAGTATGCTAGTGTCTAGCTAATTTTGTACATGAATGATTTTCTTAAAAAATTAGCATAATACATTGAAAAAAATTGACAAAATAGCATTTATAAAAAAAATTGGTGAAATAACAAAATTTATACATGTCATAATTGAAAAATATGATATTTATAATTTGTCAATATTAAGAATAACAACATTAAATAAAACATATATAATGGGAAGGAGAGAGTATAAAGAAAAAAAAGAAATAAATAAAGAAAAGGACCCTAAAGATATATTGAAACTTTGATTACAACACTACCAATATCATCAAAAGGAATTTGACGGGACAAATCCAATGATATTAAGAAAGATCATTAAGGACGATGTGAGTAGGTCATACATGCCGTCTAAAGGCGACAAGTGACTTGTTGGATTTGTCTTGTTGAAATCTTTTTAATAGTACCAGTTATGTAGAGTTCAGAGCTTTAAAATGTCTTGAAGGTATTTTTTTTTTCTTTCTTTATTTTTTCTCCATCCCCACTTATTTTTCTTGCCCATTTAGAATTTTTTATTGGATGTCGTTGTTTTGAACAGCAACAAGTTATAAATATCACGTTTTTCAATCACAACATATGCAAATTATGTTGTTTTGCCAATTCTTTTTTTCTTGTGTTATTTTGATATTTTTTTAAAAAATATATGCTAATAACCAAAAATAGAAGTTTTTTTCCCTAAACTAGCATGGTATAATTTTTTTCTCTTCAAATTAACACATCTAGAAAAATAATTCTCAAGCTAACACAATAGTTGACATGTGCATACCGTACATGCACAACTATGTGTGTTGAGCACATGCACAACCAATAAAATTCAATTATTTTTTAATTTTCTCAAATAATTCACATGGGCAGAAGTTAACATGCATTTTTATAAAGATCCAAATTGCATGAAAGAAACAAAAATGATATAATGGCTAAGAAAATATGATGAAATAAAATAAAAGGAAGAGAGAGGTAAAAAAAAAAAAAGAATGAAGTATCATAATACACCAAAGTCCTAATGATAAAAATCATAGTACTATTAAAAAATATATCGACGAAACAAATCCATAAACACCATGAAAAACTAACTTTGAAGTTACTCATGAAATGCACATACAATTTAAAAATGACAACATGCTCACTTGTTGATATCTTATCCACTAGTTTCGAAGTTGGTTTTTAAATTTGAGTATGAATTTATCTCATTGATATTTTTTTGATAGTACTAAGAGTTTTATTGTCAAAGCTACATATCTCCAACTCCTCACCGCCTCACCATTTTTTTTTTTTCTAATTACTTGATTTTTTTTGGCATGTCATCTTGTTTTTATAGTCATTACATATTTTTATTTTTTTCATGTCATTGAATCTTTATAAAAATGCATGTTGATTTTTGCATGGATGAATTATTTGAGAACCAAAAAAAATGAAATTTGTTAGTTGCTGCATGCATATTAATTACTGTGTTAGATTAAGAATTATTTTTTAATATATCAGAAATATTTTTTCTAATGTGGCACTCCTGGAATAAACTCCCAAAAATAGCCTACAAAAACAGACAACATGACGTCTTTTAGAGGGTGTTTGGGAGTGTGGTAGCGGTTGCTTTTCAAATAGCTTTTCGTGCCGAAAAGCATGCCAATAATGTTTTTTTATTTTTTAAAAATTATTTTTGATATCAGCACATCAAAACGATCCAAAAAGTACAAACCGCACTCAATTTTAACAAAAATAAAAAATAAAAAATTTTTAAATTTTTTCAAAAAGCCGGTTTGGCCGCAATGCCAAACAGGCTATTATTCTTCTGCCTTTGCCTTTTGCGGACAGCAAGTGTTTATCATTTGACATTTCTCTCATTTTTCTACCGTATTCTCTACGACACCCTGTCAAAGCCTTAAACCTGAAAGTGGACACAGACACTTCCACCACTTCCACGCTTTTCTAAAGCGCGTGAAAAAACATTGGCACTGATTTGCTAGCAGAATAGCAATACGCGCATTCATGCGGCTGGTTATACATACACATCAGGGAAAAGTCACGAGAGGATATCTCAGGGATTCTAAATTAACAACAAGGACAGTTTAGGAACTCAAATTACAATATTTGCACTATAAATAACACAAACCCTACACGCTCTCTTCACCCCCATTTGCTACTCTCTGCCCATCATCTCCTTCGCGGCTAAGGTTTAAGCGAAACTTTCTTCAGGTCGATTCTTCGATCTCTATCTCTCTTTGCTTTCTATTCTAGTTCTAATAAAGGTTATTATAATTGTGTTTTGCTGGTTAATCTCTAATTAAGTTTTGTTAGTTTTTCTGGTTTCGTTGTCGAAGATTTTAAGCTGTATTATGTTTAAAATTTGACTGTTAGTGCCTTTGTAATTCTTTTTATTTTTTTTTTATTTTTTTACGCAGATCTAAAAGATATCATTAGTGTATTTGGATTCCGTGTTAGAACTTAAATGATAATTGTTCCTGCTTGACAGATATGGATATTAGAAATTAATTGTTGTTGTTGTTGTTATGATCTTCTGAAGAAAAATATTTTTTTAACATATCTGTTGACCTGGCTTCTCATGGATGATATTTAGATCTGTTAATCGTTTGTTGATGAGATAATGGACTTGTTTAATTTTCAGGATTTGAAATTTGTAAATTTGAAAAGCTGCAACTGTTTATCAGATAATGGATAGTTGGTATTTTTGTTCTCTTTAAATGGATGTTGCATCTTGAAGAATTGTTATATAAACAGTTCTCACTGTGCTGCTTTGTGATTTTAATAGCAATTTTATTATAGGTTGAAGTTTTGGAAATTTAATTACTAAAATCTGTCAATAATTTAAAGCTACTGCTATGATTTATCCTCTGGATGTTGACTTTATTCCTTATTTCGAGAATGCTCTCATCATGTATTTTTAGTATGGCATGGATGGTTTTCTAACATTATATTTTTTATGTTTAACAGTTTAACACTAAGACTTGAGCATGGGTAAAGAGAAGACTCACATCAACATTGTTGTCATTGGCCATGTTGACTCTGGAAAGTCGACCACCACTGGCCACTTGATTTATAAGCTTGGAGGTATTGACAAGCGTGTCATTGAGAGGTTCGAGAAGGAAGCTGCTGAGATGAACAAGAGGTCATTCAAGTATGCCTGGGTGCTCGACAAGCTCAAGGCTGAGCGCGAGCGTGGAATTACCATTGATATTGCCTTGTGGAAGTTTGAGACCACCAGGTACTACTGCACTGTCATTGATGCCCCTGGACATCGTGACTTTATCAAGAACATGATTACTGGAACTTCCCAGGCTGACTGTGCCGTGCTTATCATTGATTCCACCACTGGTGGTTTCGAAGCTGGTATCTCGAAGGATGGCCAGACCCGTGAGCATGCACTCCTTGCCTTCACCCTTGGTGTGAAGCAAATGATCTGCTGCTGTAACAAGGTATATTTCTATTCGCTTCTTTCAAGTTGAGTTTATTACTCATCTTGCATTGATCGGTCTTGTCATGTGTATTTGAGAAGATATCTTTGGCTTGCTACTTATCTTTATTCTTGGGTTCTTGGAACAGATGGACGCCACCACTCCAAAGTACTCCAAGGCAAGGTATGATGAAATTGTCAAGGAAGTGTCATCCTACTTGAAGAAGGTCGGTTACAACCCTGACAAGATTCCCTTCGTCCCTATCTCTGGATTTGAGGGTGACAACATGATTGAGAGGTCGACCAACCTTGACTGGTACAAGGGTCCAACTCTCCTGGATGCCCTCGACCAGATCCAGGAGCCCAAGAGGCCCTCAGACAAGCCCCTCCGTCTCCCACTTCAGGACGTGTACAAGATTGGTGGTATCGGAACTGTCCCAGTGGGTCGTGTTGAAACCGGTGTCCTCAAGCCCGGCATGGTTGTCACTTTCGGTCCAACTGGACTGAGTACTGAAGTCAAGTCTGTTGAGATGCACCACGAGGCTCTCCAAGAGGCTCTTCCCGGTGACAATGTGGGGTTCAACGTCAAGAATGTTGCTGTTAAGGATCTGAAGCGTGGTTTTGTTGCCTCAAACTCCAAGGACGATCCTGCCAGGGAGGCTGCCAACTTCACCGCCCAAGTTATCATCATGAACCATCCTGGGCAGATCGGAAATGGTTACGCCCCTGTCCTTGACTGCCACACCTCTCACATTGCTGTGAAGTTTGCTGAGATCCTCACCAAGATTGACAGGCGTTCTGGTAAGGAACTGGAGAAGGAGCCCAAGTTCCTGAAGAACGGTGATGCTGGTATGATTAAGATGATTCCCACCAAGCCCATGGTGGTGGAGACTTTCTCAGCGTATCCTCCACTTGGTCGTTTTGCTGTAAGGGACATGCGCCAGACTGTTGCTGTGGGAGTTATCAAAAACGTGGAGAAGAAGGATCCCACTGGTGCTAAGGTGACCAAATCTGCTGCCAAGAAGGGTGCCAAGTGAACCGTGCAGGTTGATGCTATTGAAAGCTGTTTTAAAAATAATGTCTTGCTTTTTGTTGGTTGTCTATCCCATGGAAGTCTATCTTTGTGTCATGAGACTTTTAGTTTTATGTGGACACCATCATCACAAGGCTGTTCTCAGAACTGGGTTCTTGACCGGCGGTGGCGTGATTCAAGGCTCGGTGCTCTTTCTGCAGTCAGTTTCTGCCTTCATTTTTGCTGGCTTCTCCTAAATTTAGATGTTGGTGATGTTTCTAGTTTCATGAACAGCTCTTATTTTAATTTTAATGTCTAGTTATCGGACTCCGGAAGACGTGTTGTGTTTTATCTGAAATTTTATGTCAAAACTCGTTATCAGTCGGTGCATCTTTCATTTTGCGTTATTCCTTTGGATTTTCTTCTTCTTGATAGAATGAATGCCACGTAATACATTGCCTCCTAGCGATGCTTCGCAAGCTCTAAAATAGTCTCTCTGCCGTGGAAGCGTCGTTATGTCTCCTTTCTTTCTTCTGCGCATCTGGAAGTGTGAAGAGGTCCTGTCCAATCAATCATGCATCATTTCATAAATCTGGAGGGTGAAAAGGTTCATGAACTAGATCATTCATCGCTTTATAATTTGGGCGACAAAGAACCCCTTGCAAGCTTTAATATTGGGGAGCCCACTGTGCATATTGAATTTAAGGACACCAAATACCCAAAGCTTAAACGATGGCTGTGGGCTGAAACATTGACAAGGTGTTGAAGAATAAAGATATGGAGGCCCAACTCTTAGGATCGGGCTAATAACTGTGTATAGGGTCTGTTTTGCTATGTAGAATTCATCTTATTGAACTTTTGTACATTCTTTTATTTACAGGAGTGAAAAGGGGTGACACTTGACTAAAAATCAACGATCCATTTTAATAATTTTACGAATTTAGGTAGAAATATATGATTTTAAATCTACAAGTTTTTCACATTTAATAGCTTGCTCTTAAGGTTTTTGGAAAGTTTAGATTGAAAGTAATGTGCTATATAGGTTTTTACTTTCTTTTTTTTCGGCATGTACAAAACAAAGGTTTGTATGGAAATGATAGCATTTTCTTTGAAGAAGAATAATCTATTAGACTGAATTCTATAAAAAAAACCTTCATCTTTTTTTTTTTGTTGTTGATCTGTTTCCAAATCTTGATCTTGAACTCCATCAAACAATAGCACAATAACGATTGTTAATAATTAAAAAGAGAGGAGAGGGAGCACCTCCTCCTCTGGCATTGCAATTGGGCATCGATATCCTTAATCTTCTGGTGCACATTCCATTCCTAGGCTTTCAGCGGTGTCATGAGATGATACTAAAACCTTGTTTTCATCAAGACAAATAGGATCCTTCGCTTTAAAATATAACTTTAAAGACCAGGGAAGTTTATATATAAACAAAAGAACTGGCTGGTACCATACAACCTGCTGTGAATTCTGAGAAATTAGTGCATGAAACTGGTGTGCAGACCAATCACATTAGATTAATTTACTGTCAAGCCAGGAGACTTGACATTCTATACACTGGGAGACGACATGTTGCTGTGAGAGAAAAACGAGTAGTTATAGAAGGAATTGAAAAGGAAGGGCGGGTGGATGCAAACTGCTCAGCCACCAGTTCCAGCAATTTCCATCGCCTAGCACCAGTGGGTTGCAAGCCATCCCCTCCCTGGCACCGTGGCCTGATTTCCCTCAGATGCTCCATACTCCCCCCCACATATTTCCCCACCCTTTCTACAAGAGTAAAGAGATACGTATCGTGAATCCAGTTGCCCATTGGTGCTCCATAGAGGTACTTTTGCTACAAAACCTCCCTTTGTTCATAACTGGGGAAGAAGAAGTCATATGAACAGCAAGACATGCGTGGCGTAGAAAGAAAAAAGGTGTGGCAAAACTTAAACAGGAAAGCATTGCCGCCAGTAAACATCCAGCTGTTCCAAGTGACACGTTGAGAAAATTCAAGTCCCATCTCTGTTCTCCATTAAACAAAAGCATCACTCACGAACAGCACCACGCGAAATCATTGATCCACGAATCGACCATCACCACTCAATCAAAATGTTCATTTATTAAACAGTCATGGCCTCACAGGTAAATGCTCAGTTTCTCATCTTGCTAGTATCTTCCATCACAGGGATTGGGGAAGCATTTTCTTGAAGAAAGATGACCAAGCAAAAATTCTCGGGATCACATTAAGATGCAAAGAGATTATGCCACTCAGAAACAGAAGACAAGGTAACCCAGTGTGGAAGTTTTCTGGGTGAGAGTCATTAGGCAGTTCAGACACAATCAAAGCTATCTTCCTAATCTGACAGAGAAGAGTGGGATGTGTGTAAAGTCAGAATCGGTGGTTGAAAGTGTTGTGTTGAGCAAATGGCCAAGAAGTCATGATGGGGCCCAACTCCTCCATTCCAAACTCATGCAAAAAATGGTGTCTGGCTCCGTCGTTGTTGTACATCTTACAGAATTGTGGCAGCACAAGCGAAGGAGATTTACATAGCGAAAAAAAAGAAGCAAAAGCGCTTGAATCTGATTTATTTGTTAAACAATTGCTTAGTAACAACTAGCTCCTCTCAAAAGATAAATATCATTTACCCAGAGACAAGTCAAGATATGTGCCTTGACAAGTCAGGCTCGTTATCAGACAGTAAGAATTGCTGCCCGCTACCTTGTTCCATGGGAAAATGCAACCAAGATGAAAGCTTACCAGAATCCAGAAAAACACTTGTTTATGGTACAAAAGTCAAGAAGAGGGCTTTTTACTCCTTTTCTTGGCAGTTTTGGCAATAGCATCGCAAATCTCTCTTTTTCGTTTGTTGTTATTGTTGGTGTTCTTGTTCTTGTTGTTGTTATTGCCACCTGTGCTTGCTGCACTTTTTCCCTGGACTTCCAGCACATCTTTCACCAAAATCTTTAGCCTCCATAGGGTGGATTCAGTCTGCAACGGGAACAGAGCAAGCTCAACAATTCATTCCTTCACCAAACAGTTCGTTAAGAATCTAACAAAGAAGCAATAATTGTAACATAAATTATGACCTGCGCATCAATGTCGAGATCCACCTCTTCAGCAGTTGCTTGGAAGCCTGGATTATTCCGAGCAACAATCTCCAAGGCTTTAGTTAGATCTTCAGGAGAAAGTCTCGTAAGGGCCACCCCGAGCTTTCTTTTCTCTTCAGTGGACATCTTTCTGGAATGGAATTTTCAAAATTAACTTAGTTTCCATGGAGAATTGGAAAACAGAATTTTAAATCTTCAAGCAGATGTAACTCGTAAGTTGGCTTTTAAGCATACCCAGAAGACACCTATAAGAAACAACTTTTGTATTCGCAGTATTATCCACTACATATACAATGTTGGACCACCGCTAACCTGCACTTTTGAACAACAATATCCCGAAGCTCTTCCAGATGCATATCAACCTCATAAAGCTGAAAACAGGTCATTACAGAATCTTAAAACATATTTTCCAACATAATCCTAATACAAGATGAAATGCATGGTTGAACTTGATTATACCAATAGAAAATCAATTTCAACATGTTTATGGAGAATTCTATACTTATACAAAAATATTAATAGATCAGGCATGGGAGGAAGCAAATTAAAAGATTTTTCAGTGCTTTATATATTTGTGAGAAAGGCTGTCAAGTTTCAGTATACCTCATTACTCAAATCACGAGCCATTTTAGCATGAGCAGCCTCCTGAGCAAACTGCATATCCAATTTAGCCTCCACTTCCTCATCTTCTCTTCTTTTTTCCTGTGTGTATTGATTTGGTATTCCATAAAATTAACCAGAAATTAAAAACAAGGCAATTGCATTTCTCTCAGCAACAAGATCATGGAATAAGATAGCTCGATAACACATACCTCTTCAGTGACTTTAGGTAGAAGTTGTAGCCACTTCTCCTCAAATTTTCCCAGCAATGTTTTGGCCATAACATGAACATCGCTTCTTTCATCATTATATTTCATTGCATTCTTAAACACTAACCTCACATCAGCACTTATCTCTCTGACATTCTTATATCCTGTGCCATCCTTAGCCTCCATTTGATTTTTTATTGTACTGAAGTCCATGGGCTTGTCGATAACCTATTGAATACCATATGTGCCAAATTCATTGAAGTCATATTCAGATGGAATCCAACTCTAAAATGGTAGAGCAATTAACAACCAGAGTGAAATGATTGAAACAACTAAAATTCATGGTGGGTCATATTCCCAACTAAGTAACAAGTCACACCTGCATGTGCATGATCCCTGATCACACAAACTGAAAGTTGAAAGCACAATTCGCTATCCTTTTAAAAACAACTCGATACATGTTTAAATGGGGTTTGTGTGTTGTATCGTGTTCACAATTATACTTAACGATTCCTGCGCAGTCACTGGAAAAGGGTAAATGCGCTTCATGTGATTTCTGTTGTAGTACATGCTGATGAAATAGGAAATTGAGAAGGATGCTATAACTTCACCTCATAATAGTCATGCAACCTAAGACCTTTAACATCTACAGGTTGCATAAAAGGCCAAGCCCATTTGTGCTGCGTGATCTGAAGGCAACAAAAAAGAAACTACATGAGATAACGAAAATCAGCTCGTAACGCTTATTTTGTTTCTTTAACCTCGAGCATCCAAGAACAAATTTCCATAACTAATTGGTCTGTCATCATAACAATGAGATATAGCAGGGGTAAAAGGAACCAATTTCCATAACATATTAAACAATCCAGACAGCAATTTCTCAATCCACCTTAAGATTTCATAACAGAAAGGAAAAATCAGGTTTCATCCAGACAAACGAAAAATATAGAAAGCACCGAGTGATCCATTACTTGACGCAATATTGTACCGAATTGGCGCATAAGCTCTTGCATTCTCTTAGCAGCAGCAGCCTCTCGTTTTGACGCATCTTGCTGCTGTTTCCTAATACCAGGAACATGCCTCTCTTTATCTTTATCTTTATCTTTCACAATCGAGCTACCACCACATTTCGAAGAACCACTCTGCTGCTTTTTACTTATATCCAAGTAAAACTGCTCAACCTCATTCATTCTTTGCTCCAACTACAGATTCAAAAGCAAAAACCAAAATAATCCTCAAATCTTTCACAACATTCATTCTACGCGCAATTTTTTTTATGATGACGGACTTACTTTATCAACTTTTTGGAAAATTTCATCCACACTATGCCTGAAACCCTCCGTGTCGGCATCGTTGCCGTCGGGATTTCTTACTGGAAGATTGCCAAAACAAAAAACCGACGGTTCCATCTGACTGCTAAAACAAAAAAGAAAAGAAAACAAATACAAATTAAACTTTGTTGAAAACATTCAATGATGGTAAAATTGAATTGCTAAGCAGAAGATATATACATACATTTCATGGGTAAAATACCTGGAAATATACGTATCTGTATACGGGGACAGTAGAGGGAGTGGTGGAAGAACAGAGCAGGCGCAGGGAGACTGCTTCTGTCTCGCTATCTGTCTTGCCAAATTGCGAAACGAAAACCTGACTTCTCTTTTTAACGACGTCGGTTTATTCAACCTGCTGTGATATGTCGGGTAACGGCGCCGTTTCTCTCTCTCTCTCTCTCTCTCTGTTTTTCTTTGAATGCGCCAAAATAGCGTACCTCTAATATGGCCTTTTCTTTTTGAACTTTTTTTCAAATCTTTTTAACATATCCTTAAATTAATTTTTATATATAGAAATTATTATTTTTCTCGTATTATATACCACACTTAAAATGATATATATATATATATATATATATATATAGAAACAAGTTTAAATTATATTTGAATTAAAAAATTATAAGGTAGAGAGTAGAAACATGTTGAAATCAGAAGTGGATTCTTTGTGGATGTAAACTAGAAATTAAAAGATGTTGAACACATTTCTCTATTAAATTCTTTTTAAGAAGAAAATTACAGGGAGCTAAGATAAGAGAAATTTGTATACAGATTTCATCCATAAAAACGAAGTCTGTATACAAATTTTCCACCAATTTGTAGCCCGAGGCAGAGTACTCGGAAGAACATCAAGACTCCACATTTTCAGAAGTATTGCACACAAAGGGAATGATTTGAACTGTAGAGATGGTTCAATAATCAAGTAAAATCCACTCATTATAATTACCTATGGACTTTCCATATACATAAAATCCGAGAATCTATCTCTGATCAAGTGCAAGGATGATCAAGCCCTGATCACAGGAGGGGAATGCACCCTTTAAAACAAGCCTTGGCGAAAGAACCTGAAAGATATGTCCTCCACTTTAATGGTTTGGCGAATTCCCCACGACCCTTTTGGCTGCTTTTACCTGATCTATCAATGCCCATAAAAAGGCGTTTTTCATCACCAGCCAGCACCGCAGCCGGGATCATGGGTGCCGGTGCTTGACGGCTCTGCCTTCTCTTGATGTCACCGAGCTCCATTTTTGTTGGAATCTTTGCCAATCCTATCAAGACCTTGTGCTTTCTTGGACTATTACTTGGGTACTGGTCCCGGAATCTACCGGTTGAAATTGGGGCCTGAGAAGGTTTTGAGGTTTCTATGTGAAGTGAAGGTGAACGTCTGCTTCTGTTCAACAAGTGAGGTGAACGACTGAATGGGTTGTGAGAGTTTGTACCATGAATAAAAGGGTTAGGACTGTTGGCGTATTGTTTTGTCTCGTGGAGTATGTTTCTTCCAAAGAAGATGATATCTCGTGGAGGGTTTGTCTCTGTGCTCTGATCATCAGGTGGCGAGAACTCAAAGAAGTCTTGGCTTGAAAAGGAATTTCTTTGTTCTTGATCATCATGATAATAAGTGTCGCGTTCAGGTTCTTCGTCGAGGGATGATGGAAGATCACCGAAGGAGAGGTCTTGTTCAGGCTCTAACCCCCCCCCCCCCCCCCTCTCATGGTGATGAATAATGGTGGTATTTTCCGTTTTGTGAGCCTGTTTTTATAGAAAGAGGGAAAGAAAGAGGAGATCGAAAAATGGCCTTGAAGTTGAGAGAGAGACGGTTATTGATGGATTGGTTTGCTAGCCAAAATCAAAGTATATAAAGGAAGAAGAGAGGGAGACTTCTTTTTTTAAGGGAAGGTTCTTTCAAGACATTAGAATATTTTATTTCATTTGATTAATTCATTTTTGTTTCGACTGTTTTGTCAGGATTTTGGAAGGAGTACTGGGTTTGAGGGTTCAATAAATAAATAAATAATAAAAATGCAGGAAAGAAAGGACATGGCAGCAGCAGTGGTGTGTTAGGACTGAGGAAATGAGACGCTTGGAAGAGAGAAACAATTCAGAAATCGATTGGTGGAGTCTTACAGGAACTGGGTCTGAAAAGAAGCTGTCAAATATAAAAGCTCTCTAGATAGGATGATTAATTAACTTGATGCTGCTTGTGGCCAGTAAATTGTGCTAAACCGTGTTCTATATATATATATATAACTTTAAAGTGTTATGTTAAAAATTATCGTTTTGATAATTAGAAATAAATAAAGGGAAAAAATATCATTTTGATAATTAATTAGCTCGCTAATCTATGATTCAATTTCTAGACAGAACCGGGTTTAATATCCAACTGATAATTCCGTGATCAACCATTGTTGGTTTTTTTAATTTTAATTATTATAATCTGGATATTGCTTCTTGCCATCAGGATGTTGGCTCTGGATAAACGGTATTGCAATATCTTTATTGATACACAATACGTTATCGAAATTTTGGTGTTCCTACCGGATATTCCATCTTGTGATCTTTTTAAAGGAAGACTTCCCCTAAGCCACGAAATCTCCGAGTTGCTTAACCCGAAAACCTCCGAAACACTTCACCGGAAAAACACAGTGAGACTAAAAAATGAGAATTAAGGGGCATTCCGAGAATTGAACTCGGGACCTCTCGCACCCTAAGCGAGAATCATACCACTAGACCAAATGCCCTTTTGGCCTTTTGGATTCTTCTAATTATAAATATTATAATTGATTCTTGAGCTAAAAGACTCTTCAACCCTCCAAGTCCATACCAAACCCTTGGATATTTGCACTCACGAAGAGAGTCCTGCGGGAATCAAGAAACTCAAAGGAAGCCCGAGGAAATGGCTAGAGGAGCGGCTCTTCTTCATTTGCTTCGATCTCAAAGCAAACAGCTCTCAACCATCAGAAACTTCCACTCAGGTTTCTCTCTTCATTTCCTTTTCCCTGTTTTCATTTTACAATCTCATTTTTACTTAAAAGAGCACAAATCAGTAACTAACTTAAAAGTCACGATGCAATATCTGATTTTTTATTGGAGAAGAAACCAGGTTGTTTCATTTCTGTGGGGGGATTTGTTCTAGAGTGAATAAAGCTGGAATCTTTAGCACATACAAGGGTTTAAATTTTCAAAAGCATAAAGATTTAGAATTGGAAGAGTGTAAGAGTCCCTTAATTGTTTTTGTGCTCTTAGAGGTTCTGTTGAATTAAGAGGGAGGGGCTGGCTTATGTATATAATCTAGTGAAAAGGTTTCAACTCTGTTGAATTAAGCCGTTCAATAAAGATTTAGGATCGACCAGTCTTCAGCTTCTTGAGTATCCTCAATATCCGAGCATATGTGAACTATATGCACTTTTGAATAGTTTGATGTTGTTGGAGTAATGAATACTTGATACGTTGGAAGCTAGGAATGTATGTGGCTTGATGCCTGTTCTTCTGTGTTCTGAACTTATTAAGCCGTTAATATAAAGATTTAGGATCAACCAGTTCACAAGAATTAAATTTGTTGTATTTTGTTTGAAGATGGTCCTTTTTCAACCGTGTTTTATGTGAATCTTTCCCTCTGCACCATATTGCTTTGCTGCAATTTCTGTTCTGTGCTGCCTAGACTGAAATATATGCCTGAACTTATTTACAGTTTGGACTTAAAAGATCATAATTAATTTTGCTTACGGGGACTCTTTCTTGAATCAGCTAGTGTGTTTGTCGATCTTTGTATGTAACATCCCTTGTCTCTTAAATGGTTTCATCGAACAACATCAGGAACTTTAAAGTCATTTGCTTTTTGCTGCTTTTATGTTGAAATTCTCATTTGAAAACATGAGGTCACTTCTGTGAAATTAAATTGTTTTTGGGCAAAGCTGGTCACTGGTTAAGTTCAGTTGTTCACGGATATGGTTTACCTGTTAGTGGGAATCTGTTGTGCCCTATAGCTTGTGACGGACTATATGGCTGAAGGTATCATCTGTTTAGATGAATTCTAGAAGTACCACTGGCTGTCACTTACATTTTATTTTTAGCTCCTTTTTACGTGATTTCAATAAGAGAATGAAATTCTTAGGTGTTGTCTTGGAACTTTCTACCAATGCCATAGTCTAAAGGAATCGGACTTGACAAATTGCTCACTGTCTTAGACTTTGTATTTCAATTCAGTAGCACCCACTATTACAGGATTCATAACGTGATCATTGATTTCCCTTTGATAATTCCATGCCCCATAGCAATTTCTATTATGTGTATCTGAACCTGTTATTGGAATATGCTATGATCTCTGTTCACTTTTTCTCTTTACTCGGGTTCATTTATACATATTTTAGAGTCAGCCTATTGATTTGTGTCAGGAAGGTTCTTATTATGAGTCGAATGCAGATTATTCTTTCTGAAGTTGCTTGATTATGTTTTAGTATTATCTGTTATGTAGTAGTGTCTGCTTCTGTTTGGAGAAGCTAATCAATAGATTAGAAAGCACGTCTACAAAGGTTCTTGGGAGCATTTCTGAAATAGCCACTATTATATGTTTTCTTAGTATCATTGTTTCTCTCTCTTTTAGGCTATCGTCCTTGTCAGTTTGGCACATGGCCACATGATCAGTGTGCCAAACTCAACTTCAACCATGCCAGTCTCGCTGCTACTCAGAAAAGATGGGCATCTCGAGCTACAACAACAAAAGATGACAGTAAGATCAGCATTGGACCACGCCGAGGGAAGGAAGCAGCAGGAGAAGATGAAAAAGAAACCGGGGTGGTGTATTATGGTCCAATCTCATCCACCATCAAGAAAGTAAAACTGCTCTCTCTTTCAACATGCTGTCTGTCTGTATCCTTGGGTCCAGTTGTAACTTTTATGACATCTCAAGATACAAATGTCATCCTGAAGGGGGCAGTTGCATCTTCTGTTATATTCTTCAGCGCTTCAACCACTGCTGCTCTGCACTGGTTTGTTAGCCCTTACATTCACAAGCTTAGATGGCAGCCCGGCTCAGATAGTTTTGAAGTGGAGATGATGTCCTGGTTGGGAACCTACATTCCAAAGACTATCAAATTTGCTGATATCCGGCTTCCAGAAACCAACAGGCCCTTTGTGACTTTTAAGGCGAACGAAAATTTCTACTTCGTTGATTCAGAGCACTGTCATAACAAGGCATTGCTGAATAGACTGACCCCACAGAAATCAGCTCACGAGTCTGCTTTCAAAAATTTGTGATTGGAAAATTCTGCAAGGTTTCCCTGAGTACGGTATGACCTGATTTTACTTTATGGCTTGTGATAAGCTCTGGCCTGGTTTCGAGCCAATGGGCATTTTTTCCCCCCCTAGCCTTTTTCTACTTATCGAGACAATGTTTTCTAGAGTAGGAAACGAATCAATATTTGAATTTTGATGTTTAATGTGGAGTAGCAATCCCATATCAGCCCATAAACATTTCCACTTGCCAGTGGGGAGGCTCTGCAAAACACACTACGCTGCTGATCACTTGATCTGCTCCTTTGTTCACCAACAAATCAGGCCTTTGTTAGTAATCGTTCCCTCGTCAATATTTCTAGAGTAGGTGATATTGGAACGATTACTTCCAGCATTTTCTCTGGCCATTGTTAGTAAGTGGATAATTATCTGAGAGTGCACCTCCAATATCACCTGCATATATATCCAGTTACTCCCTTCAGCCAAGCCATCTCCCACGCCAAAATTCAGCTCTAATTAAGTGATGTACAGGAAGTACCAGGATGAAGCAAACCATGTATATATGTATGTATCCCCTGCCAATAACGATGCAAGCCTCCTGTGACCTAAAATTCCAGGTTTTCCTCTGCTCGACCGTCCATGTTAAGTTCAACCGGCCTTGGGAGGGTGGATTCCAAGCAATTTGCCTTTCCTCGCCAGCAACGTGGGGTTCGGTGAAGCATGCTTTATCCCAGGTTGCTTTAATTTCTTTGATAGAATGAAAAATGAAATTTCAGTAAAAATTATTACTAGGAAAAAAACAGAGAGAGAGAGAGGAAATTAAATGGAGTACTTTGGTGAGTGGCTATGGGATTGAATAGCCCTCAACTACACCACCTCCTCATGCGATGCACTGATCATCGTTTTCTTTGCCAGTTTTGAGACATTGTGAAGATGGACCGAAACGGTTCTGTAGGCAATTTGAAAACCTCATACTCTCACCGGTCTGCTCCACACTAACCCGGGACGAAGGCAATCTATTAGCACTTGTTTTGGTCTCCACGCTGTAAGGGCACTCAAAATCAGTTTAATACAAGCTCGAGTTTGCATCAGGAAGACAGGTCACGCTAATTTTCTCACAACAGATTTCAAAGAGATCTCGCTAAACAGTTGTGAATCCCAATTGCCTCTGCAGCTAGAGGCCTGTCCACCCAAGCATTCGTTCCCGGCGGCCATCTGACAAATTTGGACTGCCTTGATAAGAAAAAAATTACAATGGCATTAGTCATTCAGTCACCTAAGAAATGAAGCACAAAGAACAAGAAATGGGAACAGGCAATCGTCTTAATCCTCGGCAATTCGACCCGCAAGGGAAGTATCACGATACGATCTTGCAGTTCAAACCTTAAGAGACACGCAATAGAAAAAACATTCAGAATATCACTCTTCTACAAAGGCATAGGTAGAAGCTAAGTTGACGAACAAAAAATAGACGAGTAAAATTGTAAACAGTATTCATGGGTGCTTAACATAACAGCAAAATACTTAAACTCTGAGCAGAGCAAGTGAAAATTAAAACAGATTAAAATTCTCAACATGGGAGACACAACAATGACTTGGAAAAAAAATCAAGACCAAAACCCCGCCACCGCCTATCAAGAACCCAGTTCTGTGAACAAAAGCCTTGCAATGAAGGTGATGACTTAAGACTACAGTTCTCATAATGAACAGATAGACATCCAAGAAATGGACCAGTAACAAGAACCCACTCTTGGATTTTATTAAAGCTTCTTAGTGCATCAACCTGCACGGTTCACTTGGCACCCTTCTTGGCAGCAGATTTGGTCACCTTAGCACCAGATGGATCCTTCTTCTCCACGTTCTTGATAACTCCCACAGCAACGGTCTGGCGCATGTCCCTCACAGCAAAACGACCAAGTGGAGGATACGCTGAGAAAGTCTCCACCACCATGGGCTTGGTGGGAATCATCTTAATCATACCAGCATCTCCGTTCTTCAGGAACTTGGGCTCCTTCTCCAGTTCCTTACCAGACCGCCTGTCGATCTTGGTGAGGATCTCAGCAAACTTCACAGCAATGTGAGAGGTGTGGCAGTCAAGGACAGGGGCGTAACCGTTTCCGATCTGCCCAGGATGGTTCATGATGATAACTTGGGCGGTGAAGTTGGCAGCCTCCCTGGCAGGATCGTCCTTGGAGTTCGAGGCAACAAAACCACGCTTCAGATCCTTAACAGCAACATTCTTGACGTTGAACCCCACATTGTCACCGGGAAGAGCCTCTTGGAGAGCCTCGTGGTGCATCTCAACAGACTTGACTTCAGTACTCAGTCCAGTTGGACCGAAAGTGACAACCATGCCGGGCTTGAGGACACCAGTTTCAACACGACCCACTGGGACAGTTCCGATACCACCAATCTTGTACACGTCCTGAAGTGGGAGACGGAGGGGCTTGTCTGAGGGCCTCTTGGGCTCCTGGATCTGGTCGAGGGCATCCAGGAGAGTTGGACCCTTGTACCAGTCAAGGTTGGTCGACCTCTCAATCATGTTGTCACCCTCAAATCCAGAGATAGGGACGAAGGGAATCTTGTCAGGGTTGTAACCGACCTTCTTCAAGTAGGATGACACTTCCTTGACAATTTCATCGTACCTTGCCTTGGAGTACTTTGGAGTGGTGGCGTCCATCTGTTCCAAGAACCCAAGAATAAAGATAAGTAGCATGCCAAAGATATCTTCTCAAATACACGTGACGAGAGAGATCAATGCAAAATGAGTAATAAACTTAACTTGAAAGAAGAGAATAGAAATATACCTTGTTACAGCAGCAGATCATTTGCTTCACACCAAGGGTGAAGGCAAGTAGTGCGTGCTCACGGGTCTGGCCATCCTTCGAGATACCAGCTTCGAAACCACCAGTGGTGGAATCAATGATAAGCACGGCACAGTCAGCCTGGGAAGTTCCAGTAATCATGTTCTTGATAAAGTCACGATGTCCTGGGGCATCAATGACAGTGCAGTAGTACCTGGTGGTCTCAAACTTCCACAAGGCAATATCAATGGTAATTCCACGCTCGCGCTCAGCCTTGAGCTTGTCGAGCACCCAGGCATACTTGAATGACCTCTTGTTCATCTCAGCAGCTTCCTTCTCGAACCTCTCAATGACACGCTTGTCAATACCTCCAAGCTTATAAATCAAGTGGCCAGTGGTGGTCGACTTTCCAGAGTCAACATGGCCAATGACCACGATGTTGATGTGAGTCTTCTCTTTACCCATTATGAAATCTTAATTTTGAGCTGCCATACATAAAGGTCTAAAATTTAAAAACAAAATACTAGGACACTAAAAATCTTAAACATTCAACTAGATCTAGTTGAAGTGTCCAGAACAATATCTTAGAGCTGAACTGTTACACGCAAAATGAACAAAATTAAAACATAATAATTGTAAAAGGAAGTCATCCACAGAAAACAAAATTGTATATGGCATGATTTCTGCTCCAAGCAGGCTTAAAAATAAAAAGTCTCAAGAGCAAGAGCTTAGCACTTGTACAGTTGGACACTAATTAATACAAAATTGATGTTTAAGAAACCATCACTACAGCAAACGAAAAACTAATTCATTTTAGGAAAGGGTATGATTCTAATGGTAAGTTAGACATGGCAGATGAAAGATAGTTCCGATGAAATTAACGATAATTAACTAATCAGTCTAATTATATTAGCTTCATTTCATTTCACTGATGATTCTTAGGGCCACGCTAATCACATTCATATCAATTCAGCAACTATAAAATAAACAGTCGAATAAGAAATTTATTACTAAATACCAACAGAGAGAAACTGTTACTGAAAGTAAACAGTCAAGCAAAGAACACCTAAGCATTTCATAATCATATAAATTAGTAGCTTATTAAATCTATATGAAAAAATCAGTGACGAGATGCTGAAACCATATACATCAATTATCATGTAATAGATCTGCGTGTGTAAATCTTCAAAGCAAACAAAAGGCACGAAGAAATCAAAGTAAAAATCTTGCTCGAGATAGAACAGATTAAAAGATAGTTAAACGGCCCAAAAACACAAATGCTAGACAGAGCAAACTGAGTTACAGTCAAATTCAATTAATGATGCGGTGTAAACGAGGAGGGGGAGAGAGGCCGACCTGAAGAGAGATGCTAAAACCCTGGCCGCTGGAAAAGACAGTAAAGAGAAAGAAACGTGAGAGTGACAAGGGAGATAGGGTTTGTAGGTATTTATTCACCTTTCTTTCCTTAAGTGTCCTCGATCTGATGTCTGAATTCCCATCATGTCCTCGTACTTGCTTGGAGATCAAGTCGATTTTCCCTAGAAAGGGAAAATATCTTTTTAGTCCTTAAAAAGTGCTCCGGTGTAAGAAGATGGTTGAGAATGTTAAGGAGTTATTTTTTAAAAATGTTTTTTATTTTTAAAAATTATTTTTATATTAATTTATTAAAATGATTTAAAATTTTTAAAAATATATTAATTTAAAATAAAAAATAAAATAATTTTTTTAAAAAAACACCTCTCATTGTCAAACACTTGTATAATAGTGAGATTAAAGTTGTTTTTTAATATAAAAAAATAATTTTAATTAATTATTTTAATATGTTAATATGAAAAATAAATTTAAAAATAAATAAATAAAATATTATTTTAATATATTTTAAATTAAAAAATATTTTAAAAAATAACATACACCACATTCTAAGCACCCTAATTTTTTTATTAGTATTCAAGTGACCATCTCACAACCCACGAGTGTGAAAGCCGGGAGGAAATGAAGGAAATGCATGCCATTTCACCTTCGATGCTAAGTACCTGTTTACTCGTTTGTTTTAAAAAAATTGTTTTTCTGAAAAGTAGTTTTCAGATTTTTTTATGATGGATTAATTCTAAAAAACTAGTTTTCAACAAAAGAAAAAAAAAAGATTTCCCCCCCAAAAAAAATATTTTCTTTTCTTAATTCTGATAACTTTCCTTTCAGACGCAAAATAAACCTCATGCAAGGACACCTTCCACATATCTCTCTCTTTCCACATCCTCGTACAAAATAAATTGTTAATTAGTAAATTAACTAACTTGGCTTTTTATCAATTTTAAAAAAATATTTTAAGGTTTTGAAAATGAGATTTACTTGAAAAAAATATTTAACAAGATTATATGTCTATAATATCATGTTTAAAATATCTATCTATATCTATATTTTATAGAACAAGGTATATATAAATATATGATATAATAATTTTTTTTTTATTGTTATACTTTTCTTAACTTATTTTTTTGTGAGTTATTAAATAGTTATATTTAATGTTATGGAAACATTCTAAAAAAAATTATAAGTTATTTTCAACTTATTTTTTATAATATTGTTAAACATCAGAAATTAATTTATTTTATAATAATTTATTTTTTAATGTAAATCACTTTCCATGATGAAATTGTTTTTCAGCTAACAAACTAAACGAGTTCATTCGCTATATTATCGATTTGAGTTTAAAAAAAAATTATCGATCTATACATAAATATTTTATGATCATGTTTGTTATGATTGATGGAAGACAAAGGACACGGATGGAGATTGATATTAATTTATTTAAAGTTTTTAATATTTTATGACTATTCCAGATCTTATTGTCCATGAATATTAATATTTCTAGCTAGATTAAAATTTTAGTTTTTTTTCATTGAACTAAAACTTGCCAGGTTTCTCTGTTTTATCTTGTTTGGTGTGTGTGGACGGGGATATAGATATTAGTTATTTGAAACATGGTGATATTCAGGTGTGGTTATTTTTTGTTCGATTTAATTTTTATAAAAAATAAATAACTAAATTGTATTAAAAAAATAAACTGAAATCAATTCAAACCGACCAGTTTTGATTTATTTTTTTATAACAAAAACTGATTTTATTTTATTTTTTTAATTTTACTCGATTTTTTCAGGGTTTTTTTTGTTTGGGTTCAGTTTGGTATAATTTTTTTGATTTCAAATTTATAAAACTAAACCAAACTGGTTGGTTTTTTTTTAAATTTTAATCTGTGTTTTTTTATAATTTAGTTTTTTTATTTGTCTCTATTGATATTGATTGAAAATAAATAAATAAATATCCTTCAGGATTGAGTGTGTATGTGTCTCCATCTCTCTATTATGTATATTCCCCGTGATCAAATGTGTTGCCCTTGATCTTGTTCTTTTAAAATGAAGTATGTCTCGTGTGTTGATGAGTTTTGACTGAATTGACTTTTTCGCCAGTGATCGCCTCGTCTTGATATACAAAATATAAATTAATTTAAGTTATTTTACTAAAATATACAAAAAATCAAATACTTAACACGAACAATCCTTATTGTTTTATAATTTTTTATTTATTTTATCTCAATGATTAATTTTAGCCGTTGAAAACAAATAATTTTTGTTTTTATACATGCATGATATAAAAACAACTTTCATGTATGCAATACAGATAAAAAAAAATGAATTATAATAATTTAATTAAAGTAAACCAAGAGTTAAAAATTTTAATTATTATTTTAAAAAAAAATGTTAGCAAGGCAGCTTAAGAAATAAGAGAGTGTTAATTAAAATTTAAATTAAAAAAAAAACATGAAAAGTAAAAAGAGAGAGCATGTCCACGTGCCTGACTATATTTTTGAAAGCAGAAGATGTACAGTGACGCGTTGCACATGAATAATTTTTTTATCGTGGAACTTTTAGAGCATTCAAAAGTTCTTAACATGTTTTCACCTTAAAAATATTAATAAACTCATTCCTAACTTAAAACATTATCCAAACACTAACAAATAAATACTAAATAAATAAATAAAAATCACCAGTTTTATTTTTTAATTAATGTGAATGTCTGGACCAGTTTGCACGTATCTCAAATTAATTTCACAAACTCCAAAATTAATAACCATATAAACTTTAAGTGATTATTATATTAGCAACTATAAGGCTCAAATTTGAAACCACATGCTTTTGATCCTAAACTCTTACAATTGAACCACCTACTAGATTGTTACTGACTCTATTATTGTTTAATGGTCAAGGAGCAACAGTTTTTATCGAACTCTTTTAAGGATAAAAAAAAAAATACCCTTATTAAAATTGATTTTTTTATGGTATCTTGCGGTCATCCGTGCTCTCTCTCTCTCTCTCTCAATATTTTTATGTAACCCTCTACCATCTCCAAATCAAGGAGCCGAAACACAAATAAAAAATTAAATTTTGAGATTAAAATGTATAATTTAAAACATAAAATCATATCAATATAACCTGTACAATGAAACTAAAACTAAAGTCTGATAAACAAAATGAAAAAAGACTATACCCTATTCACATGAACAAAATATAATCCACTAGTCTAGAAGCGCAGTGAACTTCACTATTTATGTTTTGCAATTATTTCAACTAATTGAACCTTAGTCTGTAGTATAATTGGTTTAACTAGTTGAACAAATAGCCATCTTTATTCTCTGAAAAAGAGTTGGATTTTGTTTTATTCATCTTCTTTATGTCATATTTAAATATATTTTTTTATCTTATATTTAAAGATATTTAGAAGTGTAACAGAAATTGTTTTTCAAAATATTTTTTATTTAAAAATATATTAAAATAATATATTTTATTTGATCAGCACATACCATAAAAAATATATTAATTTAAAAAAAAAATTCTTATTTTTTTTCAAAAAGACTTTCGAAACAGAATGCTCATCCAGTCAGATACAACACACATTCGGCCATATGAAGATAATTATTTCCACGCCAACTGATGACACTCCTGACACTCCTACACATGAAAAAGAGAATACACAAGGCAAATACTACGTCTGAAAACGCGGTTAAAAAAGGGTTCCCTTAAAATTTATTTATTTTTTACTAATTTTTTTATATTATTTTAATATGTTGATTAAAAAAATAATTTTAAAATATTAAATATATTATTTTAATATATTTTTAAATAAAAAACATTTTAAACCTTACAATCCCAAAAATAAACCGCAGTCAGAGGTGGCCAGTTTCCCTGGAAGCTTTTTTTGGCCAGAATGAAATAGCCCGTACGGGCACCACAGTCCGATGTCATTTATTTTTAATAGCATGTCCGGCAACACGGCCTGGGCATGCTTTTAAAAATATCATTTTTAAAAAATAATTTTAAATCATTAAAAAAATATTTTTTAATATTTTTTTAAAACGACAACTTCTCCTGCAATGCCACTAACAAACAGGATTTTAACAGCTTCAGGCAGCAAATTGTAAATTCAACTACAAGAAGCGGAAAAGAAGGAAGAAAATGCAGAACACCACGTGAAGGTTACCAGTAACAGGCCACCCACAGAGACCAAACAAAGCACAACACTATTTCAAGTACAATATATAAGATGTAGAATCCTCGGTACCAAGACCTACCAGTCGCGACCAGTTCATGAAAATAGAAACGTCTGACAAACACCTTTAAACTTTTAAGACAAAAGAGTGCAGAAGATATCTAAAGATATACATCGCCACCGCCGATCAAGAACCCAATTCTGCGAACAGCCTCTTGATGAGAGTAGTGACATAAAACTACAGAGCTCAAGACACATGGATAAACATCCAAGAAATTCAGAACTAAGAAGAACCAAGTCGTTATTTGTAAAATAGATTCCAGTAGCATCAATCTGCTCGGTTCACTTGCCACCCTTCTTGGCAGCAGATTTGGTCACCTTCGCACCAGAGGGATCCTTCTTCTCCACGCTCTTGATCACACCCACTGCAACGGTCTGGCGCATGTCCCTCACAGCAAATCGACCAAGTGGAGGATACTCTGAGAAAGACTCCACCACCATGGGCTTGGTGGGAATCATCTTAATCATACCAGCATCACCGTTCTTCAGGAACTTGGGCTCCTTCTCCAGTTCCTTACCAGACCGCCTGTCGATCTTGGTGAGGATCTCAGCAAACTTCACAGCAATGTGAGAGGTGTGGCAATCCAGGACTGGGGCATATCCGTTGCCGATCTGACCAGGGTGGTTCATGATGATAACCTGGGATGTGAAGTTGGCAGCCTCCTTGGCAGGGTCATCCTTGGAGTTGGATGCAACGAAACCACGCTTGAGATCCTTCACAGCAACATTCTTAACATTGAACCCGACATTGTCACCAGGGAGTGCCTCCTGAAGAGCCTCATGGTGCATCTCAACAGACTTAACTTCAGTGGTCAGACCAGTTGGACCAAAAGTCACAACCATACCAGGCTTGACGATACCAGTTTCAACACGTCCCACTGGCACAGTTCCAATACCACCAATCTTGTACACGTCCTGAAGTGGGAGACGGAGGGGCTTGTCTGAGGGCCTCTTGGGCTCGTTGATCAGGTCAAGGGCCTCAAGAAGGGTTGGTCCCTTGTACCAGTCAAGGTTGGTCGACCTCTCAATCATGTTGTCACCCTCAAATCCAGAGATGGGGACAAAGGGAATCTTGTCAGGGTTGTAACCAACCTTCTTCAAGTAGGATGACACCTCCTTGACAATTTCATCATACCTTGCCTTGGAGTACTTTGGAGTTGTGGCATCCATCTGTTCCAATAACCCAAGAATAAAGATCAGTAGCAAGCCAAAGATATCTTCTCAAATACACGTGATAAGACAGATATCAATGCAAAATGAGTAATAAACTTAACTTGAAAGAAGAGAATAGAAATATACCTTGTTACAGCAGCAGATCATTTGCCTCACACCAAGGGTGAAGGCAAGGAGTGCGTGCTCACGGGTCTGGCCATCCTTGGAGATACCAGCTTCAAAACCACCAGTGGTGGAATCAATGATAAGCACAGCACAGTCAGCCTGGGAAGTCCCAGTAATCATGTTCTTGATAAAGTCACGATGTCCAGGGGCATCAATGACAGTGCAGTAGTACTTGGTGGTCTCGAACTTCCACAAGGCAATGTCAATGGTGATACCACGTTCGCGCTCAGCCTTGAGCTTGTCGAGCACCCAGGCATACTTGAATGACCTCTTGTTCATCTCAGCAGCTTCCTTCTCGAACCTCTCGATGACACGCTTGTCAATACCTCCAAGCTTGTAGATCAAGTGACCAGTGGTGGTTGATTTTCCAGAGTCGACATGGCCAATGACCACAATGTTGATGTGACTCTTTTCCTTACCCATGATGATATATTAGAGCTGAACTGTTATACAAGAAGATATGAAATGTTTAAACAATCAATGGTAGAGTGAAAAATTACAAGAAGAATGCATACTCAACATAAAGTATAAGTCAAGTCAAATCAAAAGTTTCAGATTACATGCAAGTGTTATTAATTAACCACCAGAAGAGAACTAAGAAATAAACAAAGGCAGTACTGGAAGAACTGTTTAGATAATAATTATTCGTAAATACCGCATGACTGTTAAAAAATACCTCATTAAAATCTAATAACTATTATCCATAATAATTAATAGGGCATAAAATCGTCCCAGATTTTATCCAGCTTCACTTTTCAAAGCTACAGGGTTAAAACTGCAAGTCTGTTATCTCAAATCTTAACAAAATCATCGCCCAAGTAAAAGCATAAGCAATAAAAACAAACACAAAGAAATCTACATAAAACCATGTTTAAATATGCCAATGAAAATAACAGAGACGTATAAAACGGTATTTATCTTCGAAAAATCTTATATCACAGCGATTAATTTCTTAGATCTATCTGTCAAACAAGAACAAATTCCATGCAGCAACTTATAACACGAAATAAAAAATAAAAAGAAATAAAAAAAACTAACAAAAAAAATCCATGCAGGATACAGCTTAAAATTCTAGATTAAAGCCGAGAGATACATCACAGATCTTCGACAAATAAGTCCCTAATCAGAAACTCAGTTGTGTAATCTTGATCAAAACTACAACGGAAATCAAGAGAAGATAACAGGTACCAGAAAATCCAACCTTAAGAGAGAATGGATTAAACCCTGTCCGTGAGAGAAATGGTAGGCGGAGAGCAGCTAATGACGGTGTGGAGAGAGATTGTAGGGTTTGATATATTTATATTACTAGAGTGATATTTTGTTCTTCCTAGATTACCCTCCAGAATAATTTTGAATGCCAAATATATCATCCTGTGACCTTTACAGCCATGTCAATGTCTGAATCGCATAGATGCACTTATTGCTAAATCCGAACTTATTATTACACTGGGGTTGTTTCACGCGCTTAAGGAATGCGTGAGAGAGCGTAGAAGTGTTGTTTGTGTCCACATTCCGGTTTAAGGATTCGTCAGGTGCCTGGAGGGCGTGGAAAATTTTGAGTGAAGGGGAAATGGGTGCTGCTGAATGCAGGTCTACAACGACGTCGTGTTGTCTGCTCAGTGAAAACGAATATCTTAATATTCTCTTTTGGGCCGAAAAAAGGATTTTCTTTCGCATGGGCTGGACCTGTTGCCGTGCAGATTGATGGACAAACTGTGGTAATTCTTTTTTTTTTTTTTTTTAAGGTGTAAGGTATCCAGATTAATTTACATGCATTTAAATTAAATTTTATATATCTTAAAGTTAATGATAAGATAAATTTCTTGTAACCATTAATATTAGTAATCTCAAACCACAAACCTAAAATTATAAAGGAAATAAATTCCTTAAGTTCCTATCACTTGACTATTTATTAGGTGATTTAAATTATGGTAAGGTGTGTTTGGTATTTGTGGTAGCTGTTGTGGTTGTGGTTTGAAAAAAAATTATTTTATAAAAAGTACTTTTAGTTAGGTTGGTTTGAAAAAATAGGTGTTTGGTTAAAACTGTGGTTGAAATTGAGGTTGAAGAAAAAATAGTTTAATGTGTTTGGTTAAAAATACTTTTGAAATTGAGGTTATAAAATAATTTTAAAACATATATTAATATTGATGGTTTTAAATTTTAATATTATAAAATTAATTATTTCTATTACATCATAAAATAAATAATACTTTATATAAAATATTTTTTATTATCTCATCAAATTATTTAAAATTCCATCTCGTATAAAATTCTTCTCACATAAAATCTATACATGAAAGCCGCTGTAATCCTTGATTAGCTAAGCGAGATATAATTTCAGATAAAAAATCATTTGGAATAAAATTGAGATTGCAATAATACTCAGAAAAACTCATCATCTTGTTTCCCCGAAACCTAAAGCACAATTCTCTCAAGAAATCAAGATCAACAACAGATAAAACTACACACAAGAAGACAGTTTACCGAAATCTTGAAATCCGCCAACACTACCAAGAAAACTGATCAACAAAGTGTAAGGAAAACACAAGAAGTTTGAATGGCAGATTAACAACAAAAAGAGCCCCACAGGAGATAAATAAAAAACAAAATTGATCCATAAATCGGATACAAAATCTCCAAATCAGTACTCAAAACCCAAATTGGCAACTACATAATTTCTTCAACAGACAATTTCCATTAAAAAATCAGGATTTTAGAAACAAGTTCCCAGCACTGTTGTGCTTCCTGCAAACCGAAACAACGGAGACTGCTCGGCACAAATGATTTCGATGAAGGTGATCTGATCTTCGCTTCACAACAAAAGGGACAACAGGGAACAATGATGAACACTGTCTTTGACGTCAATCTTCGTCCAGATCAGGGGGAACAGGGGGGAAGGGAATAGAGGAGACGAGCTCGAGTTGGGAAAATATTGTGTTAAAATCTTTCGTTTGACAGGAAAAGAGACAGGGGGGAACAAGATGGAACACTGTCTCTGGCGTTAATCTTCATCAATCTCATCCAGATCAGTAACAGAGGGGAAGGGAACAAAGCTTAAGCCCGGGCAAGGAAAGTTTTTTTACAAGAAAAAAAGTGTCCGTGAAAAGTGTATGGCATGGAGTAAAAAGCAGGTGTTACTTGCTTTTCCAAAACTGAGGTCCAATCTCAGTTTTTGGTGGGGCCATGTTAAAAAAAACTGTGGTTGAAAATAACCAAACATCTCGGTCCTGCTTTTTTTATTAACTGTAGCCACAACCACAATGCCAAACAACATCTTAATAATCAATGCGGGTTAGCTATGCATGTGATCTCCTTTTCTGAAGTTAAATCCCTTTTTTTTTTAAGTTAAACCCCTTTATTTAACCCAAAAAAATAAAAATTCAATTCACTCTTAGATTCTTCTCGAACAAATTGTCATGATGAAAAGGCTAACGTGCCCAACCTTCCCTTCAACCTTTCTATAATTGTTATTTCACCTCTTATTAAAGAGTGTCAACTAACAGAAGGACATAATGGCAGTGTGAATCATTGGAGTCGCAGCGCATATACCTGCACGGGAAGGTCACATGACCGTTATCAAAAGGATAAGGGTTTTTTTTTCTGTTTTTTATTTTTTCCATATTATTTAATTGCCACTTTAACCAATGATTTGGTACTTGATTTTTTTTAACCTATCGCCTAATTTACATTAAAAAATATTTCTGCACGCACGGGCAACATATTTAGTTATATGCTAAACTCATCGGTGTGCAAGGAATTGGGATTCTAGCTGAGCAATGAATTACAATAAATAATTATTATAAATGGATATGTTGTCCAAATTATCACATGTAAGAAGATAATTAGAGAAGATTATAATCATTCAATATCATAAAAAACATAATAAACTTGTAACGATAATAAAAAGGATAGCATCTCTCTCTCTCTCTCTCTATATATATATATATTATTCAAATACAATCATAGCATACATACTAATATATAAAATTAAATAAATGTACTTACAAATGAAACACTTTAAAAATTAAATAAGCTTTATTGTTATCAATAATTAATATTTTGTTTGTAAAACTTTATTATTTTTTTATTTGGCGTAGAATAATTTTTTTCAATAATATTTACAAGATTCTAACAATACTTTCTTATTTAAATGCACTTTTAAATTAGATTTAATGAAACAAGAAAAGTGTACTCAATAATCCCTCGGTATCTGTTGAACCTAAGCTCTATATAATAATAATAATAATAATAAATAGAGATGAGATAGAGCTTAAAAACAAAAAGAGTTGAGCTGGAAAAATAAACGATGAGTTATGTATTTATGCATAAGATTTTATCCAAAATTGTGTAGAAAAACCAAACTTTAAACACTTTTCTTCAGCTTCATTTATAAAAAAATTTAGAAATCAAAAGTTAATAGAATCATTTGCTAATAGCTTTGATTACCTAATATAATCATAATTAAACCAAAATGTTTTCAAATTTATATTAGAAGATTTCTAAGATGAGAAATTTGTTTAGGCATTATTAAAAGAGTTATGAAAAAACTAATCGGATTTTACCATTTTTGGACTAGATAAATCAATGCCTGTTTTCATGAACTAAATTCAAGCCGTTATTTCACCCGACCAAAAAGTAATTATTTGCATCATAAAAATTATTCTATAATAAACCCAGGACGATACCAGTGCTCACGAGTTACGAGTTCAAGCCAAAAATTCACTTTGTTTAAGTACTCTCCTCTCCAAGAATTTTGGTGCTCCTTGGACCCAATATTAATTCATCACCATTCTACTGAATAAACCCTAAATTAACCATGAGAAAAACTTGTTTATTTTTAATGTGTATTATAATTTATTTAAATCATGTTAATATTTTATATTAAAAAACTTATATTAATGATTAAATTCGAATAATTTTTTAACTTAAAAACAAATGAATTTCACTTTTAATTCGAGCTCAAAAGTATCGATCAACCTTGCTTTCAAACAATTTTTCCAGCAGATCAACATAGAAAATTGGAATGATCGTGGACCAAGTTCACGACCACAGAACAGGTGAGGTAGCATTTTCCGTACAAGCATTCACACTGGTTTAATAAGCTTGACATTCCAGAAAATAGACCTTGTGGAGTAGATATTTGCTCTGGTTCTAGAAACCAAGAATAATAAGCCAAATTAAAATGCTCGGTAATTAAGAATCTCATCTCATTGTCTATCGAGAAGGGCCCGTATCGTGCCCTCCTAGAACGACGGAGACACACGTTTGTGGACGACGGAGAGAGCAGACTGAAGAGCCTACATTTCATGTTGCAACTGTCTATTTTATCCGTTTCCAAATGGCAAAAATAATTAAAATTTATGGAAAAGATAAAAAAAATAGAACGAAAAAAATATATCCCATCTCCATGATACACGATGATGTAATTCAAACTCATTCTTAAAAAAGAAAATACTTAAAGATACTGAGAGATCTATTAGATGAGTAAAAAACCTAAAGAATTTATTCTTACAAAAAAACATATATTTATAATTATAGTTTTTAAACCCGGTTCGGGTTCGGGGTTTTGACCGGGTCATCAAATCATCCGGGTTAATTTTTTTTTAAAAATCAAAATAATATTATTTTAATAAAAAAATAAAAATAAACAAGTTACAATTAATTTTTTAATCAGGTCACATTGATTTTTTTTTCCTTCAACCTTGCTTAAAACTATGCTTCTAATCGTGTACGAAGAACTAGAAGAAAGATCATATGGTGATAAAAACTCCAAAATGACTAAATAATCTGCCAGTTACAAAGGCGTGTGATTTCCATGTCCTTTTGGCAAAATCGGTTAAAGTTCAAGAAAAAAATAAATTCCAAACGCGGAGTATGATGTTCCATTTTACACGTCGCGAAGTGGAAAGCCAATCACAGACAAGTGAGTGCCTTTCCCATCCACCTGCCCTGTTATATCCACCTGTGTGAAATCGTTCTTCCAATCAGGACCGGGTTAGCCTCAGAAGACAAAGATTGGGCGACAAATCTGATGCAGTCCTGAATCTCTCTCTTATTTTTTGTAAGAATAGCAAGAAATTTATTAACGCAAGAAACAGGCCTAAATGTAACGATAGAAACCTAACATAGAATTCAACATCACACTTTGGAAATAGAAAACAATTGGGGATAATTAGAAGGTATATAAATTAAGAAAATCTAGTAAAACTCAAACCCATGAATTTTCTTGGATTGTCTGAACACATGAACTAGATGATCTTCTAAAGAAAGAGAACCGTCCTATTTGCTTCTCTTAATTTCTTGTTGGATTACTTGTTTTCTAGATTCAGTTTGTATTTTGCAGTGTAAATATTTTTTTTTAATTTTAAATTGTTTTTTTATGTATTTAAATTATTATTTAAATTATTTTGATGTAATGATAATAAAAATAAATTTTAAAAAATAAAAAAAATTATTTTAATATGTATATTTTTTTAGAAAACAACCCTACCAAATTATTAAACGGTATAGTAGTCAAATCTATCTGTGTCAGCCGCCTCTCATTCCCGTCCGTCTATCTCTTAATTTAGCCACCCCATCAAACTACAATTTGACCTTTTCAATAAGCCCTCCCTAGTCCTTAATAACATTGATCACTTGCTTGATCCATATCCTTTTCTCTCTTCTCCGTTTTCTGATCACGCAATGATCGGCACCAAGGAATTTGACCCTGTGCCAGTACAGGAAAATACTAGCTTGCAGGATTTTGAAGATGCAGAAGACGCATTCTCATTCTCTGATCTTTCATTAGAGAACTGTGACAATTATGGGGATGACTTCGCCAAACAAGACCTAGGCTCCTCTTTTGATCATCAAGATTTCTTTGAGTTTTTCAGTGAAGAATTTACCAGTACGGCCGGCTCTGCTAATTCCTCAGACAGCATCATCTTCTGTGGAAAGCTCATACCTTACAGAGGAGAAGCAGTGGTAGTTGAGACAGAACAGAACCTGAGACTCGCGGCGCAAGAAACAGTGGTAGTTGAGACAGAACAGAACCTGAGACTCGCAGCGCAAGAAACAGTGGTAGCTGAAACAGAACATGACCTGGGGATCGCAGCGCAAACAAAACATACCAAGAAGGGCTCAATCTTGCCATCAAAACCATCACGCTCTTTCAATAAATCAACTGAAAGAGCTGCTGCAAGAAGCAATACTCCACCAAAGAAAAAGAAATCACAGAAGAGTGACAAGGCCCGTGAAAGTACTAACAAGGGATATACAACCAGGAAATTAAGTGTTGATCGTACGTATGACTGTTCAATGAGAAAAGGACCAGACTTGTCACCCTTGGTGAACTCAGGATGCTATTCTTTTAGATTAGGAGTTGGGAAGTTTCCAATGGAGATGGATTTGAGTGATATCAGGATGAGGCAAGGTAAGAAGAGTACACCTCCAGCCAGGATGCTTCCGTCCGAAGATGTGTGTGACCAAACGGATAAGATCAGTGGCAAGGGAAAGAGAGAGAAGAATTTGTGGGGTTTGTTCAGGGGTAAAGCTTCTCTTGGTTGCATTCCACCAGTTTGAGTTAAGCTTTGGTCACCATTGTTGTTCAATAGGCCAAGTACGTTGTCGTTTCTCTTTAGTCTATAGTCTAGTAATCAAGATAGAGGATATGTAAAAAATAAAAATAAATTACAAAATTGTAGAGGATATATACTATTCAGTAGCGTACATTTTCTCTAATATTCAACCAGAAAGTATTTGAAAATTATTATCATCCGATTAATTAAGATCCTTTCATGGTGGAGTTCTAAGACTTAATCGTATATTACTTAATTTATTCCGCACATTTTATATGATTATAGTTTATTAATTAACTCTGTTTCGGAAAAAAAATTAAAAAACTTCACAATAACAAAAGCTTCTACAAAATAATTGTTTCAACTCTCTATCAAGTAAATCAAGCATTTAATCTGAAATGGACGGTTGGATAAACTAATATGACCAATGATCTCCATGCCTGCGGGGAGAAAAAAAAAATAAAAGATAAATTTGCTGCTTTAGCATACATAAATAAATAATCAATAATTTTTTTAAAAAATATATTATTTAATATATTTTAAAATAAAAATAAATTTCCAAGACAACAATAGAAAATTCCTACAGTGCACTATTAATTACAATTTATGATACCTTTTTCCAGGTTTAGAACACATTATACAGGTTAAGTTGCTTAATTACTCAATAGATGGTTCAGAAAAAAGTAAAAGTAAAATGGTTATTGACACGTGTTGATGGATCTTTCCCTTGAATTTACATGAAGACCATGCAATGCATGTGCGCAGAAGTAGAGGGTCTTTGGGAGTGTAGTAGTGATTACTTTTCAAATAGCTTTTCATGCCGAAAAGCATGTCAATAATGTTTTTTTATTTTTTAAAAATTATTTTTGATATCAGCACATCAAAACGATTCAGAAAATACAAATTACATTTAATTTTAACAAAAAAAAATTAAAATTTTATAAAAAACTGTTTGGATCGGAGTACCAAACGGCCAGTAGTCCGAACCAGTCAAACAGAGGGCGACCACAACTGTAAAAGCAGTTTGAAGATTTTAACATGCGACTGCTTTTGAAGTTAATTAATCAGTTGATCTTGATCGCAATCATTGCTTCACTAATTTTAAAAACAGACATGGAATCACTACGCACATGTCGTAGTAATAATTGTTGGATTATTTTGACATGTTAATATAAAAAATAAAAAATTATTATTTTAATATATTTTTAAATAAAAAATATTTTAAAAAATAATTATTACTATAATATCAAATATAATACAAAAAAAAAAAAACTGTGTTGGACTAAACTTTAAATTAGATATATTGACTTGTCGTTTTTGTTCATTTTAACGGTCATGTGATACTTATTTAACCTAAAACAAAGACACCATTCACAGCAAAGATAGAAAAATTATACTTTAATGACTTGCCTTTGAAATTAAATCCCAGCAAGACCATCCTCAAATTAGAATCCGCGTTATTCTACATACATAGACACAGGTTATGACAATTTTAATTTATCATTTGAAGCATTAGTTATGAGATATGATTAGGGTTTACGTGTTCAAAGTTTTGGTTACGAATTTAGAATTGATCCAAGTTAATTTAATTTTTGATATTTAATTTTTAATTTTTTTTTTACAATAACATTGTTTTTGTAAAACTTAAAAAACCAGATTTTTTTATTGATGTAGTATAGGTTAGCGTCTAGATCAACTAAATTGATCCGGAGTTTCAAAACAAATACAAGGTATGAAACCGACTAAAAAATACATGTTAATGGGTTTTGAAGTTCAAACTTGTTTTGTGTTTTTTTTAGGAAATTCAAATTTATACCTTAAAAAAGTAGTTTTTTTCCTTACCTGTCTGACATTGATAAAATCTCTCTATAAATTAACAAATATAAATTTGCCAATTAAAAAAATCCCAAACGCCGTGTATGTTGGTCCATTTTATACGTCACGAAGATTCGAAGCCAAATCACACACGTCCCACCACCTACCATCGTTTCAATTCATCGTAACAATATATATCCACTGACGTTGATTTATTTTTTTCGATTAGGGCAAGGGTGGTTAGCCCTAAACGAACAAGACAAACCTGAAGTTTTATTGAAAATAAATTTTGTATAGGAAGATTAGATCTTATAGTTTTATTTGTTTTTATATTTTAAAAGTATTTTTAAAAAAATTAATATGTATTTTATTTTTTTATTTTAAATTAATATTTTTTTGATATTTTCAAATTATTTTAATATATTTTTAAATAAAAACTATTTTAAAAAATAATTATAAACAAACTTTCAAACTCGAACAATCTTATTTGTGCCCGAACAAGACATTCATAGAAATGTATTGATTTTGGAAACAAACAGCACGCTTCCTACCATATAAGCCAAGTCTAAATGCATGTAATTATCAAAATCGAATATAGAATCCAACGCAACTCGTTAACGAGAGGAGAGAAAAAGATGATATGGACGCTAATAAATCAAGGAAATCTTGAAAGATTCAAGCCCAGAATGCATGCATTTCTTGCTGTATTTATAGTCTTTCTAGAAGAAGCCAATTCCATCAACATCAACCAGAGCTCATTCCCTTCTGTGTCTATCTCTTAATTTCCTCCACATGTAATTTTATATACTTGGACTCCTTGATTAGCCCCCCATCATTTGATTTTTTCAATAAGCCCTCCTTGGTCCCTAATTACAGTATTGATTACTTGCTTGAACCGTATCCCTTTCTCTTCTCCATTTTCTGATGATCACACAATGATTAGAGGTGCCGAGGAATATAACCCTGAAGCAGTGCAGGAAAATACCGGCTTGGTAGATTTTGAAGATGTAGAAGAAGCGTTCACATTTTGTAATCTTTCATCAAGCAACTGCGACAGTGCTCACAGGGATAGCTTATCCAAACAAGATCAAAGCTCCTCCTTTGATCATCAAGATCACTTTGGGTTTTTCAGCGATGCCTCCACGGCTGATCATTCTTCAGACAGCATCATCTTTTGTGGAAAGCTGATACCTTACAAAGGAGAAAAAGTAGTAGCTGAAACAGCACAGAAGTACCAGGAAATTACAGACAAATCAAAACTTGCCAGGAAGAGCTCCATCTCCCCGTCAAAATCATCGAACTCTCCGAGTAAATCAACTGAGAGAGCTGCCGCAAGAAGCAATGCTTCGCCAAAGAAAAAGAAACAAGAAAAGAGCGATCGCGAGGATTGTGGAAGTACTGACAAAGGGCATGCAGGTAGGAAATTAAGTGTTGATAGGCATGATTCTTCAATGAGAGAGGGATCAAACTTGCCACCCTTGATGAAGTCAGGATCTCATTCGATAAGATCAGGAGCTGCGAAGTTTGCAATGGAGATTGGTTTGATCAATGATATGAAGACGAGGCAAAGTAAGAGGAGTTCAACTCCAGCGATGTTTTCATCTGAAAATGAGAGTGATAAAAAGGATAGGAGGAGTAAAGAAAAGAGAGAGAAGAAGAATTTGCGTGGTTTGTGTAGGGGTGAAGCTTCAGTTGATTGCATTTCTTACTTTTAATTTGAGCTTTGGTAGCAGTTGTTGTTCAACACACCAAGCTCCTGATTCTCTCTAGTCTAGAGTTTGCTTAAGAATTACATCGTTATAATCAATCAAATTAAGATCCTTTCATGTTGAGGCAAAAAGAATAATAATCAGGGACGAATCCCGCCAGATGTTATATTTCGGGGGACAAAATTGTATAATTTTTAATTTTGGAGGTCTATTTGATAGAATTTATTTAAAATTAAATTTGTATTCACAGAAGGGTGGATTTCGATTTTAGGGGGGGGGGGGGGAATTCTTCCCTGCCAATCATTATAAATTAATTAGTTTAATCCACACACTTGATTTGTTTTAAAAAAAGTCTAAACTAGGATGTAACTTCGCTCCACTTTTAATTCCATGCGAAAAAAACAATTCCATTTCATAATCAGTAATTAATAAGTCATTAATTACGAAAAAGAAAGTATGTGCTAAGTACAGTAAATATTGCAAAAGTGAAAAAAAAAAAGTAATTAGGATTAACAATACTCTCATGTTAATTGATTTCTCTTATATTTGGTCATAATATTATTGTAACTAAATTAAAGCATGATTATACTTGATTATTTTTGTAACAAGCAAAAGAGCCGATTAGAGATTTTTTTTACTCCAAAAATTAATAAATAAATCATTCTCATTAAGTATACTAAAATGGGTTTGTATAACAATTTCTTGAATATCAGATATATATAGAATGGGGATTTATTTCATTTTGGCTTTGTTTTTGAGAGAAGAAATCAATTATAATTTAAAATGAAGGGGAATAATAAAAACGAGAGATTAGCAATAAATTAAGTGCTATAATTGGCACTGATTAGCCAAAGATAGATTCCGAGAGAAAGGGTAATCATCCTCAAAAGGCTTCACAGATCTAAGGATTCACAGGGGGAATACTGCTTATGGCGTTGCGAAGAAAAGAAGCAAAGTCTTACAAAAGGCTTGAGGGAACGGGATCGGAATCATGACTTTTCTAGAGGCTTTATTCTTTCTTACGGGGAGTGGCAATCAATGATTCTTCCTTTTTAGTGCAATCCCAGATCAGTCTCATCTTTCCTTGCTTGGTTGGTATCGGCTTGAGTAACCTAAACAGTGGTGAGATTTCAATGCCCTGAAAACCTAAGGGTTTCTCCGCAAGTTTTGTCCATGGAGGGTGAGTCAGGGTGTGAGTTCAGGCTGAAAAGTGTCGTTGATGGACAACAGATGAATATTACTGGACTACCCCTCGCTGGTCTCGAGGGATGGAAAGGACTAGGTTAGCTGAAAAAGGTTATTGGTTCAAGGATGTAATGTCCTTGTTTTTCTAGGGTAAGAAAGGGTAGAGAAAAAACCGGAAGCAACCAATGTTCGAGTATCAGATACGATGTTGAAGTTACCCATGTCATGCTCCTAATAAAAGCTCAAATGACCTTCAATAAAAGGATATACCTACGGGCGTGAGACAACCCTTTGTAAGAAACGCAATAAAATAATCCCGTAACTTTGAGAGAAGGGGTGCCTCCTCATAAAGGGGGTCATAATGACTAGGCTCAGGCAATTGTTTACCTCAAAATAAAGGTCTCTACAAAGTCATAACATCATATAAGAAAGTTGATGGCATACTACACTGGAAGGTTATAATTTTGTTTATTTTTGTATTTTAAAAATATTTTTTAATTAAATTTTATTTATTTATTTTTATTTTAAATTAATATTTTTTAGTGTTTTCAAATCATTTTGATGTGATGTGGTGATATTAAAAATAATTTTTAAAAAATAAAAAAATAATATTTTAATATATTTTTAAATAAAAAAATTAAAAAAATAATTATTACTATACCCTCAATTTTTTTTTTAAAAAAAAAATACAGGCAGTTATGTCCTTTACATACTAATTTCTGGAATATTTTTTTTTTTTCACGTGAGGTTAATTCTCCTTTTACCATTAACAACATAAAACGTCAAAGAATTACACACAACAAGTTCTCGTGCCAACATACTCGCTAACAAGAATTTAGCACCCAAAAAGAAAAATCCTTGCTGACCAAGAATATTCCGATGAGGTCATTGTCATTCTAGATCTCAACACGTGGGAGACCACAGCATCAATTGAGTGCTAATTAAGGCAGAGCACAAGTCCAAAATAACAATATCAATCACCTTCTTTATCGAGAAGAAAAAAAATCCCCTTTACAAAGATTAACAATAAAAAAAGATTCAAAATTATTAAACTCGTTAATGATAAATTAAAAATCTAGATTACAAGTTAACAATTTTAATATAAAAAACATATTATTTTAATTTATTTTTAAAAATATAATAATATTATTTTAAAATCATAAATTAACCAGATTTAATAAACTGATTCCAACATGAAATTTATGATAAGTATCCGAATTAGCTTGTGTATACTTTGATTAATTTTACAGGTTTTAAAATTAATGATTATGTAAGCCTTCAATAATTCTGAAATTTATAAGACTTGAATTAATAAATTTTAAAAAATAAATATATAGCTTAATCAATTAAATTATATCCTTTTAAATTATATTGTTAAATTATTAATTGCGTGCATGATAGTAGTAGAAGTAAGATCTCTCAGGGATCACATGAAAGCTCGACATAGTCTCCTATATTTTCTTTCTCAAAAAAGACAGCAACGTAGAGACAAACTCTGTACTAACTAACTAGTAAAATATACTAGAAGGCCGAGCCAGAGAGAGAAGAAATATTAAAAAAGGACAGGTAAAAAGAAAAGCAGCCTTAGGATGCGTTGATGGAGTCTCATCAACCGATAGAAAAACTTGACACCCAAGACATTAAGAACCCACTTGTCTATCTATGACCGCCTGCAGTTCTAGAATCAAAGAATTTCTAAAACTATCCGCGATACTTGCCATATTAATTTATTTTTCTTTTTTCTTTGCCCTCTCTAGAAGCCGCCCCCACTCCCCACTCACCAACTATTTCTAAGCATCATGTCAAAGCATCTTCCTTTGAGCTTCTGTTGAACGTGTAATATATATATAGTGGTGACAACTTTGCCAGTTTTTCTCATCAAACTACAGCAAATCCATTTACAGACTTCCTTCATCAAGAATCTCTTCTTAATTCTTTTTGGATCCTCACCTTTTCTTGCCGTTGTTTGATATTCACAATGGTTGCGAAAGAAATGAGCCTTCGACCGCTACAGGAGGACAGTGAGTTGCATGATTTTGACGATGAAGCAGAAACACTATCTCTTTGTGATCTTCCGTTATATAACCGCGCTAATTCTGATTGGGATGACTTCTCCAAAGAAGATCAAAACTTGGAAACGTCTTTTGATCAAGATTTCTTCGAGTTCTTCAGCGAAGACTTCACCGCTTCAGCCTATCCCTCGGATAATATCATCTTTTGTGGAAAGCTCATTCCTTACAGAGGAGAAACAGTAGAAGAAAAGGCAGAGAACCTGGCCGGAAGCACAAAGAAAGCGAAGGATTCCAAGAAGAGCTTTAGATTCCCTTGGAAATCATCCTCTTTCAACAAGCCAAGGACGACACCACCACCAAAGCAGCCACAGGAAAAGAGTGACAAGGCTTTGCAAGTGCCTCTATCAGAGAATCATGGGTTGGCAACAAGGAAATGCGATGATAAGTATGCTCACTTTTCGATGAAGAAGGTATCGATACTAGCGACCCCGGTAAAGCCAAGATGGTACTTTTCGGCATTTGGAGTTGGCAGATTTCCAATGGAGATGGAGCTGAGCGATATTAAGACGAGGCAGATCAAGAAGAGTCCGTCGAAGATGTTTCAATCCGACAAGGGAATTGAAATGAGTAGGAAGAGAGGGAAGGGACTGTGGAGTTTGCTTAGGGTTTTAAGGCACAACAGTCACCATTCGTGTTCCATGGCTAATAAGGCCTCGTTTGGTAGCCCGCCCATTGCGTGAGAGGTCAGAGGAGCACTCCTGGCAGCTAGCGTGTATGGTTAAGCAGGCCAAGACTGACCGTCTGATATTGAAACGCAACGGTAAAACTAGGATGCTCATTTTTTGTAATCACAAACGGGCCGGCCTCTCTAGCTAGTATTCAACAGGGAGCTAGGGATCACTGACGAGAGAATTAAAGAATGTTCACTTACAGAGGCATATTATCACCGTTAAATTTTTGTTCTTAGGGTCTGTATGAACATGGCTTAGATGATGAACACATGATAATTGAGTACTCTGTATGCATTTATTCACACTTGTTCCAATTTGATCAGTGATTACTAGATGTTATCCAGATTACAATGCCCCGACACACCAGCCGCACCTCTCCATGGTTAAGGAAAACCTAATTGCATAAAAATGGATTCTGCTCCTAGAAGGCATTTGGAGTACAGAAGTAAATAAGAGAAATTTAATATCAAAGGTTGTCTGATAAGCATGTAACTGCTTAAAAATATTGCAGATTATTGACACGAGGTCAAAGCAATCACAGATTTCCACTTCACGATTAACTGAAGTGCTATATGGGAAATATTACCCAAGATCGAATAGATATAAAATCCTAAAAAACTTTGTTTTCAGAAAAAAAAGAAAAAGAATATGATCTCATCACCTTGGCTTTCAAGCCGTTCAACCTATTCATTTTCTGTGCCAGTTCTAAATGAGAATCCTTGTTCTGCACTGATAAATCACCATCACCATTGTTCTTTGCATGCATATTACTAAAAACATAAATATAAAGGCAGATTATAATTTAAAAGACTAAAAAATACCAGAAAAACTGGTGATGATATCCTAACCTTTTAGATGATTCTCACTTTCAGTTTCACCATTTTATGAACAGCTTGCGTCCTGAAATTTTACCGGAACCAAAAATGTTAGAAATCCTAGCAGAGGAAATATGGCAAGTTTACCGGAAAAAAGGGAGTAGGCATAACAAATTTCAAAACCTCAGATAAATATCCGTCACTATCCGAATCATCCTGGTACATATCACTGTCATCTTCACCAAATACTACACCATGGGAAACATCTTTAAGATCTCAACTTCATTGTTTCTGTGTACAAGATAAGGCTTTTAAAGAGCTAATTCAAATCAATAAACATATCAATCCTCGAAATCATTCTCCTGTACAAGCAAACAAGCAGAAATGTACTGAACTAATATCAATAAGAATCAAATGAGCGATTTAAGATAAGCTTTTTATCATATATTAACAGGAAAACAAAAACAAAGCTAATCTTTCATGGTCAAAACAGTGCCCCCCGATAGCTTTCTTTAGCTTCCACCATATATTTCTTTTCTTTCTCCATCTGAGTCTTCTCTCTAATCTCCTAAGCCAATAATTACTCACAAACTCAAGCTCAAGCAACCACAAAAGAAAAGAAAGCAATGAAGGTATCAAAAACAAATTTATTCATACTTTTAGCAGTTTTCTTTTTGAAGAAAGACTTGACCTTCATCTTCCTTTTAAGCACTGACTGTAAATTCTTCTCTGCAAACTTCCCTGCTTTCTTTCCTAGTTTCCCCATTACTTTCCCTTTCCTGCCCAAAATGTCACCAAATTTTCTATAAAAACACAAAACTTGGAATGGAAAAGAACTCAGAAAACAGTTTTTTCTTACTTCAAGAATTAACGAACTTCAGCTCTTAGGTTTTGGTGGCTTTCAGGCACCGAGAACAGCAGTAGAGTATCAGTGCAAAGGAAGACGGAGAATAAAAAACCCGACAAGTATGAATTTCGGGTATCCAAGCCCGACCTATCAGATGTCGGGTACCATTCGGGTACCCATAACCCGACCCACTTCATAAAAACGTGTGTGAATTCTCATAGTTGAATTCTTGAAGGGCTGGAGATGCCTGGGGACTTGTTAAAAAAGTCACGGGACTCCTTTGCCGAGCTTATTTGTGATTCAAGCCTTAGAACATTGATTCTCTGCCATCAGCCACGTAGAAAAACCTTGAACTGGAATAAATTTGAAACCAGAGAACAAAACAGAGGAAGAAACACTTACCAAGGGACTTCTTTTTTTATATCAATCAACTGAAACGAAGCACGAAGGATCTTAAAAACCCACTCTAACATGCATTTCATCGAACATATCTTTTACATAATAATGCACCAAACAATAGTTAGCATACCCTTTTCACTATTGACACAATACAGGAATCTAACAATAGATTTCACAAAGTAATGGTAGCAAACCATCCTGAAACTTCAAAAATCAATGAGGCTAAAGTAAGGATGGGGTACTTGGGAAGACATAGGATGGTGGGATCTGCATTCAATATGCCCTACTGCTTGTTGTTGCTCATAAGGCTGAGAATAGGTTCTCTCGAACCACATGAAACTGTGAGTTGCTGCAACGTCTCTTTAGTACCCAGAATAACTCTATGGGTGGAGTACGAATCTCACTGTTCAACAGCAAGGATTCCTCCAGCCACAGTTCTGGTTTTATGCTAAGAGCCTTCGATTTATACTCTCAGTTGACAGTAAAATAGCACTAGCACAGAACAGAAAATCGGAATGGTAGATTTGAATGGTGGTAATAACTTCCTAACGTTCTCAGTGGAGAAAGATTCATACATATAGGTTTGTGTGAATACAGGCAAATTAGAAACGAGCAAATGATATAAAAAAAAATCTGATTATGAACACAGGACACCGAGTTTTTCCGTCACAGTATTACAAACCAAGTTAACCGGAGAAGAGAGAGGATGAGAGTGGTGAAGTTATTCCGACGAGACTACTACAACTAAATAAATCAAATTGTTAACATCCCCAGAAGCAATCCTGCTACATATAACAAATGACACATCCCTAAGAATTGTAAGAATAAGGAGTTAACGGTGATCACAATGACGATGAGAACATGAATCACAACAATAACACATTTATTCCCTCCCTTCACTTGTTTCACAAAGAGTAGACACCGAAGAAGAAAATGGAGGCAAAGATGAAAATCTAAACCCATTTTTTTGTATCTTTTGGTTTTTTTTTTCACTCATACCTAAAATGAAAATTTTCTCGCGTCTCCTGCACTACTTGCTGCTTGCTCCATTGCCCATTTTCTCTTCTGTGTGCATTTGAATGTCTTTAACAACACTGGCATCCACCCTAGGAGGACCAGAGTGTCTCCTTGCTCCAGCTGGTGAAGCAGAGAAGGAAAGCCGCTTCTTTACATAACCCATTGATGCCTTATCTGGTGTCCCATTATTATCTATGCCTAACGGGCTTGACAAGCGGGATTTTGCCTTTGCTGACTGTGACCGTGTGGGTGCCATGTAACTTGGAACTGAAGGCGAACTTGCAAGACTCTCATCATCTCTTATTGATGACCCTGCTATGCTATGTCTCCGATAGCGCTCAGACTGGACACTGAACGTGCTCCTGGAGTCCTCGTCTCCTCCCCAAGCACTCCCTCGAGGGCTTGGTGGCTTTGCTTTCCCTGTTACTGAAGATGTAGATGGTGCCTTAGAGGGGGGAGTAGAAGGTGATTGCCGACTGGGAGGCCGGCTTGATTTTTGAGCACCAGGAGAAGGTTTATTGTCATGGTTAAGATCACGACGAGAATAAGCTCTGCTGATTTCTCCAAGAGACATGGTACGGCTTGTTGTACTCTTAACAGAGGCCCGATCATTGTTATCTATTGTGCTTCGGCTCTCCCAAGGTCGGGCTGCCATCCACCTCTCTAACCAACTCCATCCCCAGCGAGGATTGTTTGGATCCATGAATGTAGCATTTGCTGATTTTGAAGATTGCTTCCACATTTGCTGTTTACAAAAATTAGTCATCCATGTTAGTTTTAAATAGAAGTTTGATTCAAGAATGAGAAATAGATAGCCTTTTAGCATTACAAATTAGAAGCTCTAGACACGTCTTTCTTTTGACATTTTTGTGATTAGTATAAAATAGAAACTCTTGGTTTTCTGGGACAAGTGTGTACGGAGTAGAAACTTTCAAGACAATAATGATAAACTCCAGGAAACTGTTGATGAAAAGAAACATTGGTTTCATATTTGTGTCCAACGCTATTCCTTTGCAGTAAACGAGCAAGAAAGGGTTCTTATCTGCTCCGTGTTCTTAAAATACATTTCTCGAGGAAATTGATCGATTTGGCTTGTGACCATCTAACAAATACCAGTGTTAAGACACCCTATGGAAGGAAAAGTAAGCCAATTTGTTCATTTTACTTGAATACTAAATTCAGTAACCCGAGTCATTGCTTAGCAAAAGGAAAGTTGTAATGAAATGGCATTATTTTTTGAGCAGCAACAATTATAAAGTCAGTGTCTTCACATGAGATATCTGAAAAGCTATTTTTGTGCCCAGTGTGTGCGCACATGTCCATTAACTTATCAGCAGAACTTTGCATCAGGAAGGAGTGGGAAAATCTGAAAATATTTCTGAATTCAAATTTGATTCATGCCAGAATTTCCCAAATAACCAAGACTACTTAAATGTCTTCTAGTATTACAAGTACTAAAATGCAAGATGGAATAAAAACACCAAAAGCAAGATACTAAGCACCAGTTGTGCATAATGACTTAATTTTTTCTCTTTCTTTGGCTAAAGGTACTTAGAATGCATGCTCCATTACATGACAAGTTACAGGCTATGTTTCAAAAATTTTCAACAATGGACTATTTAAAAAACCACTAAATTACCTGATGCGAGTATGCATAAGCCAGTGCCCTTTCTCTTCTCATGGCAGCTTCTTGCTTGTGTAGTAGGCTGGCTTCAACTTCTTCCTTTGATTGTGGGCTATCATCCCATTGTTCTCCAATCTGTTGCAAAGGTATATGAAACATATATATGCACAGGTTAATACAAAATATTCAAACTTTCAAAGCAAAGAAAAGGGAAAAAAACACCCATTAATGAAAGGAAAAGCGAGAGCAGTGTAATGCATGTGACAGCAAAATACTCGGGTAAATTTGGGTTCAGAGGAGGGAAAAGACTCAGAGTGCAAAAACAAAACAGAAATTTGTTCTCCTAAAAATCCACACATTCACAATACATATGCATTCAGATGCAACCCAGAAAACAATCGGGTTAACTTTTTGTATAGCAAACAGGGAGGGCATGTAAAGGGAATGCAAAGCACAAGCAATGGCACATATGCTAATTGTGCAACCACTGCATAAAATGCAACAGGAAAAAACTACATCCAAAAAAGTCAGGTAAAGAAATATGAGATGATCGCACTTACAGAAGTTCTCAACTTCTCAAGTTCTTTGTCATGTTTCTGCTGGAGCTGCCGTTGGAGGGCCTCATTTTCCTCGGACATTCTGATCCTTCTTGCACGAATCTGAGACTGCACACGTGCAAGAGTCTGCATGGCTCGTAATGTGGCAGTTGCTTGCCGTTTGACAGATTGCCCTTGTATCAATGACTTCAATCTCACCAGCCCTCTCAAAGCACGCAATGCCCTCCTCGCCTGAAAGCAGGAATAGCGAGAGCAGTTCTTATATGCAACTAATACAGGAAGAATATGAAAAGGTAAGGATTAAGAAGTCTATTACGTTCTCCAATAAGTATGGCCGAGTTTCCACGACAAAAGTAGAAGGTTTGATTACATTAAAACAAAAGTAAAAAAGAAAGCAAAATAACCTAAAAGTCAGATCCGTCATACATGGAAGTTTTGACACATAACTTGTACGGACACAGTACATGTCTTGCTAAGAAAATGAAGAAACCGTAAGAAATATAGAAATTCCTCAAGTAAAATCATAGAAAACATACCAGGTATCCTCTAAATGCTGTTTGAATCCTGATTGCAGCTATTTCCTCCTTCGATTTTCCAGAGTAATGTGCCACTGTAGTAAGCCGAACAACCTCAGCGGCAGCCTGGGCGGCTGCAACAGCTGCCTCAGCTGCCACAGCAGTGGCAAGCGCCACGGAATAAGCATGCTTGCTCTGCTCGTTCTCAGCTTCAGTTAATTTCACATCTTCTGCTGTAGGAGGAGGTGGTGTACGAGGAGGAGAAAGAGAGGGTGCAACGGTTTCTTCATGTGAAGAAACAGCTAGATCCGGGTTCTTCTCTTTTTCTGACCATTTCTTCTTAGATTTGGATTTCTAATTAAAAAGAAAAGGGTAGTTGAATTTAAGATTATCAACATTTCGAAATAATTACAAGTTACAAAAGCCTTGTTGAATATATAGGCCAAAACTCCATCAAACCTTAGAGGAACCGAGGGCTTTCTTCAAAGCAGAGAACCAACTCCCTCTTTTCCCCATTGCTTAATTCATCAATCTTGTTCGGGCTAAAACAAGAAATCCAAGCCCAAAATGAGATCAAATCATCAAGACACGGTAAAAAAATCTACAACAAATGTAACAGTAGAAATGTAGCAAAGACCATAAAAAATTTCAACACATTAGAAACAGGGGAAGTGAATAACTAAATTGCTGAAGGAAACCGCAAGGTAGTAATGCAACCCTCAAAATATGTTTAAACAAGAACATTTCAAGTTACTAAAAAAAATGCAAAACCCACACTTGAAAGTTAGATCTATCATTCAACACAACAGTAAACTGCAATTAAGAATGCGTTTACACATGGAAATGAAATAAGAAGACAACATCAAGAGCTACAGGTAATAAAGATGGAAACTTTAACCAATTACTGCATCTAACCAACAAATGGCAACAAACCAGATGTTAAATTTGCAAGATCTTCTCAAAAGACATAAGCCCCAGTTCGAACTTTCCAATTCTAAACCAACCCAGAAACACAAAAGACAATGACGACTCACAAAATGAGACAAAACAACAAATGTATCAAAAACAAATAACAGAACTCCAAAATTATACCTCTAAATCAGAAATTCTCAGATCTCTGTGACCTAAAGATCATTCTCTCTATATAAACAAACAAAAATATCCAAAGAAGTTGAACAAATCACAGGTTGTGTGTGCACTTGTGTGCGTTAAAAAGTAGATCTTGACAGGGGATGAAAGCTTGAGAGATTGGAAATGGAACAATAACAGCTTGGTGTCGACCCCACTTTTAACTGCTGTGGTCCCTGCTTTGGTTTTTATTACTATACAAAAATAAGATCAACACAAAAAATAGAAACAAGAAACCGCAAACAACGATAACAGACAGCCTCCTTTCGCTGTCTTTTCAGTTTTTTTACATTGAAGTTCGCGGTTACCTGTCACGGTTAATTTTTGGAGTGAGGGTTTGCTCTTGTTGCTGTGAGGAAAGAGAGTGTTTATTCATCTGACCAACCAGAACTTGCCACATCTAATTTAATCAAGTTCCTTACTTTATAAACACACTTGCTATTAAACCCACTTCGCCGCTGGTATTAGATTTTTCTTTTAAAAAACCCCTAGTTATAGAGGTTATTTTTTAGAAAAAACATAAAGTATAAATCAAAATATTCGTGTAAATATCTAACAAAATAAATACATAATTATTTATATAAATAAATAAATAAAAATTAAAAAAAAACTAAAAATACTTAACAGATGGATATAAGTTGAATTATTTATCTAATTTTATTCAATAAATCTATTTATAAAATTCAATTTGCAACAAAAATCAACATATATAAAATTCACTGAAAAAAATAAAAAGAAAAAAATTATATGTAATGTTGCACATATTAAAAATATTACATAAAAAATAAATGTTTTTTAAAATAAGTTTAATATATCAAAAAATATAAATGAATCATACCAATCTTATAAAAAAAATTAAACACATTCAATATAAAAAAAAATAATAATTGTTGATTAAAAAAGGCTAGATAGGATAGAAAAAAAACAATTACATAAAGGGGTATTGATCAAAACTTAAAATACAAAGTTTGTTTTTAAAAATGTATATAAAAAATAGTAATTAAAAAAAATTATATATATAAAAAAAATGAGGCCAGATGTTGTACGCTTGGTAAGCCAGCCCTAGAGCACTGGCCTACAAAAAAAAAAAACTTGTATGCATGAGCCTTTTTTTAAAAAAAAATTCGTTGTTCACTCCAATTTTTTACCAAAAAAATAGATGATGTATTGTCTAAATATTACCAAAAATTCAGCCACTATGGTACTAAAAAACTTTTTTTCAACTCACCTTTGACTCCAAAACACATAGGAATCATCCTTGTAACCTTGTGTTAAAACAATCTATGGGCTTAAAAAACAAAAAGAACCACCCAAAATTGAAAGTCTTTCAGTGCTCAAATCTTGTATTTTAGATTTTTTTCAAGATAATAATAACATTTAATCTAATCACTCCTCGTCATATAAAACTATTTAATATAAAAATCAATTATTTTGATGTCCAAAATCATTGCCAATGACAATTTTATTTCTCTAAGTTGAAATACAGCACCCCCGCTCTCTTCCACTGAAAAATAATTAAAAAAAAAATAAATAAAGTATGATGTCAAAATATAACATTTAAAAATAACAAAGATAAGTTATATAATAGCTTAAAAAGATAAGGAATTAAAATAAACTTTTAAAATAAATCACAGAGTCACCACCCAAGTTACTCGTGTTTTTATAAAAGCTTTTTTTTTCTCAATTCAACACTCATTTTCAAAAAAATATGCATCGAAACTTGTATTTGGGATCAAAATGACTTGATTATACAAATAAAAAATTTGAGAATCAAATTGATTTTTTTAAAAAATCTTACCATTGAAATCCACAGTTGACGGTGTTTCGAAAAAAGACATGTTTATAAAATAAAGATTTTTAGTGGTTTTACTGGGAGTTAATCAAGTGATCATTCATGCAACTCTCTTCACTAATATAAATAAAATTGTCTTGATGGAGTACTTTGGATACTGTAAAAAGTTTTTTTTTTTTTTGAGAAATCTAAGTACCCTTCGTGTACATATATAGGGTGTTCGGGTTTTCTTTCACTTTACGGGTACACATAAAAACTATTCTGAGAAATTATTATTATATATTTTTTGCATTACTCCTTTATATACAATAAAAAGAGGACCCATCCTAATAATCATTTGTATGATCCTCTTTAATGCAAGCTGGAGATCACTTAATTACCTCTTTTTTTTAAAAAAAAAAAAATTGGTGAGAATAGACGGATGTAACTAAAAAATAAATTAAAATTGTTTTTGGTTGATGGTTGCAGAAAACGACAATGAGATTATATTAGGGAGGAAACGGCGATGTTGATAATCAGGGGCGGGGTAAGAAAAGAAAAAAAAAGAGTCAAATTAAAAAAAAATTATTAAAAAAAATTGAAATTTTAGTTATTTTACTATTAAAATTATAAATATTAACAAGAAAAAAATATTTTCTTAGAGAGACCGGTGATATGGTGAATTTAATAAATAGCAGCTCTACGATAATAATTGCGATGATAATTAATGGGTATCGGGTGATTAACGTATTTACAAGTTCTCTTATGAAAACTCCAAGTGGTTTGCTTGCAATCATTTTACAAATCGGCTTACTCACCCGGCCCTTGCTTATTTTTTACATTTAATTTTTTTATTGTCTATTTAATTTAGGACAGAATTTGATTACTATTTTTTACTACCCTTTTAAAATAAAAGAGATGGAAATAATGAAAATAAAGAAAAAATATTTATATTTTTTATTTTAGAGACATAGAAATTTATTCTAAAATTATTAAAAAAATATTTTACTAACATTTTTTAAAAGGTACAAGATAATTCTCGACTTATGGCAAACGCATTCATCATAGTTATTCTCTGCCTAATCCACGTAACGAATATCTTTTTTTTTTAAATATTATTTTAATACATTAATATTAAAAATAATTTTTAAAATATAAAAAATATTATTTTAATATATTTTTAAAATAAAAACACTTTACACTGCATTCATTATCTATACGACAAACACCCAATGGGAGAAGTGGATAGAGATAACACCTTCTCTGGAAACAAGTGTTATCTTTTCGAGATCCCGTCAGACACCGCATTTAATACAGCGGCATGTTCTTCGTGGTTGCATTAATGACATCACATGCCACGCTATTCTCCTCCAATTTTAATATACCTGTAGAAGCAAGTTCAAGCCACCAGCACCAGCATCCCCTCCTCTTCAAATGGTGTGGTTAGCCAAACCACCACCTCCTCTTGACGTGATCACCTTATAATTTACAAGAAAGGGTTAAAAAAGATTTGCACAGAAAGGCCCAGTTTCAAGTACAGAGCGGATAGTGTTGAGGGAACTAGCAAGATGGAACTCGATGTTTTTTTAATTTTTGTTTCTTTCCTAACACGATGTTTCTTCTTCTTCCTTCCCTCCTCACAAAGGAACGCAGACGAAATATGGTAAAAGCAACCATGTTAATAATACAGGTAGTGTCTTTGGAGTCCGTGCTGGTACATCTCTCGGAAGTGATAGGAAATGCATGCATGCAGAAGCCGACGGGCAGTTCAGGCATATGACTAGTGCCCGTATCGATCCTTCTCTCTTGATGAATAGGAGAAACTGTGGTAATAAGGATCTAAAAATGCGAAATAGTCGCCGATAAGAGGACTGCCACAGACGTGCACGGAAGGAAAAGGATGAACCTCGGAAGGGAAGTTAAAAGACACACCGTGTGATGAATGATGCCTTGATTTCTCCGAGTGTGGCCTGCATTCAGATTAGAAGATCATATATTATTAGAAATGTGTTCCGAGAGCACTTAAAAGTTGTTTCTAAATTCCAAAGTTAATTGTTCGAGCCAACCTCTAAATTTAGAGGGTGTTTGGGAGTGTGGTAGCGGTTGTTTTTCAAATAGCTTTTCGTGCCAAAAAGTATGTCAATAATATTTTTTTATTTTTTAAAAATCATTTTTAACATCAGCACATCAAAACGATCCAAAAAATACAAACCGCACTTAATTTTAGCAAAAAAATAAAAAATAAAAAATTTTTGAATTTTTTCGAAAAGCAGGTTTGACCGCAATGCCAAACGGCCCCTTAGTGTATCATTTGGACAAAAAGGAACTTGGGAGCTAACCTGGTTCTCTTCCTCTATCCTTTGAACGAGGATGACCTCGATCCTTAGCTCTATCCCTGTCTCTTTCAATTTCATCTCGCTCTCTTTCCCTCTCCGCCCCTATCCCTATCCCTCTCCCCCCCCTCTCACTGTCCCTGTCTCTCTCCCTGATCCTGTCACCACTTGCTCAAGTTCTGTGCTCAGACTAATTCGATCTTGGAATGAGCTCTTCTCTTGCCTCTACCTCAAGGAGCTTTGGATTTATCATCACTCTTCTTATGCTCCTTCAGCATTTCTGAGGCAACCTTTGTTAGGTCCTTGGATCCACCAGATTCAACACTCCCACTTGGAGCTGCCTTTGCTTCAGTTGAATCATTATTAGCAGGTAGGCCACTCCATGGAAGTTCCTATAAAAGAGCACATGAGATCACAATTTCAGTTATTTGGTTTATATGATGAAGCATCCCTGTCTCGGATCAATTTGCAGAAAATATCTACAATGTTTGCAGTTCTCATCCCTTTTCTGATCACTACACGAGGTTGCTTTGTTCTCTGAAAACAACAGCAATAATTTCTCCATCATTAGGCAATCCCGCATGCTCCATCTGAAAACAACAGCCTTTGATGACAGGATGGCAATTGCGAATATTGTAAGAAACAAAAAATTTCAAAATTCGAATTTAGAAACAAATGAAGTAAAAGAAAAACTGACCCACCTTTGGAACTGGCTGCAGTTGTGAATCTGACGACTAGTTAGAAGAAGAAAAATCTCCATCCTTGCAGACTGATATATACTGTGGCTTCACAAACTTCATCAATCCCATATTTCTCTGCATCGAATGCTTTCCACCATGGTGGATTTTCAGGACGAGGTACTTGGAATCTACGAGCTGCAGCCTATGCAACCCCACCAGCCACAACCGCAGCACTCTTGAAACAAACACACAAGGTCGTCCGCAAACTGCATGGAAAAGTAATTGATGTAGCAAGTCCCAGGAAAAGAGGACATAATAAACAAGCAAAAACACCAAAATCTGTTAATAAAAAACAGAAGTTCCATCTGTTTTTCAAACTATCTTATTATGCAGTTCTGTCGTGTACTGATAGCTTCAAGGAATATGCCACCGAGTAAGGAAAAAAAAATGGTTGTAATTCATGCTAACTGCTAAGTCATTATTAAAGAAAAAATAAAAATTACACACTCACACACACTTTTCTGTTCATCTCTCAATCAACGATCTTCTTTGAAGTTACCATTCAGACACGAGCTTTAAATTTTTTTACGGTGTTCGGTAACTATCAACGTTCTATTAGGTTATCTGAAACTAATTTTTTATTATAATTAAATTTAATCATGATCTGAATTTAATTAATAAATAAATTAAATTTATATATAAAAATAGCTAAAATTTAATTTATTATGTTTTTTATGTTACCCTTGTTACCTTCATATTTTATGCTTGATGCATATTTTAAAAATATTAGCTTTAATATTTAAATATCTCTTTTTATGAATTGTAAATAAAAGTGTTAACATCTAATTTACTTTTGTAGTCTTTTTACATATCAAATTCTATTATGAAATTCAGTTTTTAATACTCAAAAAAATTTGAAAAATAAGATTTCATTAAAGCTCTGAATTGAATCCCTTTCAAATAATTTCAAACAAACTATTAATTATTTTATAAACAATGCGTTTCGAATTAAATTATGGTTTACGGGAAAGATAGCATTGCAAAAATAATAATAAAAAATTTAAAAAATACATATGATCGTGAATCTTTTTTGGCAATTTAGCAATTACTCCTTGTATATTTTAAATATTTAGCAATTACAATTTTAAATTTAAGCACCATGGACTTTATTTTATTTTTTATTTTTTGAACATTATATCTTTTTTGGTTATTAAAATAACATTATAACATAAGTTCTACTTGAATAATCTTGTTTCTCTTTATTAGGGAATCTTATGATGGTGAATATTTTCAAATGTTAGTCTAAATTAATCAAATCTTCTAGTTAAGATAATTTAAAGAATACACCCACGAGATCATATATCCATTTGATCCAAAATGATTTTAAAAAATATTTTTTTATTATTTTTTTGCATAGATTATTTTTAATATTTTATCAAAAATAAATTTTAAAAAACATAAAAAAATATTATTTTAATATATTTTAAATTAAAAAAACTTTAAAAAACAATTATACCAAACAAACGGACAATTACACAAAACAAACTTTAAATTTACCATCAACGACAATATAATAAGAGTCTCAGAACCCAAGATCCAAGTTCCGCCTACTTGGTTCTCACGTCAGCTTCTATGCATTTTTCGATCTTTCATTATCCAAAGAAACAAATAGAAACACAAACAAATACAGCAGTGGTTAATTCCTCTTCACTTTAATTCACAAAAATCAGAACAAAAAACAACAATAATTATAATAAAAAAACCAAACCAGAGGCCTACTCTTCCTGTTCCTCCTCCGCCACCGAATTCTTTCTATTTCTTTTAAGAAATAAATCCACGAATCTTTTCTAGCACTTTATCATCTCTAAAAGTCCCAAAAAATTTCCACAATTTATTTTTCTGTCACAAAAAAAACTGAACTTTCACTGTATGTAACCCCCCCCCTCTCCCCTCTCATTTCCACCCTTTGTTTATCAAGAAAGCGAAGAAAATGCAAAAATGGGCACAACACTACCGTTTACTTGTCCGTATAGCTGGGCCCTTGCAGTCTCAGATTCAGATACCCTTTAAGACCTTTTCAATGGATCTCGCAGCAATCTGGTCCAGTTAACTGTACATTTACCGCGCCTAGTTCTTCCGTTTTATTCACTTATGTGCTTTTCTTTGTTCAATTTTATTTCTACTGTTTTTATCAGAATTGTTGTTGAGATTTGAAATCGGTAAGGCGCATATAAGAACTGGGAGAGTAAAAATATTGAATTTTTGTAATTTGGGTGTTGTGATTTTGGAGTTATGTTGTCTACAAATGATCCAATGGAGTCTTTTATGAATTCAATTCAAGTGGTCAAAGATGCGCTTTCACCGCTTGAACTTGGGATTCGGAAAGCTGCTAAAGATCTTGAAACTTGTTGGGGGGTTTCAAAGAATGATGATAAGGTAACCCATGATCTAGTTACTGATAATAGCAGCAAAGTTTCTATCTTTACTGTGGAAAATAAGAGTGTTAGTCTTGGAAATAGTGAGAATAGGCAGGGTGTGGTTAATGAAGAGAAAAAGAAGGGATTTTTATCTATTAAGTTTCCTATTAGGAGTTTGTTGGGGATGTTTTCTATGAATTTGGAAGGTGGACATAGAAATGGAGGTGATAGTAAGGCTGGGCTTCCGAAGAAAGTCTTGAAAGAGAAGGAAATGAGTAATGAAGACGGGTCTTGTGTAAATTGTTTGCGGTTTGCCATGACTTTGTCTTTGTTGGTTAATGGTTTGGTTCAGGCATTTCCTGGCCCATTTAAGATGAACAAGAAACGGTTTCAGAAAGTAGGTGACGAGGATAAAGAGTATTTGCATTCGTCCAAAAATGGGTCGAAAGCTAAGGTTTTAGGTGAAATGAAGCAAAGGAAATCAAAGGGTCAATCTGTTAAAGGGTACCAGAATGTGAGTGAGAAGGGTAAGGAGGGGAAACATGTGTCCCTCGAATGCTTTATAGGGTTTCTATTTGACCAATTGGCTCAGAATCTGCAGAAGTTTGATCTGGGTTTACAGGAAAGAGATATCAAGGGTTGTGAAAATAATTGTTCAACCTCACCTCCAGCATCCTCCCAGTTTGATCATTTGAGGGCAATCATAAGTATTTGGGAAGGTCAAAAGGTGTATGTAGATGGGGTTTTGGGAAATTTGAGTTTTGCGAGAGTGGGTGGTGTGCCATCAAGTATAGTTGGAGTATCCTCTTCAGTTAATGAAGAGGGTGATGATGGTGCATGTAGTGCACCTACCAACAGCACTGAGGACACAGGGAGTAGTTCACCACAGAATCTAGCAAGTGGGATACTGAGCATTCCGCTATCAAATGTAGAGCGTTTGAGATCCACATTATCTACCGTTTCATTGACAGAGCTAATTGAGCTTGTGCCACAACTTGGTCGATCTTCGAACGATTATCCTGACAAGAAAAAGCTATTCTCTGTCCAGGATTTCTTTAGATACACAGAGGCAGAAGGTATGGTTTTTCATCTCCTTAGGGAATCAATCCTGTATTGGTTTTATGTTCTATTCCTGCTTGTTTCAATGGAAAATGAAATATGTGTGTATGAAATATTGCTGAGCATACAGCTTGCTAGTGTTGTGGCCTTTTAGATGAGTAGCATGTATTTGTTTATTTCAAAGTTTACACAATATCAGCTGAATGGAGCTGATATATTCATTTGTGCTTATGGAATGTGCTTCACTGGAAAAGGAGAACTTGTTTGACAAACAGAACAGTTAGTAGATGCAACTGTTATATTTTTACCCTCCAGATAGGGTAGAAAGATAGAAAGGAAAAAAAAGAGAATTGCTTACCTTCAAATGGATTTCCAATAATACCGATCCTTTCTGTATCTTTCATCCGAAATAATGCTCTTATTTGCACCTTCACATTCTTATAGGAAGAAGATTCTTTGAGGAACTTGACAGAGATGGTGATGGTCAAGTGAATTTGGAAGATCTTGAAATCGCATTGAGAAACAGAAAATTACCCCAGAGATATGCCCGGGAATTCATGCGGCGTGCTAGAAGTCACTTGTTCTCAAAATCATTTGGGTGGAAACAATTTTTGTCCTTGATGGAACAGAAGGAACCAACAATTCTGCGTGCTTACACTTCTCTGTGTTTAAGCAAGTCTGGGACCCTGCAAAAGAGTGAAATATTGGCATCACTAAAAAATTCTGGACTTCCAGTGAATGAAGACAATGCTGTTGCTATGATGCGATTTCTGAATGCTGATACAGAAGAATCTATTTCTTATGGGCATTTTCGTAATTTTATGCTTTTGCTGCCTTCTGATCGACTTCAAGATGATCCCAGGTAAGATGTTTGTGTTCATTTATTCAGAGCAATTACATAAATTTTAGGCAAGCTCATTTACATCATTTACTGTAGGCTTACCTCCATTTGATCAGAATGAAATTGTGTAATTTACTGGATTATGTCTAACTGATGTTGGCTTCTTCTCCTAATACATACAGGAATATATGGTTTGAAGCAGCAACTGTTGTTGCCGTTGCACCACCCGTGGAAATACCTGCTGGAAGCGTTTTACGATCTGCATTGGCCGGGGGTCTTTCATGTGCACTCTCTTGTTCTCTTATGCACCCTGTTGATACAATAAAGGTAAACTATTCAGTGTAATTTTGTGCACTTTTTTTTGTCTCTAATGCAACTATAAACATTTGACCAATTATAGAAACATTGACTATTGGTAATTTAGAGGGATATTCATGATCAAATACTACATAGCTTTTCCACTTAAGTTGGCATCTGCTTTCTGTCAATATCTCGTCTTTTGCTTATAATAGCCTTGTATTAGACTTTCAAAAGCTGGAAAAAAGAGGACTTCAGATAATATAATTCAGACAACTAAGTATTGTAGCACATAGATGCAACGTTAAATTGAGCAATATAATCTTAATTTGCTTTTGTTCATCCTAAACATATATATCTGTGGTTTTCCATTATTGCTGATGTTAGGTCTTCTCATGATTGCTTTCATGATCTGTTGTGTTGATATTCTCTTAGACTCGGGTGCAAGCTTCAACATTGACCTTCCCAGAAATAATTTCAAAGCTTCCACAAGTTGGAGTTCGAGGATTGTATAGGGGTTCAATTCCTGCAATTTCGGGACAGTTTACAAGGTTATCATTATTTTTTTATCTTCCAGACTTTTGATGAGTAGCAACTACTTGTTGAGCTCACCTTTCTCTATTAACATTTCAGCCATGGCTTGCGAACTGGGATATTTGAAGCTACCAAACTTGTGCTAATAAATGTTGCCCCAACACTCCCAGATATCCAGGTGATGCTTATTATTATGCCACTAGAGTTAATTTTTTTTCGATTTACAAGTACTGAATCTTTTACATCTTGGTCTTCCCGAGTCTCTTGAAGGTGCCTGTAAGCAAAGAGTATGAAGTGGCAGCAATAATTTCAAGCAGCCATTTCTTTATTGCAGGGAATGGCAATATTGTTGGCTTCTGCTTAAGCATGAGGCCTTCAACAATATTGTTTTTACCACTGCTTGTATTGCTGTTATTTCAACTTATTAAAACAATTCAGTTGCTGCTCTCTCTCTCCTAGCCATTAAATCTATGTAGGCTGCTAAAATCTGTGTGTTTAATTCATGCATCTTGTTCATTAATCATTGCAAGTCCGCTCTTTTGAGAGAAGATGGATATATCAGTGCAGCTTATAAAAGTATACTTTAGTTCTTGACTAGACTATTTCTTTGCTATTATATCAAACTCAAAAGTTGTTCCTATGCTAAAGGAGATGACTAGACAGGTGGCGCATAAAATGAATATGATAAGGCCTATACCCCTAGTTTTATTAGGAAATGTTATTCTGAAACAACTATTCCAACTCTAATCTGAAAAAACTGTTAACCTGCTTTGGGGTGCTATACAGGTTCAATCTGTAGCATCATTATGCAGCACATTTTTGGGGACAGCAGTGCGGATCCCTTGTGAGGTATTGAAGCAGCGTTTGCAGGCTGGCCTTTTTGACAACGTAGGACAGGCTATTGTTGGTACTTGGCAGCAGGATGGCCTAAATGGGTTCTTTCGTGGGACTGGTGCCACTCTTCTTCGTGAGGTTCCATTTTATGTTGCTGGCATGTGTCTATATGGTGAATCCAAGAAGGTAAGCAGGTTTTCGTGCTTAAATATTTATATCCCCTTTGCTTTTGTAAAATTTTGAAGGTGCAGTTTTGCATTCTATGTGCATGTCAACCACAGAGTGACATTTTTCTTCCTGTAGTCCACCAAATTAGGAAACAAAATTATTACAATAGAAGGGCATTATTGATTGCAATATTTAATTCCATGGAGGCTTGGTTTTTTTAGCTTACTTTCTTGAAATGAATTTTATTTTCAAGATGATTCGTAGCAAGAACATTTTTGTCGGGGTTTGTACAATTGTAATGCCAGGAATTGGTTGTTTCTGTAAAAGAGTTGTATGAAGGAATGAAGCTATGACTAAAAAGTACGGAAGGGGAAAGTAACCACTGCAATAAATTGTTCAAAACATGCCAACAGATTAATAAACTGTTTGTTTAAGCTTTGCTTGATCTTGTCCCCCCGTTAGATGCATTTGAGTTTATTTTTCTATCAAAACATAATTTTTTCTTTTGCAATTCTTTTTAATTTGTTGTTTTCTGTATAATGTGTAATTGATTTGATTCTTCAAGGTTGCTCAACAACTTTTAAGGCGGGAGCTGGAACCCTGGGAAACAATTGCTGTTGGGGCTTTATCTGGAGGCCTAACTGCTGTTATCACTACCCCTTTTGATGTACTGAAAACTAGAATGATGACAGCTCCACCAGGAAGAACTGTATCAATGTCATTGATAGCTTTCTCTATACTCCGACATGAGGGGCCCCTTGGCTTATTCAAAGGAGCAGTGCCGAGGTTTTTCTGGATTGCTCCCTTAGGTGCCATGAACTTTGCAGGCTATGAGCTAGCAAGGAAGGCCATGGACAAAAACGAGGAGGCCACAAAAGTTGAGTAGTTCTGGGTAGATATCTATGACGGCCTTTCTGAATCAAGAACCCTATCAACCACGGCCTCCAGTTTTAGATTTGTGAATGCTGGTGGAAGATGTTTTTCTTTTTCTGAGTTCTCAGCAACAGATGCATCAAATTTTATCCGTCGACAAGCCCTTTTTGCTTTCCTTTTCAGGGTCTCTTGTTAAAAAAATTTCAAGTTTTGGCAAGAATAGCAGTTGATCTGTTTTTGCAGTGATCGTGTATTTTGTTCCCAAAATTTTTTATTGTACATTTTTTGTGCAGTTATTTTGTTCTTTCATTAATCTGAATCTTACTGCATTCAACGAGTCATGACCAGGTTGTTGAATAATTGTGCATTTGCAACATCCTTATCTCCAGCCAGCATCCACTTGTAGCTAACATATGAAAAGCACAGACGCTATTTGAATTTGGTTGAACCCTTTTTGTTAATCTTATGACATTGCAAACCCAGTCTTTAGCTCCCGCAGGCAACCGAGAATCGTTTTTGAGAGAGGAGAAGGACAAATTGACACCGTTTCAAAGCGCACAAATGTTTATCCTGAAAGCTCACGATTGTGAGATGCTCATCCTTGGGAGTTACTGTGCCCAACACTGCATCAAATTCATGCTTGCATCGTGGGGTTGCTGTGACAACACGGAGAGGGAGAATAATGTCACTCAGTACCATTACACGAACCACAATGAAAAAAGGCCTAAAATATTCATGCGAGTTCAAAAATAAAAACTAGAAATCGGAGATCATAAAAAGCCAAGAATATTCACGGGCAGCCCAACTAAATTAACCAATGATATACTAGCAGAAGGCAAGGAACAAATTTAATCATCGTCTAACACGTCTGGGGAAACTTCGAAGAGCCTGAATTGTGTCTCTCAAGAGCCTTATTTGTATCTTTGAGGAGCCTTGAGAGACGAGCCTTAATTGTATCTTTGGTTATGTCAGATGATGACGCTTCTGAAAAAAAAATTATATGATCTTCAGAGTCTACGAATAATTTAGATAATTAGAAATTCGAACACCACCACCAATCATCAATGAAGTTTAGGCTGTCATGCAGGAAACTGGGTCACAAATTTAGTTGGAAAAGAAAAGGAAAAGGCAACCAACCCCTGTGAAAGCTACCTAAAATTGTCACCATCGTATAAGAGCTACAGGAAGTTCTCTTGTTTCCCCCAGCGTGGGCAAAACAAAAGTCTTGGTCTCAACAAGGAACGAACATCACCTTCAAAATGAAGTTGAGCATCCTAAATGGATGTTTTGAATGTTAAAAACGCCAGCGATATTTGCATCATAAACAGTCAAAATGGGAAAAAGGAGCGAACAATGACAATTGATGCTGATCAGAATATGCGCACAGCCTTGTAAATCCCAACCGGCCTGTCCAAATGATGTTTAGCATTTGACATGGTCACTGTTGAAGGTCCAATTCTACAAACATGGAGCCACCTCGTAGTAATTATTATTATAAAAGGAAAAAGGAAAACACCACAAGTTTCGAGTTTCAGGGTTGCCGAGGCTTGAGGCCAAAATCAGCTAATGTGATCAATAACCCCAATAGTCATTACGGATTTCATCATCAAACTTTTTCTTCAGCTCAGGATGCTTCTCGAAGTACTCTTCTGCAGTCATGGTGCTGATTTTTTTCTGCTCAGATTAATGACTGGATGTTAGAAATCATAAACTGGACACGAATAAAACTAAAAGATAAAGGTATCCATTTCCATTTACCTTCAACTCTTGAACATCAGCAATTTCTTTATCCAAGCGCTCAGACTCCTTCAGGGATTGTTGCTCTGCTTCTTTCAAATCCACCAACTGCAAACCAAATGAAAATATATGCTATGAGAGAGAGGGAGGGAGAGGTGGCAGCAAGAGGCAAGTTTTAAGAGCCAGTATAAAAATCAGAATTGCACTTTTGGCTCGCACCAATTGATCAAATTTAGGCTTGTATTCTGGAGTCGTTTTGTCTTCAAACTTAGGGATCTCTACGCCTGCAAAAGAATACAGATAATTGGCTCAAATCAGTGCTCTAATCAACAATGGCTCCATTTTAATAACCAAAAGTTACAAGGAATGAAAAAACAGATTATATTCCTGTCCATAAGATCCAATAAGATAGCAGAGCTATGATTCTAGGTGCACTTAATTTAAACTTTAAATTGAAAATGGGGAACACCACCCTAATTAGCCCAAAGAGGCCATACTAAACACAGTATGGACCAAACCTAAAGCAAACAAAGCACAGGTCAACACACTCCATTGTAGGACCAAAACAGTTCACACAAACTCCAAGAACTAAGTGTACTGTGCAGAATCTAAAGTATAAGTCTAAGCATCATGTCATGCACTGGGAAAACACATACTGGGGAAAGAAGTTGGTATTAAACAAGGGACAACCTAACAAAAATTAAGGAATCAACTTAATAATGGTATTCAACACATAGCAAACAAAAAAGACCTCCAAGTCAGTGCGTGAAGCATAGAACCAAAACAAAGCACTTCAATTTCAAAAGGAATAAACAAACAGAAAGCAAAAGGACTTTTGGAACACGGGAGATTAACATGGGTCATCTAAAGGAGCTTGCAAGCATATCAATAAGGAATTTCAGCCATCATTGGATTGAATCATAAGCAAATTCAGAAAAAAAGTAGATGAGTTTTCAAAATAGCTTGTAAGGGGAAGAATGGTAGCTCTACATTTCAGCATATCATCTAAAGAAACTTCTAAATATGAAATTACATGAGAAGAACAAATAAAGAGCTAACCTGTCATTCATAGATGTTAAGCTGAAATTCAACTTTGGAAAAACTGTTTTAGACCCTGATGGCAGGGAAGCCTATCCATTAAGCTAAAATTCAACTTTGGAAAATTTGTTTTAGACCCTGATGGCAGGGAAGCCTATCCATTAAGTGTTCCTCAAGATCAATTATTAACGAGCAATTAGAACAGTGAAGCCTAGAGCAGGGGGGAAATGTCTTCCTGCACTGTTAAAATCATGAAGAGATAGATATGGCACTAGCTCTTAAAAGTCCAAAAAACTTGGCAGGTATCCAGCATAGAATCAAAGGTCAAATTTTTCCAGTTTCCACATAGTTGAGAAGTATATTTGGGTAAGTCATAAATGCAGTTACATAAACATCCAATCATCTAAAGGAGTATTTTAATCAACCTATAGCAGATAATTGCTAGCAACTATAAATCATTTTGCATCAACAATATATCCCAAGTTAATTATTTATCCAATATGGGGCAGTAAAACTTGAATAGTTAACTGCCAGCAACATCACTGACACCAGCAAGTAACTAAATCAAATCAAGTAAACAAGTATCAAGCAGCACAAGGCAGCAGTAACAACATAAAGTGAATCAGGTAACCTAAAGACACGAGGGTTACATTGTGAATGAACAACGAAACATACTTTCATATGCCTGTTTGTACATGTCCACCAAGCGAGAGCCAATTCCTTTTCTGTAATATTCCCAGTTTATGGGTTCGGGTTCCTGCACAACAAAACAACTAACACTCATAAAATAATACTTGCAATCACAAGCAGAACTATAAAGCCATAAACCACTAGTAAGGACAATAGACTCAACTTTCACAGGGCTGCTTTCAGAAATACAATGCCACTCCTAAAAGACAAGCATGAATCTCACTCTACGTATTCACAATTAATAGGTCTCTAGTGCTTTTGGAGACAGAATTGAGTGAAATGCAGCTTGAATTAGCACAAAATAATTCCATACATTTTAGCTTTCCTACCAACTCCACTATATAATGTCCTCATACAATCATACAGTGCCAGTACAGACCAATCACTAATTTCCCATTTTAATTTTTCAGGAAACAGTGTAATTTCAATACAAAACAGACCCATCTCGTAAATCCAAGCCAAATCCCTTATCAAAACGCAAAAACACAAATAAAATTAAAAATCACCAATCCACAAAAAAAATGATTCAAAAAAATTACAAAACCCCTAACTACATAATTAAATAAATCATATGCAAACAAATCTAATACAGTTAACAAAAATTATATATCTAGAAATGCCAAGATTAAAAAAAAAAACAATAAATCCAGATAAAAAAAGGAGATCTAATAAGATAGAGAGTGGAGACCTGGCTGAACTTGGTCCCGAGTTGGGCGTTAACTTCGTTGAAAGCGCGACGAAGAGTAGCGAACTCTTTGCGAGCCTCATCGGAGACTAAAAGCTTGGCCATCCCATCCCAATCAACGGTTTTCGATGCTTTGAATGCCACATCCACTACTTTCTTTGAAGGTCCGCTCATTTTCTCTCTTAACTTTCTCAGCGGCCAAGCAGGAGGTTTTGAGATTGGTAGATGTCTTGAGTGATTTTATCACTGGCAAACGGCCTTCACTTAGATGGCCGTGTAGCCCTTTTCTTGTTTTTGAGTCGAATCTGCGACGTTTTGGGATGAAATTTCTAGGGGTAGCCCAATGGGCTGTGATGGGCTAAGTTCATCGAGTCCGTGGATATTGATATTTGGTATTGGGCCTTCATTAGTTCTAGACAATCCTCACCTTTCCTCAAACCTTAAGCATGAACCTCCAACAAGCTTTTATTCTTATGGCTGAGAAAACCGTTCGGATTCAGGATTCGACAGACCCATTCATAGCTTAAGCTGGGTGTGTCTGGTTTGATTTGGTAGTTAGTTTTTTTTTTAAATAATATTATTTTTATTTTATCATTAATTCAAGGTTCTTAGATCTATTTCCAAGTTTAATTAATAACTATAAGTTCTCTAGATGATTTATTATGATAGCATATATTGAGATGCATAGCATTAATATTAAGGATGTTAATGAGGTTGATTTTCATCTGAAATTCTGAATCCATTCCTTTTTTAATGCCATTAAATGGATTTGATACACAAAGTTCATGAATTATTTATTCCTTCACATGCTAAATGGATCAAATACAAATTTATTTTAACCTATTCCAGTATGGAATTTATGAAATATTGTTTTTAAGAACACCAAAATATAGAATTAATATTGGATACTGCTTATAATATTTAAGTATTATCATAAGATAGTTTCTTATATATAACATTGAATGCAATGGGCCAATTTTATTTTATTTTTTAAAAAAAATTGACTGGCAAATCTGATGATATATTTACTAATCAGGTGTACGTTAATAGGATATATTTTTTCTATGTAATATTATTAAAAAGTCTTCTTGTTAATGACGTGGCTATGACTAATGTTTAGATCAGTTTAATGACTCGAGGTTGAAGTAAAGTGAAAACATTACCTTGAAATGGAGCAATAATTGGCCAGGAATTAATTACAAAGAGATGGTATTTATAGTTTAAATTTTATCTGTAATTTTTTAATTTGTTTATAAGTGTTCTATCAATTAATTTAAAAATATAGTTATAATTGTTTTTTAAAATATTTTTTATATCAAAATATATATAAAAAAATATTTTTTATATTTTTAAAAAAATTATTTTTAAAACCAGCATATTAAAACAATTAAAAATATATAAAAAATTAATTTTTTTATGAAATGTGGTTTGTATTATATTTTAAAATATTTTTTAAATACCTGAGTTAGCTAATTAGAGGTTTTTATATAAAAAAATATTTTTAATTTAAATTTTACCATTTACATTGTAGAAATTCGATCAATTAATAAAAACCTCAAGGTATTTTTCGTGGTTTGACGTGGCTGTGATGTGTGTAATGTCTAGAAGTATTTCTATAATATAATATTAAAAAAGAAAAACCTTGAAATGGAAGAGCCGATTCTTGATGAGACTCGGGGGATTAAACAAGCCCTGTTAATGGCAGGCAGAGGCAGTCAATTGATTGGACTTTAAGCGACCTAGGAATTTAGGTATCTCATGTCCCATTGCGTTTTACAGCAAGGTTTGTCCGCTTCTTACAATCAACAAGTCATTGAATTTATGAGCTAACGTGTGTTAGATGTAGCTTGTTTGAATATTTTGCTCGGATCATGGCATTTCTTCGTGGAAGTTCTAGGAGAGTGATGAAGTATCAAAGATAATCTTAATTTAATAGTTTTTGAAGTTAGAAAATGTTTTATATTGTTCTTTAATATATTTTTATAAGTAAAAACTTTTCGAGTTTAAAATTTATACAGGTTTACATTGCTTTGTGTATGATTTTTATCAAATAAATAGAGGTGGTGAAATTCAAACTCTTGACCACTTAATTATTAAGACTTTAATAACATATTAAAAAACTATTTTAATCTAATAATTTAAATTATTAAATAAAATTTTAAAATATAATTTATATTATTCTTTATTATAAAAGATGCCGCTGAGATTGAAGCTTACAACACTTTGATACGAGGTATGAACTCTTGGTGCTCTTTCTGATCAAGCTGTTAACGACATCAAATCAGTTGATGGTCTTACTACAGGAAAGTATTGATATCGTTTGTTATCCACCAATGGAGGGGCTTCACTGTTTATGCCCTCTCAGGACTGGCTACGCAGCAGACACACACAAAATGTAGACAGGTTTAATATGCCGCAATTATCTCGCTTTGACCTTGAAATTTCTACGTTTCATTAATCTTCCATGGATGTGATGCAGAGCAGAGACTGGGCTGGGCGCACCACCCTGTTGTCAAACACAACATGCACGACGTCCACCTTCGCAGTAGAGCTTTCTGGTATACACAACTGTCGCGTTAGTCTAGAAAGGATAGTATTAAACGTGACTAACAGAATGTTTCTGAGTTTGCCGATTCCTACAGCAACTCGTCAGATTGACTGCTTCAATAATCCCTCCAGAGTTTTGGTTAGGTTACCTCAAGGTGTCCCAGTTCAAGTGAAGCAAAAACTTGACTATGTGCCTGCACTGCAGTCAGTATTCATCATCAAAGACTTGGAAGAACTAGTTGAATGTTTAATTGTCTCTTTACATTTTGTAGGGTCACTTTTCCTCGGGCAATCTCTTGTCCCTATATATAGAAGCCGAATGGGTGTGTCCCCGTCAAAACTTTCTTCTTCTTCTTCTTCTTCTTCATGTTCTTTCTCCTTTACCTTCTCCTTTTAATAACAAATTCATTTTAATCAAAAAATAATTTTTCAAAAAATATTAATGGGTTTTGACCAAATCATAGGTTAATCTGGAATTTTAATCAAGTTAAAAAAAATATTTTTTCAACCAGACCATTTGTGCTTAATGTTATTTAAATATTTAAATCTCATTCCATATTTTTTTAGTGTTGGAATCTAAAACCTTCAAACGTAAATTCCAAGTTTTGACACTCGGGTTGTCCTCATTATATACATGTTAAACTAGTCAATCACCGTTTGTAAAGGCCCACAATAGGAGCCATTCCGGAGAAGTAACTTAGCACTAAAGCTTCCAATGGTCAAGGCCTCTTTGGATTTTCCATAGACAAATGAGTTTCAGAAGGAAATTTCGATTATGTATTCAAATTTGGAAGTAGAAACCTCAAATCAGAAAAAGTATATATCATATTTAATAGTTTAATAATTTAAGTTATTAGATAAAACTAGTTTTTTAATATAATATTAAAGCTTTAATAATCAAGTAGTGAAGAGTTTGAAGTTTAATATTTTTATTTATTTAATAAAAATTAAATATAAAATAGTATGAACTACATAAATTTTAATCCCGATAAACATTATGTATATGAACGGATAGCAACACATCACCCAATTAAAAAAAGAATATAATGCTAGGAACTCTATCGACAAGAGTTTTTGTTCTGTCGTGAAATTGAGAATATATAGGATAAGAGTCTAGGGACATCATTGAGGTTTCTCGAGTTAGAAAACGTAAGAACTGGATTCAACTGATAAGACAGTGGAAGAGGGGAAAGCAGAGTCTCCTGATTGGATTGTTGTTCTGCTTTGCTCCGAGGGTCTCTCGTTTTCTGCCTTGTGGGTTCTCCTCTTGGTGTCATCTTAATTTCGTGCATCATATATATATATATATATATAATCCATCAACTAATTAAGGAATATTACCAGTTGCTTGACAGATTATAATGAAGCAAGTGTTGGAAATTTAATCTTACTTTGACACTTGCATTGTCTTCCATCAAAAGTTTAATTATGTCCATATCCCCCCACTTCAAGTAGAGAAGCTCCTTCTATTATCTATAGCTACAAAAAAATTACTCTATCTGTATTCGATTCAGGGTGTTCACATCACTCCATTTGCAAAGCTCCTTCTCTGCTTCCCTCCCCTTTTCGTTCTGAACAAGGATTTATAAACTTTTAATCAGTCCATAATTGTCTTGTATACATGGAGAATATTAATAAAACTAGAGTTAAGGGTTGAAAGTACGCCTCGAATGATACAGAATCTGGACGAGTTGAGCGTGTGATAGCTAAAATAATCAATCAGAAATTTCTTTTTATTATAAGAGTTTAATTTTACCTAATCAATTATCAAATATATATATATATATATATATATATATATTCAACTAAATTATTTTTAAATACTCATTTAAAATTGATATAATTTTTTGATATTATATAGAGTTTTAATGATTAAATAATCATAAATTTAAATTAATAATGATTGATAAAGTAAGAATAATGATGGATAAAAGTTAAATATAAAATAATAATGGATCCGTGCTAATTTTGAACTCGTACTTTAACATAATAAAATGTGTTATATATTAATATAAAACTAAAGTCGAAGCTATTGTTGAATTTTGGCATTGATAAGATAAAGTAGCTAGGATTAGTAGAAAAAAGAATTCGTGAGTCAATCACGCAATTTATGGTTTCTTGGTTAGCCTTAAATCAGTTAGATACATAGTTACATGTAAAATCATAGGTTGATTAGAATGCAAGTGAAAGAAGAGCTGGCCAAGCTAGATCGATGCATGCTAACTCTAAATCTAGTAAAGTATATGACTTTCTCAAGTTTTCATAGCTAGATAGCTAGGGATGCTAACCATCCTTTTCCAGTAACGCAGTGCACGCAATTGAGGGTCTTTGAGTTTGCTACGTCAAGTTTTAATTAATTACAAGTCTGAAGAAGCAACTTTCCATGTTAAAAAGCTTAACCTAAAAGGTTAATTTTATGCTCCATATCGTTGTTATCCGTGCAACCTGATATGTAAAGTGGAAACTCGACCTTCTAGCCAAAACATTTGTCAAAACGGCAGACTTGAGAGAAACTGGTCTTAATGTTCTTTTGTCCCATTATAGGTTGCAATCGGAGGCGTTTTCTAACAAAGAAAACCATGGTCTCATGGCTGCCGCGACATATTTATGGGTTAACGCGTAAGAGCAAGACATGCCTGAAGATTTCAGACTATTATCCTTCTCTTGTTCATACTCTCTCTCTCACACACACACACACACATGTGTGTGTCTGCACCTGAAAACGAGTCGATGAAAGTCAAGGAATCGCTATCGTACAAATTAATATGTAGCTGTGATTGTTGCTCTAGAAAAAAGATGAAACATTAAAGAGCTTGTTCAGACAACTATGCCTACGTAACAATGTTTTGTATGGTGAAGAAAAGAAATCATGATATGGAATAATACCCTGCAAAAAAATTATTGATAATTCAAAGTCTAGAGCTACTTAAATATGAAAGGATGTGGAGCCTATTTGAAAATGTGATTATATGTGCTTTTCAAGTATAGTTTAGAGCTACAAAAATTATCATTGTTTCAAGGTAATTACTTCTGGATCAGAAAGATGCCTTATATATATATATATATATATATATATATATATATATATATTATCATGTACACTCTCCTAAACGCAATTTACAAATAAACAGCCACTCCCCAGGATTAAATTATGGAGAGAGTCTGTCAACTATTTAACTAATTATTTGACAGCCAAGCTCACTTTGCATCGAAATGTATACTTATGAACCAAAATAAGTTGAACTTCGACTTGATTAGATATCAACACGTTGATTCACCAACCAAAACCTCACTGTTTCTCCTATTTCAGTTTCTGGAGTACTGTCATTTATAATTGAAAAATATATTAGAATTTTCCTTGTAATTACCTCCATTTAAAATTATTTTTTTATATAAATGTATCAAAATAATATTTTTAAATTTTTTTTAAAAATTATTTCTAACAGTAATAAATTTAAAAAATTAAAAACACCAAAGAATAATTTAAAATAAAAAAATAGTTGCAATCTCAATTTCAACGGGATATGAGGTTTCATGCTACACGTGTTGAGCAAATTAAATATTCGTAATTAAATAGAAAAACGTGATTGCAATGGCTCATGACTAGCAGCTGGACAAGAAAATCTTAATGAGACATTCTTTTTGGCAGCGTCGTTGATTTTGCTTGGGAGTGGTTAATCCTATGGTCTAGACCAGGTTACGTACTCCTGTAAATGATTTCCAGCTCCTTGCCAGGAAAGAACGCCAAATAAATATTAATTTAAATTAACGAAGAGCATGCAGTGCCAACGTTTTCAATGAAAGAACTCAAGTTCGCACCCAATTTTATGGTACATTAGCTCATGTTTTTTTCAAATTCGAGTGGTAGAAACAATAACGAAGCTCAATGAGGAAGGATTGCACAAGTTAGATATATATATATTTTAGAGTGAATAATTATTTAATTAGTGACAGTGTTTCTAGCAATATAATAGTTTAGTCCCACTAGTTTTTAAAATCATAATTTAATCCCTTGTCTGTCTACGAGGATTAATTATTTAAAAATTCATCTGGTTTTTAGAAAATGTTCAAACTACCCCTACGTTTTTTCTTCCAATTACTAATATACAGCGAAGAAGGTATTTTGGAAAGGAAAATAAATGAATCAGGGACAACTTGGCACTCTGTTAAAGGAAACTTAACAAAGGGACTAAGTAAGACACAAATACAAATATAAGGATACAATATTGAGTGTTTTAAATCATGTAGAATAACAAATTTTTTTGCTTAAAATACATGAACTAATTAAATAATAATTATTGTAGATTTTATAAAGAAGAAGGTATCTTATAAGTGGGATGAAATAATTTTATTCTATCCCCATTTGGTATTGGTATTGCATTTCAAATAGAGATTCGGTAAAATTTAATTATTATTTTTTAATGATTTTTGGATCATTTTGATATGCTAATCAAAAATAATTTTAAAAAAATAAAAAATATATTATTTTAATATATTTTTAAGTAAAATTACTTTGAAAAGTAATTTTTATTACACTTTCAAACATCCGCATGTCTTCAAGTTGAGTGTTTGGAGCATGAAATTATTGATTTATTAGTCAATATATACTAGTTAAACAGACATACATGTGATATATCACGAGTCTATTTTATTTTTTTAGTGAATTTTAATTAAGATTTAAATATATTTATTTTTCTATGAATTTTGTAGTATTTAATATAATGAGTGTATTTTATTTTTTAATTAATGTTTTTGCTAATATATATATATATATACACACACACTTATAATTTATAAATACACTCATAATTAATTGTGTGTTTAGTTTATTGTCAAAACCAGAATATATATATATATATATATATATATATATATATATATTCTGGTTTTGACAATAAACTAAACACACAATTAATTAATTATTTCATAAAAAATCTGATTAAAAGAGTCCATTACCAACAGTCAAGTATCGTAGAAGAAAACATGAATGGACTTTAGAATGGTGATCAAACAAACAACATTGGGATTTGCCGGTCCATCCCAGTTCATTTTTTTTTTAATTTACCGTGAATTGGTATAATTTTGAGCATTAAACTACATTATCTCATATTTAATTATAAATTCATGTAAGCAAATGATAAAATTAATCAATAAATTATATAATGCGATACTAAGATGATGAAGAAATTATCGGACTTTCAAGAAATACGAAGAATCAACCGTGTAGTAAGAATTTAATACGAATCAAGCACCGGATAAGTGCTGTTGCTCAGAAAGGTAAGGGCAATAGTGTCAGGGCATCAATCGTCTTATTGTTCAAACCTTCATTAATTAATTTAATTATTATATCACTCTTTCAAGAACTTTGTTCCAAGCATTTATTAAATCTGTGACCAATGCACCTAGCTATTATATACTTAATTAAAATGGGAAGCTTACACTGAGGCTATATGCATAGTACATGTCAAGCCGATTAATTCTATTCATGCTTTAGAGGGTTTTTGGAGGAGACTTTCCCAAGAACAGTCATTAATTAATTTAGTTGCCATCGTTGAAACCATTTAATTAATTTCAATCAAAATTTATTGTGATTAGATGTGATTGTTTGTTAATTTCTACTATTTGAAAATTAACTCTAACCACCAATTAATGTGTTTCTATTTCAAATACCACTCATGCATGCCTTTCTTTTTCTAAAAGGTTTCAAAGTTTGAATTTCTTTGTTTTACGTAAGAAAAAAAAAATACCCTTCACATAGCTCTTGTTAATTATTCAGCGAGAAAAAGAAAAAAAAAACTTAATAATCTCCCGCCAAATTTAGTCCTGTTCATTATTTACAGAATATTTATGAAGCTGCGTACGGGTGAAGACCGAAGATCTTTCTGATATTAATAATGCCTGCAAATAAACTTCTTCTTTATAATTCAAGGGGTTCACACTTGCTCTCAGCTGTGTCTTCCATGTGGAGAATCTGTGAGACGGGAGTCAAAAGGAGAGAGTGTCCATGTAGCAGAAGACAAATACATGCACACAGTGGACAAGATTTTATAAATAGTTCTTGACAAAGCACATTAATTTGTTAGTTCATCGGTGTTGGTTAGCTACTCGTTAGTTTAAAAGTTTGATTTAGGTGCTCTTTATGACGACTCCTATTTTCTTACAGAGTCGGTTCTTTTCTAGCGATGATCGTGACTAATTTGCAAGGCTCCAGTAGTCACCAGATACATCATTATACCAGCCCCAAGGTTTCCGGGAAAATCGAGGATGAACTAGACTGATAATGATATTGAAAGAAAAAAATGCAAAATATTGTAGAGAATTTGGAAAGGTCATCATATCTGACGTCGAATTCTCCTGCTTCAGTCATATATGTGTTCCTAATTCCTGATTTTTCAAAGGTTATGTGCTCTTCTCGAGCATTAGACGATAGTAATTTACCATGCGATAATTATGGATCGAATTAGGATGGCAATAAGAAAAAAAGCTGGAATTTTCATGTACAGAGTATCTGGCCTACAAGAAAACAAAATCCTCAAGACCAAACAACAAGAAATCTTGACTCATGGCCTACATTTCCAGTCTAGTCTAATGTGTATCGGTTCAAGTAAAGCAAAAACCTGACGCCATTGCAGGTTAGAGCGCATGCAGCCAATTTTGATGACCTGAGAGAACAAGTGGTAATGTGGTTTTGTCCGTTGCATCAACTTATGGCTTGACGCTAGCTCGAAAGGATTTACTTCCCTTCATCGTTCACACGGCACTTGTTTGATACTCCGTCTCCAAGACTAAGAGTTCAATTGTTTTGATTTCTAGAGTGGTCTTATGACCCGAGAGATTAAATCCGGTTGGCTGAGGAGGTTAAGGTATCACCGTCGTCCTGAATACTAATTCATTAATCAAATGTGTAAACATGAGAATTTCTTGCGGCTTGCTAGCTGGGCGCCTGGGCAATATTCCTGATGATCGGTTCAGCTGAATATTATACAGGCACGAAGTTTGACTCGGGAAGAAAAAACAAAGACAACTTTTTCGTCGAAGATTATAATTAAATGCATTCTCATCTCGGGTCATGAACGCAATTAATTTCATTACTAGTAACTTATTCCAACAATCCATGTAGACAACAATATATATATATATATATATATATATATATAGAAGTTTGATTTTTGTACGTCCCGGTAAACAAGTTTGCTGTTAATTGGTCCAAAATCATTGTCATAACTAATAAGTTAAGTTCCATTTTTAATTTATAAACAAGAAAAGAAAAAAACGCTAATTGATGATCAGTTGCTAAATATCAAGAACGTTTCTTGCGTCTAAAATAAGCTGATCAATGACTTATCTAATCTAGAATTCAACATGTTGACTTGGTATAACAACTCTAGACACCTTCCAAGTTTAAATTTCACATGGCACTATGATATGCATTCAAAAACACAGCTAGAAATTCGATTAAAAATAATAAAATTATTACAGAATTTTTTTATCGATAATTTATGGTGATAATTACCAACAAATATAAATTAATTGGTAAACTCATTAGTGTATATCGATATAATATGTTTGTTGGTATATACTAACAGAATTATAAATAAAATATATAAATTTTTTTTTTAAAAAAAAACAAGTTGTTAACATGAAAGATTTTATAGGTGATTTTCTCAAAGAAAATACCAAAAGATTTAAACCGGGATCTGACATGACCCTTCACCAACAAAAAATAACTGCTCGTAAAACTTTTAAATATTGTAATGCAATTAATTAGCTCGTTAAGTAAAATGCAAAAATAATCTCGATCTGTGATCTTAGGCTTTTAATTTTTTGTTTTTTTTTGGCTTGACGGCATGGACACAAAGAAACGAGCATGATGATGACCATGAACATCTAGCTAATTATATATTAATCCTCGGATCAAGAGGCATATACATTTTGACACTTTTACATTTGGTCGATCTAAGATGAATGCATCCCAGGGCTTTCTTTTCTTTTCCTCGAGGAGCTCTTAAGCCATCTTCGGTACTGCATGAACCATTAATGAAAATCTTGAATCAACTGTTCTTGCCCCTTCGAGACCGTACATATATTGCCCGAAAGGTCCATATGTGACTTGGACTACACACACACATATCGAAATTATATTCATTATTGTTTTCCCCGGGTAAGAAAAGTAAGCTGCATATGAACAGAAAGTTTGTCATTATAGTGAAAATGGATGCATGATTTGGAGTGGTTCGCAATTTTGCATTTCGAACCTCTTTATTTTCTTTTGGAGGTGATTTGAACCGGGGAAGTGCCCCAAGCAGCTGCATTATTATCAATCTGTCAAAAAAGAGGAGGAAAAAAAAAGAAAGAGATTCTGCCGCTGGCGTAGAACACAAAAAATGTCAGAGAAAAAGATAAAGAATGCACTGTCTGGAGATGCCGACGATATGTACTTTTGCTTATAAATCACAACACGCATGTGGGGTGCACGTGACATGATTAAAGTGAAAAAGTTATAGAGCTTTGTACGTGTTCCATGTCCTCTCCTCTGATAGATTAGGTCTTTCATGAAAGTTGAGTTTAAATATATATATATATATATATATATATATATATATATATATATATATATATTTATTTATTTATTATTAGCAAAATTGATTAATAAAAAATATTTTTTAGTTAAAGAAAAATTTAATTAATTTTTTAAAAAATATTTTTTTATGTAGGATGGAAAATATTTTTCAGAAATTATAAAAAAATTAAAAATATCATATTATTTGCTGATTGTATCAATTTGATCCTTAAACTTTAGATTAATATTTTTTTTGAATTTTTTTTTTGAATTTTATTTCTTAGAATTTGATTTTTATATCAACTTTAATTCTATTTTTATTATTTTTATTTTCTTTTCTCTTATTATTTTTTTAATTAAAATTTTTTATCTGTTAGATTTTATCTTTATTATTTTAATTGTTATTTATTTTATTTAAAATAATTATGAAACTATATTTTTTTTAATTTCATTTTCATTCAAATTTTTAATTTGTAAGATTCGTTCCTCATTTATTTTAATAAACTTGAAAAAAATATTAATAAATTATTTTTCAGCTTATTTTCATGATATAGCCAAATATTAAAAATTATTTTTTAATTTATTTTTCATAACATTACCAAGTATTAAAAAATAATTTACTTTTCATAAATATATTTTTCAAATTTATTTTTTTAAAAAACAATATTTTTTAGCAAACAAACAAGACCAAGTATATTTATAAAGTGAGTTTCATGTAGTTAGCCAGCCAGCCACCTGGCTAGATGCATGCCTTTTGTTCATAAATAGGGTTTGGATTTTGAAATTCACTGTATTAGTTTTTAATTTCCTGTTTAAAATGTATAATAATTTTCTTACCTGTATTTTTTTTTCCAAAGCACAATATTATGTTTATTTGACAATTGCAAGGAATTTCTCTATCATGAAATCTGTGTGAGAGTTAATTGTAGTTTACAGCCCGTTGGTGAATTAAGAAAGTTGAAGTCATTGAAATATTCACCATTAATTAAATTATCATAATTTCTTAATTATGAAAACTAAATGCTATAAATCAGTTCGGTCTATTAATTCTTCATATATTAATTAGTTTGATTTTAGTATTTACTATTAAAATAAGGCCCATTATACTGATAATGCATGAACATATTTACTTGGGAATTTCTCTTTCTCTAGCTCCCAGATGCTACACTTCCAAGGGAAGTGGCATGATCGATCATCCTCCCACTTTATGGGACAATTAAAGGGAAAAACACGGATTTGAAATACTTTTGAATGATATTGGATCAGTACATCCACCAATAGCTAGTGTTTTCAGTACTCCAACAGTTGCTAAATCAAAATAAAAGACGGAAGCAAGAAAAAGGTCAAGTGCAAGGTTGACAAGGAACTCAAGAACAAACAATATGTATTAGAAAATTAGGTCACCGATATATAAACTTCTTTAAACTGATTCAACAATTAGCACCAATCGATCTCCTTTTCTCTCTCTCTCCTTTTCTTTTCTTTCAATGGTTTCCCTCCTCCCTTTTCTCCTAACATTACAGGTATAAGAAAGACCCATCAATATCAGTCCGTTTCGTCAACATGGCTAAACAGAAATTCATCATGACACATATCTACCAAACCTAATATGTCTACTTTATTTAATTTTTTCTTAATGAGTATGTTTTTCGATGTCCCATGCCTGCCCCATCTTGAGGGCATAAGTAACTGGCATAATTGATCATCATGTCCAGAGAGGTTCCCATGAGGTGCCCAGGTTGTTCTCGTCAAGAAAGCAGCTTGTGTCAACGTATTGGTGTTGTTGCAAGATGGGTTCTTGTTGAGACTGTGTCATTTCCATGCACAGTAAAGCAACTAAATTGGCTTGCTGGCATTGCATGCTCACCACCTCAGCTTGTGCCTTGGCTAGCTGTGCTTGGAGGTCACTGACTTGTTTTTGAAGCTGAGAAATTGCACCGGCGCAGCCGTACACGGGGTCTCTGATCCTCGCATTTGCTTCATAAACCATGCTGCTCACCGCATCTGCTCTCTGGGACTCCGGCAGTTCCTGCAGTTTTTCGCATTGGTGACAGTACTGGTCAGTTTTCAAAATTGAATCTTGAAAGCGGTCCGTGCAATGTTTTAAGCAAAACTCTGATGTGATTCCTAACATGACAAGATGACAATATGTTGACCTAGAAATGGAATCCCAAACTTGCCCTCTGGGGGTTGGTGATGCGTATTGCACCCATGTGCAAGTTGTGGTGTGGAAAGACTTATCTATATAACTGTATAAACAATGGTGGTGGGAAGAAGTAGCTAGCACATCAATTGACCTCTAATATGGACACCTTTTTCTGGTTTTGACTTCTTTGTGCGATATGCTGGTAACTAATTGTCCATACCCTCCTCTCCTTTTCTTTTGGTTCTGTCTGGAAATAGTGATTCCCCAATTCAACCTCTCATGATCATTTTTTTCCATAAAGCAGGTGCAGCAGCACTGCAGCTAGCTGCTTTGCTTTTGTTTAATTAGAGAAAGCGAAAAATGGTTGGAGATAAAAAAAAAAAATTAAAAAAAAGGTTAAAACCATTTAAAAATCTAAAGGCCCTCAAATGTCCACTATCGAGCTTTTTCTTAAAAAAATATCATAGCAGTTGAAGAAAAATCAATTTTTGGAAAAACTGTTTCAAGTCAAACCTGAAGAACTGCATTGTGCTTATACATTGGACGAAAAAAAGGGATGAAAAGATATTAAACAAATTTCTATTAATGTTCAAATCTCTTAAATTCAAATATTATGGAGGAAGGCTACTTGTCCAATAAGGAAACCGATGGAAACAAAGAACGTCTTATGGTACCTGCAAAAACTTGATGATGTTGCTGGCTCCAAAGACCCTATGAGCAATGGTGAACTTGTATGGCTCGGAAGGAGGAAAATAAGGAGCTAAAACACACTTGTCAACGCAACGCCGGCGAAGGATTTTGCAGGCAGCACAAGGGCTAACAACAGCCGGAGGAGGAGGGGGAGTGGCAGCTGAAGGTAGAGTAAGATTTGGAGAAGACTTTGTAGGAGAACGAAAAGTAGTCGGAGAAGAATGATGAGAAGAAGGTGGTGAAGAAGAAGATGGAGAGTAGGGGAATTGAGAAGGAACATTGATTGGAGATATTGCTGCAGATTGCTCAATCATATCCATATTTGATCACAGAGAGAGAGAGAGAGAGAGAGAGATGTTGAGAAGGGAAATGGAGGAGCTAATTGCTGCTGCTTTGCGAGTATACTTCACAGAAACCAAAAGGAGGGAATATATAGAGAAAGAAAGCATTTATTTTAATGATGTCAAGCTTATGTCATTAATCTTTTAATGATGTCACAGTTTGAAACCACCCACGTTTCGTTTGGTTAGTTTGACAGTGTCCGTAATAGAAGGTGCAAGAATATAAACATAAAATAAATTTATTTTTAAAATAAGTTTGTATTATTTAAAAATAAAATGGTATATGGACTTTTTTTTCCTTGCAAAGCACTACATTTTTTTTGTTGATCTAGTCGTAACATGTCTTTAGTTGGAAGGCAACTCGTACAAGGCAGGACAGCTTAGGAAGAGTCATACAGTACTGCCAAAATTATTTCAGAGAAGTTTCTTTCAGTGCTGGCTATGAATTACCAAATTGCTAGTTGCATGCTTAATTTTGTTTTCAAGGTAACAAACAATTTAATTATGCCTAACCTTGAATTCTTGTCATTTTAATCCTGGTAATAATATATATATTGCATTTTCTACAAAAAAAATCAAGAGATTTTTGAACAAGTCTTAATATTTTTTTGTCAATGTAAAAATTAAAATAATAATAAAAATATTAGCTTTATTTATATAGTGTTTTATATTGGGATAGAATTACTCTGTAAAGTGTTTTTCACTTAGAAATATATATATATTTTTTAATTTTAAAAATTTATTTTTAATATAATTATATTAAAACTATTCTAAAATATAAAAAAATAATTAAAAAAACAAGGCTAAACCGCATAAACAAATTTGTGCTTCATCATACACTATAGAAGAAATAGTTGACTCGAGATTTGAGTTTAGCACGATATATATGTGTCTTGAAACTTTTTTCTTCCTCCACTGTCTATATATTAAAAAACCTTTTTCAGGGATCTGTAGATGACATCATAGAGCAAGATGGAAAGAGAACCCACTGGGAATTCGATAGAAAAGTGGACAAAGAATTAATTAGTTTTTTACCAGAAGGTCTTCTAAATACGATTATGTCGAAAACTAATTGATTAAGATAGCAGTAGTGTACCTTGATCAGTCGGTCAGTACATAAATTAAGATTATGTTTATTTTTATATTTTAAAAATATTTATAAAAAAATTAAAATTTTTTATTTTTTTTATTTCAAGTTAATATTTTTTAGTATTTTCATATCATTTTAATAATTTTTTTAAAAAATATATATTATTTTAATATATTTTTAAGTACAAATATTTTAAAAAGCAACCACAATCATACTTTTAAACATATTCTAAAATTAAAAAAAAAAAAGAAAAGGAAAAGTAATTTTGCTAAGGAAATCAAACGCTTGTATGATTTTGTCATGTGCAATACTCTCTAGCATATTCAAATTACTTCAAAAATTAAAATCATTAAAATGAATGTTCAACAATCGGCACCTTTTGAGAGCTTACTCACTTTAAAGTAGAGGTTTAGTCGACGTTGATGAATTAATGACAAAATATTTTTTAGTTCTTATCTAAAGTTTGAAATATACATTAGATTTATAGAAAATAAAATTCATCCATATTTTTAAAAAATCTTCTCAAACTAAAAATTTTAACTATTAGATAATATCTCAATCTTATCATCCTATCAACTTTTTTTTCCTCACACAACTGCTCAAGTAACAGCTTTTTAAATTTGAAATTTACATAAATCGGTACTATTTTATATTTAATTTTTTTCAAATAAATAAGGATAAATAGATTTAAAACCTCTAATACTATATCAAAAAATTATTTTAATTTAAAACCTTAAATTATTAAATAAAATCTAAAAATATAATTTATATTATTTTAAAATACATGAGACATGGATAACTGCTTTACATCCTCCACTACAGAACTTGACTGATCATCTACGTGGATCCTAGGTGGTAAGTACTGTCCATCATTGCTTGTAAGTCGTTCAAATTATAGTAGGTATTGCTCATCACTAACTCCATACCAATACTAGTCCTATCACACATGCCTTTCCGGACTCGGGAGATAAAATTGGCTTCGAGGCTGATGCCAACACAGAACTATACAATCCCCAGCATTAGTCGTACATTAGTTATAATTCTAGGAATAAATTAACTACCTTCTGTTATGTCATCATAAATATCACTTTCAAACCTTTGTTCCAGCGATCAGAACCACACATTTGTCCGAATTCCTGAATCTGCAGTGATGTTTTTGTTACTGATCTTGTTGGTAAATTAACTAAACATGAGTAGGTGTGGATCATCTTGGTACCAACCTGTCGAATCACTTACCAAGAGACCTTGTTATAGAATCTCAAGGCTGATCAAGAAACAGTAGTTCTGGCTTCTCTCCACTGGTCTGAATAATGTATGTATGTAGTTTTGGCTTCTCTCCAGTGGTCTGAATAATGGATGTATGTAGTTTTGGCTTCTCTCCACTGGTCTGAATAATGTATGTATATATTCCACAATACTACAGAGATGATCACGTGTACGTACACATGTATTCATAGACAGGCAGGCACCAACATACATGCAATATACAGAGACGTCAAGAGCGCAAGCTTGCTCTTTCTCTTTGAGATAAATTGCCATCTGTATGGGGGGAAATCAAAATCAAAGTCTCGACTACAAAGAGAATGCCACCTGGCCGATCTTGCCATCCAAATTAGTTCATCGGATGCCGGCTTTTTACCGAGGGATTATGACTTGTAATGCTGCCTCAGCAGACCGAGAAGAAGATGCAGCCTATCACCATCTTCCAACTACTTAACTGCATGAAGTGGCGAGTATTAGAGATAATGACCGAAGATTTAAGAGAGTACAACAGATGGAGCCCTAATAAGCTCGTATTGTCCATGGTGGGTCACTAGTTCGGTGAGAACCGATGGCTCGTGGGGGAGCAAGAAAACGAGAGAGAAAAGAGGATCCTTATCATCTTCGTTTTGTTATAAAAAGTCCCCAAGAGTGTGACCTTTTAAAAGAGACTTTTGTTTTCTCCAAGTAATATTTCTACGCTCTAATGCCATTCTTTCTTCAAGTTAGAAATTTTTGTGTCTGTAACATGGTTTGTAGTGCGAAGTAGTTGGACAGTATTTTTCTTGCCTATTCTTAATTTCAATGTGGTGCCTTTGTTAGGTTTCTCCCCTTTCGTCACCGATATTATTTTTAAATTAGTCAAGAGAAATTATAAATAAGACCCCAGGAAAAAAAATAGTTAAGTGCTCGATCGTTGCAATTTTAATTGATTTATATGTTTGTTATAATTGTATTTTTTTTCTTTAAGTTGGTTAGTATTCTTGGATTGATTCTCATGGGTTAGAATAGACAGACTATTCACATTTAAAAGAGAAGATACATAAACCTGTGTGACCAACGTCTCTTTATCTATAATTGACTTTTGTTTTTCTTTTTAAAAACAGAACAATAAAAGAAAAAAAAATGCAAACTTCACAATAACTTTTTACCATTGAAATGTATATAAACAAAATATATATATTTATATATATTATTTAAGAAGCTGTTTTATCAATTTGGGTCTTCAAAATAGCATATTTTATTGGAGTTGCTCTCATAATATTGTAAAATGCAAAATCTAGATGAATTTTTCATTTTCAATGCTGGTGTTTTTCTATTGGATTAAAAAAAGAAATTAAGAGTAGATAATAAGTACCGTAAACCACTAATTTAATGAGTCCACTCTCGAGTTTTCTAATTCGAGATTGATACCAAATATTATAGGCTTCGCGGTACCATGCTCGAAGTTTTTCAGTGGATACGTTTCTCAACTTCTGTTGTCACGTTCGAGACAGACAGAGAGTCTTTTGCGTGTGGACCAAAGGCCAAGTATAAAGAGATATGGAATTATTATTACCCCACCCATATATAATAGAAAGGTAAAAAAAAAGTGAATCGATCTTAAACTCCATTATTAACCATGATTAACATAAGTCATGATCCTGTGACAAATGACCTTAACATTTCTTAAATTTCCCTTTTAATTTTCAGCAACCTAATACTCATGCCAAATTCCCCTAAAGTCAACAAATGTTCATAATAAATCTAGCCACCAATATGTTCGAATTCCTTTTTCGCACCCAAAATCATGCTAGAATTATTTAGCCTCCACCACCAATGAATGCTTGTTGCTCGTCTCTGCTACACCTCACAGGGGATCAAGATCAAGCGTACGTGAGCGCATAGATGATACAGATAAGCATCTGGAATTACGTAGTAGCCTAATCTTGGATCGATGTGAGTCATATTTATGAACATTAATTAAAGGTAAAAAAGAAAAAAGGAATTTCGTACACAATTAGTCTAGATTAGGCCGAAGAGCTATGATTCCACAACGAGAAAAAAAAAAAGAAAAAAAAAAAAAGGAAATTCGGTAGTCCGCATCTTACAAGCACGAAGACAAGAGATGAAAGAGGCAAATGAGCCTCCAATATGAGAAACAATGGTAAGACTAAAAGATAGATTAAGACATGATGTTTGAAACGGGATCGATCAGAGAAATGAGGCTTTGACTGCACAGCACATAAGAAAAAGTCTTGACAGTCATTCGGCTGTTCCACAATGGTTATATATATTAGCATAGTAAACATAAGATATTATAGTTTAAAAGAATTTGGTGAAGCAGCGTATTTTAATCGAATTGCGTTTTTAAAATGAGGTGAAAGTTCATCTAGTTGTATTAATTTTATGATTTTTTTTTTAAATATATTTTATAAATCAAATATATATTTTTATTTAACTTGTAAATTACAAAATAGATTATAATTAAAATCTCAAAAAATTATTATTCAAACAGTGATTGTCATCTGTTTTTCAATATCAATGATGTAGCTGAATTTATGATAACAAATGATTCTGAGCTTTTAAATGTAGGTTTGTCACAACTAAATGAGAATCTGCTCCAAACAAATTACATTGATGGCCTAACATATGCATTTACAGATCATTATGACATGTTTAGGTCAAAAAAAAAGTTTGATCTCGCTAGACCAAATTAACATATTTAAAGAGCATTTACTCTCGATCTGACCATAGGACGCGCTTAAATTTTTACAATAGTTTTCGAAGGACATTTTGCTTATAGTAGCCACTGCATCGCTATATGGACCGTCGAGTCTCTAGATATGAAAAAAATCTTGCCAAATCCTTTTAATTTTGATAATTTTAAGATTTTTTTTATTATTTTTAGAATTGATTAACCAGTTTCACTTAACAATACAAATCAACTGACCGATTGAGTTAAAAAATTAAACTTTTAAAAGCACAACGAGGTAAAATGCATTGTTTCACCTAACTTGTTTTCAAATGAATATGTTAGTTCATCAATTTTTTATGTTTACTATGCTAATTGTCCAGTTGATGCTTCCACAATGCAATCTAGATTCCTTTACTGATTACACAATAGTTTTGGTGTTTGATAAATTATTTTCTACACGCACCTTTTATCTAAGGAAAATAATTAAAGTTGATTAAGGAACACATGAAAATTGCTTTTGCTTCATAAGTGGTGGTTGCAATGTCACCCCCCCGACCAATTATAAGACCAAAGAGACCATTATTTTGCTGGTTGGGGTGTGCGCATGCTTTCTAAAAATAGCAACGTTCTCATGCAATTATCGCCATCTCAGTAATTTCCTGTCACCAATTAATGAAAAAAAATAAATCTCAATGCTTTTCCAGAGTAGAACTGGGTTTTTTTTTATGATAATTTGTTTTTTTTTAATTATTATCTCTGAATCTATAGTGTTTGTTTTTGCATTATAATTTTTTTTTCAAATTATTCCTCACTTGAAAAAATATGAAATTAATATTTTTTATATTTTTTAAAATAGTTTTGAATGACTTACATTAAAAAATTTTAAATAATTATTTTAATCCATAAAACTATATATATATAGGGCGTATCAGCATCATGCCTCCCACGAGAGAGTACTTAACATGGAATTATATGTAAATAACCAAACATCCCAATCAGTCTCATAAATTCAGGGCAGCTCTCATTAGACTAAATTAATTAGATCTCAAGCAATATCAAGAAATTGGATTGCACCAGTTTCCATTAAGGTCCACGCGTCATTGCTTAGTTTGAATAAATCTTGAAGGGCTTTTTGCCACACGGTTTCTCCCTTTATTTTTATTTTCTTGAATCTATCTCTGATGACCTGACCTTCTAGAAAGAAGAGATGTAAATGTTAGGGCACCCATTTCAAGAAGAAAAAGCTCTCCCACGGTTAACAGTTTTGTTTACTTGCTTGCAAGAGTACAAAAGTTAGCCAGAAGTTGCTGTCTGTAGTCAATTTGGACAGTGAGTCTGCTCTCATTAATCAACAGAAAAGGGGAAAACCGATTTTTTATTTTATTCTATCTATTTTTTGGGTTTAGTGTAAACCGAATTAAGTTGTGGAGAAAAGCGCGGGAACGTGAAGTTGATTGTCTTTAGTTTGGGAAGAAAATTCATAGAGAACAACATTGTGTTTTAGACAAGGTCAGCAATCGTGTTCTGGGAATTGAATTTTAAGTTAGAATTTTCTGCTATTTATTTTCTAGGAGTCGATCACTCGGTCATGTATATAATCATGAGTGGAAAAGAAATTAAACAGCTGCATAATTTTAATTTCGCCCCCATTTGTTTGGCGAAGAAAAAACTCAGTCTTACCCATTTGACACGACCTTGAGCAGTGAGCACGCAATTTCTTCACACGACAAGTTTCTGGGCACCATTTTTCTTTACAGGAAGTATGTGTTTATCGTAGTTATTTTAGGTCTTTGCCAGAAAATGTGAAAGCTTAAACATGAAACATGTTAAGCAGGGTAAGGTTAGGTGAGACTTCTCCTGCCCCAACTCACAAGGGTCAAGGTCATGTCTCCCTATTTAAAACCTGAAGTGGTTCCATACTGGGTAAATTTATGGATTTTATGGCTTGAACAGAAACTGGAATAAACTGTTGTTTAAATCTTCTGATGAAAATACTGTGCAAACAGCTGCCTTGAGCTAAATTGTTCCTTGCAAATCTCAGACTGGATCGATCTAGTTGATTATGTGCCATGAACATCCTCATTAGTTTCTAATTGTACAGTAAAATCAATGCAGTCATAGAGCACTAACTCATTGCATCCAGAAAGTAGTGAATCCTGCAAAGGGATATTGAGAGAAGGTGGCGCGCACAGTGGAAACACCAGATATTCACTTAAATTATATTCTTTTCTTAGCAAAAAAAGGTTGCAAGTGGTGAGCGCGCGCAGTGGAAACACCAGATATTCACTTAAATTGATATTCTTTTTTTAGCCAAAAAGGGTTGCAAGTGGTGACTTTATTACAGCAAGTAACAAGAAGGCAAGCGTTTTTTAGCAAATAAGGGTTGCAAGTGGTGACTTTATTATAGCAAGTAAACAAGAAGGCAAGCGTTCTTGATCTCTAGAAAAAGTCTAGATTCCCATACCTTAGATACTGCTTGGTGCTTGCTTCGTTCTGCTTGACCATGAACAACTGACAAAATTAAGATACAAGGCATGTAACCCTTCTTCAGGGACACAAGCTCCACTAACCCAAAGTCATGCATTAAATTAATATTTCTTTTTTAAAGCAACCATTCATGTTTGTCAACAAATTCTATTATATTAGTAAGAGCTCACATTTTTTACAGGGATCAGAATGGAAGAGCAAATGAGCAACCATGTTTACACTTTGCAAAGCCAATTAGTCCCGCTGCTGATCCCTTCAACTTCACACAAGTAGGAAAGCAGCTAAGATAATGAATTAAAAATAAACTATTGAAATCCATTCTGAAATTAAATGGATGGGTATATGGAAGGATTGGCGAATCAGTCTACAGAACTACAATTAGTTGCCATTACCTAACAAAGGGTTATCAGTTTTTCATCTTTACTTTTCTCCGCTATAAATGGAAATCTGATGTGCAAATCCCCGTATCCGTAGAGCGGATACACAGATTCAAATTGTATAGCATATGAATCTAACGGAACAACGCGATCAAACCTGAGGTAATACAATCCAAAATGATCCCAGAAATAGAAAGGAGAGATTTTATTGCACTGTTTTACGCAGCAATTGTACAAAATTTTAATTCTATCATCTATGGGAAGGTTAGATTTCATTGCACTGTTTTATGCGGCAATTGTACAAAATTTTTACTCTAGCATATATGCATGGCTGGCTTAATTGAAAATCAACACGGCAGTATACAAAAGAACAGGAGTAAGGACTACAGAACTAGAAATATCAGGACTTTTGAGGTACAAAAGCTCAGTGTAATGTGGTAGGATTGCAACTCTCCTCTTTCAGGGTTAGTGTATGTTCCCCTTCTTTGGCTTTCAGAAGGCAGACTCTAATACCCTTCTTTGGCACGATACCCTTCTCGAATCTTTTGCCAGAAAATTATCTCTTCAAGTTGTTTAAAATGAAGAAACTGATCCAAAAAATTACTGAAACTCGGCTTTGAGTTTAAATCCTGATGAATCTGAGCTAAACACGACAATGAGCCTTCTCTGAGTTAACACTTTCCAGAACAACCCCAATAAAAAGTCACGAAGATAGCTTGCCTTTTGATGTGCTTTTCCTCCTCTTAATAAGGCCATCCATCAGATCAATGTAAGTAGATTTAAGTAATATGATGTTCTTTTGAGTCGATTCATGGAAAATTTTCATTGCATCCTTGTACCTCCCTTGAGAACAAAGCTCATTAATCTCGTTTGAATACGCAATCGCATTTGGATGAGGTTCCTGGGGAATCTCACTGGTCCTTGCGTCCTGCCTCTTCCCCAATTCTAAGAACTGATACTCCAATTTTCCTTTCTCAGCAATTTTTGATGTGAACTCCTCTGCATCCTTCATCCTTCCAGCATCAGTAAGTCCACCGAGAATGGCATTGTATGTATAACAATCAGGTCCTAGTTTCTTTTCCTCCATTTCTGCAAGAAGATCAAAAGCTTCCCCAAATCTCTTCTCTTTGCAAAGAGATAAAATTATTGTGTTGTATGAAACAGCATCAACATCTTTACCCTTTGAAATCCACGTGTTGAAGAGCTTAAGAGCTTTTTCAAGCATACCTTCTCTGCAGAGCCCACAAAGAAGAGTATTACAAGTAATTACATCTGGCTTAAAGTTTTTCTCAACCATTTTGTTGTGGAACTGAAATGCTTTCTCAACTTGACCCTCCTGGCAATATCCATGAATAATTGTGTTGTATGTAATTTCATCAGGGACCAAACCACTCTCCAGAAGTTCATCCAGCTTGTCTATTGCTTGATTAGTTTTTCCCATTTGGCATAAGCCTGCAATCATAGAGTTATAGGTGATAATACTTGGAATGATCTCTTTCTCCTTCATCTCATCCCAAAGCCTCAGAGCTTGACTTGCCTTTTCATGCTTAAAATATCCTATGATCAAAGTGCCATAACTAACTTCATCAACAAAATAGCCTCGCCTATGAGCACTGCAAAGCAAGTCATGTGCTTCATCAAGCTTCCTCTCCCTACAGAGGGCACAGAGCATAGTGTTAAGAGTCACGTCATCCATCTTCAGACCTTTCCTCCCCATTTCATCCATCAATCGGAATGCTTCATCCATCTTCCCCACCTTACAATGCCAACTTATCAAAGTATTATAAGTAACGATATCTGGCAAACACCCACTTTCTTCCATCTTTCTAACAGTCTTATCCACTTCATCCATTTTCCCTTTCTTCACAAACCACTTGACCATCACATTATAAGTAACTGAATTCGGCTTCATTCCTCTCCCTTCCATCTCCTCAATCAATTTAAACCCCTCCTCACTACTCCCATGTTCAAAACACCCATTAATTAAAGTATTATACGTTACCACATTGGGTGACAACTTCAAATTCTCCATCTCTTCCCTTAACCTCATTGCCTCAGCAACCCTACCCTGTTTACAAAACCCACTAATCATCACATTATATGTCCAAGCATCTGGCACCACATTATTCTGAGACATTAATTCAATAACGTTCGCTGCCTCCTTTAACCACCCTAACCTACAACACCCCACGACCAATATATTAAACGTAGTCCTATTCGGGAACAACCCTTTATTTTTCATATCCAACAACAAATTCCTAGCCTCATTTAACCTCCCTTTCTTACACAAACCATTCAAAATTGTATTATAAGTAATATTATCTGGCGGACATCCATAATCCAGCATTTTACCCAAAACCCTTATTGCTTCACCAAACCTGTTCTCCATGCAAGATCCATGAATCAAAATATTAAAACTGTTCGTATTAATCTTAACACCAATCTTAATAAAATCAGTAAAGACAGCTTTAGACAATCTGATTGAATGCGAAGACGGGTATCTCACTAAAGCATTTAACAAAGTATTGCAAGTTAGCAAAGTAGGCTGCATACCCAATCTCTTCATTCTGTTAAAAATTTGTACAGCTTGATGGGGCCTACCGCACGCAACATAGGCTCCAATGGAAACATCAAGAAGAGGCTTCGAAATGTGCAAACAGGAGACGGGGTTATTGGTTTTTTGGGGGTGGAGGAGGAGGTAGTGAAGGGAGCTCGATTTGTCTACGGAGATAAAGGAGGAAAGAAGGGATTTGGCAGCGTAGAAATGGCGGCACCGGAGAATGGAAGGGAGAAGAGAGAGTAGAGGGAGAGGTGAGTGGTGGGTAATTGAAGGAGGTAGGCATGTGTAAAACTGAAGGAGAGTGTTAGGGTTTTGAATTAGGGTTTTTGAATTTAATAAAGAGATTAAGAGGCTAGGGTTAGTGGAGAGATGGGGAATGTAGGGTTTTAGGGATTCAAAGGAGAAGTTTTCCGAAGTCAGGATTTTTGTTAGGGTTCCTAATAGGTCTTGTTCTGTTTGTGGTTTAGAATTTTGGGGATCTCGTGGTGGTGTTTCCATTGTTGAAAAGTTTCAAGCTTTGATTAGAGAGTTTTAGGGTTTTGAGTAGATGCAGATTGCAGAGGGATAGGCGGAGAACTGGAGAGAGATGGAAAAGGTTCAAACGACATTGCGTTTGGTTTTCATTAAACAAAAATCACGTCGTTTTAGCTGTAAGGCTGCACTTAGTATTTAGCTACGGGCCAAGTCGAGCTGGGTCAGAATTGGGTATCTAACCTTTGAGAAACTTTCAGGTCGGCTCGGATATTAGCGAAGTGGGTCTTTTTTTATTTTTTTATTAATATGAATGTTCGGATCAATTTATGTATATCTCGACTAATCTTACAAGTTTTAAAATTAACAACTATATAAATCTCCAGTAGGCCTGAGATTTATAAGATTCAAACAGGTGATTTCTAAAAGCAAACCTAAAATCTAACGAGTTGAATTATCTTATGAGAATATTATTATTTTTATTATAAAAATAAAAAAGTAAACATTTAAAATGATTTTTTACTGAGACAAAGAGCACTCCTTTCTTCTCTGAAATTATAAGATTTTTTTGTCGAAATTATACTTCAGAATTTTTCATCGTCATAATTCTCAGATTATTTAATTAATGAAAAAAATACCAAATTTGCTGCTTAGGTTTGTATAAAGTGATAAGATAAATTATAACATCGGTGTAATTTTGTAAATTATTTTTTTTTCTTTTGAAGATAATAATAATTATCAAATCGTAATTGCAATCGATCATATTCAATAACTCTCTATCTTCCAATAGATAAAGATTTATTTGCCAGAAAGTCATCAAATAAATATTTTTACTATTATTATAAAATTTGAACTGACCTGATGGGTCAATGCAGGATTTAATTAATCAAGAATTTAGATCAGTGCAGGATTTACTATTATCCTCTTTGTTTCTAGCATTTATGCTCCAGTCCTTTTTCTTCTGTTTTTTTTATTATTTTATTTCTGTCATTGAATCTTTAATAAGAGTTTTATTTCCTTGCAATTTAGTCCTTCAATTCCAAATATTGATATATCATGCTTTTTAATTTCACCCTTTAATTTAATTTTATTTCATATTATTATTTTTAATTTGATCCTAGTTATTTTTTATTATTTGAATTATTTTTCTTTCTAGTTCACCTCATCTAGTGAAAATTTTTGTTTTCTTTTCTTGTAATTATTTTTGTCATTTCCCCTTTTGAACAAGTATTATTTATTTTTAATTTAGTCTTTCAATTTTATTTTTTCATGTATTTATTTTATTATTTGGTTCTTATTCTTTGAATTTATTTTTTTCCCTTAATGTTTTTATTAAAGTTTTATTATCTTGTAATCTCACTATTTTATCTAGATTTATGGTGTGTTATTTTTTTGTTAATTTTACCCCATTCTTTATTTTTTCTTTCCTCTTGCTTTATTTATTTTTCTTTTCAATTAAAAAATTCAGTTGCATTATAATTTATTTTTTTATTTTAATTTTTACCTTCATTCTTTTAATTGTCATTTTTTATTTTAAATCTTTTTATATAGTTAATTATTTTCCTGTTATGTTATTCCATATTTGTTGACTCAATTCAGTTTTCTATTATTTTTTTTATCTAATTTCGTGCTCTTGTTTTTTTTTTTTCAATGCATCGTGATTTTTTTTAAAAAAAATTCCAATTAATATCATTGCTTGTTTTACCATCTAATGTAAATAAAAACAACTTATTAATTTTTATCAATGTTATAACTTGAATCATTAATTTTTTTAATTTTTTTAAATATGTTTACATTACCTAAATATTTTTTTTACGAAAACAAAAAAACAAACTGTACGCATATTCAAGCATCGATTTTTGCATAAAAAATAGAAACCCGGAGCACGGGCCCATGTCAAGCCTGCCTAGTAAAGTGGAGTTTTTTTTTTTTTTTTAAATAGCATAGTGGTTAAAAATTTTAACCAAAATATAACGGATGAAAATTTATTTATAAAACTAACACAATTTATTATTGATACGCGCAGGTCTTATGGGTGACCAGCAACGCGTTTCAACTCGTGCATTTTTCAAATGGCAGGTGCATTTTCCAACCTTTCAACTTGCAGTTGGTCATGCATGTGAGAGCTTTGCGTCTCAGGGTTACGCACGTGAGACATGCGCATCTCAGCAAGCTATGCTATTTTTATAAATAAGATTTTAGATGTGCTATTTTCAGAAATTCTTTTTGTTACCGTGCTTTTTTCAAAAAACAACTCCAAAATCAGTAAAGACGACATCGTTTAAATTCACAAGGAAACGCCCACGAACCACCCCCTTTCCTTCCTTTTATTATCTAAAAGTAGCGGTGGCGAGTAGCGATTCTAGTGACACCATAGAAGGTAGAGAAACTGTGTTTGACTCTCAATTTTGCTTTCGGGTAGACAAGGAAGAGGAGAAATGGAAATCTCTGGGAAATCAAAGCCACAGCCAGTGAACATGAAGGTGGTGAAACCAATTGAAGCAACGCCAGAGAGCTTTAAAGAGTATGGTCAAGTAATAGAGGCATCGCCTGATGGTGAGGAGTTTGGTCCCAAAGATGCCCAGCTAAACCTTAGCCAAGGAATTCCAAGGTAACATCAAACACATGGTTCGCAGTCGCTAATCTTGTTCGTATATTTTGGGGTTTCTTTTTTTCTTTCGGTTTTAAGGGGTCAGCGTATTCTCGGGCCAAGTTACGCGCACAGTCGGAGATTGTTAGTTTCATTACGATCATAGGCAGAACATTTGATGCATCCACGAAAGAATTTCTCTCTCCGCATTACCTTGGCTAAAAGAGGTGATATCAGTATCACCATAGATGCTGTATTGTGAATGATGTTAACACATCTTTTGTTTGTTAATAGGTTTTACATCATGAAGCTGGAAAAAAGGTCACTGAAGTTTTCAACGATAACGCACCATGCTAATGTGACTCAATGCCTTGGATCAATTGGAGGTGGGGTCTGGTATCTAGGAGTGGCTAAGCCATCGATTGTGGAAACGAAAGAAAATGCAGGGAGTGATGCTAGGCAGTCAAAATGCGGTCATTTTTATGTGCCTCCTGCTGTTGATAAAGTCCAGGTTTTCAGAATCTCTGGGTCCAAGTTTATTAAGCTTAATATTGGAACTTGGCATGCGGGGCCATTGTTTAAGCCAGAGACAATGGACTTCTACAACTTGGAATTGAGCGACACCAATGTGAGCCTCTTTCTCTTTTCAAGATTTTTCTTAAAAAATTTCACTCATCTTCTATGGATATTCGTTTGCTTCTCATTGTTTTTGTGAGAATTGTTTGCATATGTGCATGCACGGTGTGTCTGCTAATCGAAGTTGAGTTGTTTTGAATTTAGCTGTTGAAAGAATGAATCAAAACTAAATGGCCTCTTGCCAACTTATCTGGTTTAGCTTCTTGGGATAGAACGCGTCAAAAAGGAAAGTTAGAAACCTCAATTGATTCTGATGATTCAATATCGACAGGTTTTCTGTCATTACATTTATGTGCTTCACTAATCAGAATCTGTTTTAACAGAGCTCAACGCAGATTCTAATGATCATAAATTTTCATAGTTGCATGTTTCTTCTTATCTTGCATTCACCTATAACTTAATTTGCCCCTTCCTTCAGCTCCACTCTGCCCTCCTTTTTCTTTCTCCCTCTGTTTGGCTCCCGTGCCTCATAAATCATTGCGTGCCAGTGCTCAAATTGAAACACATGTCATTCATTGAGATCCTTTGAGTTAGAGGTAAGAGTTGAGCTTATTTATCTGCTTCCTTAAAACTTTAGTTAAACTAGGGCACGGTAATCCATTCAGTGCTTGGATTTGAAAATCTTCCCTTCAACTCATTCCATTATCTTCTGAAGGGAAAATTTGTGTTTTATACTTCTGAGATTGGGTTTTACTATCTTTAATCCATTCCTAGTGTACCTTGTAGGACACCTTCCAGGAGTCCCCCTTTAGCATTTAGGCATGTCAACAATCTATGAATTTTTCTCTGTAAATACGAAAGTATATGAATCAAGGACGTTTTGTAACTTTAATCTTTCTTTCTTTGCAGGTGGTGGATCACACAACACACAACTTCAAGCAGCAAGATGGAATTGTTTTTGTAATAGATGACTAAATGTATAGGGCGGAAGAACTTAGGGAATTAAGCAGGAAACACGTCTCTGTTGTTGCAATAAATATGCATTCCTAAATTTCTGGAAAAAAAAAAAAGGCAAGGAAAGCATTTCTATCTAAGCTCTCAAATTCCATGCATCTCAGGACTTCAAGCTGAAAAATAGGCGATGAGCGATTTCTCTAGCTGTGATAGATTGATGCAATCCATGGCAGGTTATGAAAGAGTCTGCGGGAATTCATCTTTACTACCAGCAGGCACTTTCAATATCCCCAGGAAAAATAGGATTCCATTTACCAGTCAACGAGCGCGGACATCTATGTATTTACAGGACACCAAAAAAGTTGAAGGTTCATGCATTATCACTAATTTCAAGATACCTGGTCATAGCAACACGATGACGATGATGCATAGCCAGCCTTTTCAATTTCAACCCGTTCAAGTTGCTTTTTAAGAATGAACAGATGACGAAAAAAATGTTCAATTGGCGCGTTTGGAAATTTTGCAAGTGCAGACTCAGGTTCTCACATGCATACGCCAGCATTCATATTTGGAGACGTTAGCCAAAGAAGAATGAGAATCAGGAAAAAACTCATTCACTGTGGTCTGCTAATAGCTCACCCAGAATACGGGGACAAGCATAAAATTGTTGGTCAATTACAAGGGATCTTAAATTGCAAAAACAATGATTTTACAAATATTCAAATTATGCTACTAATGCATCAAACAGATGATCACTTCATCCAAGAAAACAACAGAGGTCCAGTTGCTAGTCCAGTTGAGCTGCTGACACCATGAAATTGTCTGTGTTGTCGTCAACCCATCATCTGAAAAATTTAACGTCAATAGTCCAAGTAAGAATTCTGCTTGTTAGAAGCATTATACTTTCCATTTGAACCAACATTATCTTTGCATATTTCACACACACTGCTGTAAAACAAAATCAGAGAACATTCTCAATGAAATGGGATAAAGAATTGCATTTTTGGTAGATAAAAAGCAATTGTATCTGTTATTATATACGTGACATTTGAAGAGATCAAATTCTGTCCCAGTTTATAGTATCAAGCCTGTGACATATTTGAACTCAGCAAAACACGTGTTGCAGAATACTAGATGCAACAGCGTTAAGAATTTTACCTTGAAAATATCTCCAAACATCCCTTGCAAGGGATTCCTACGTTGTACACCATAGAACAACTCTGCAATTTCATCTAGTCGCTGATCCATAATCCATAATCATGTTAGAATTTGTAGATGCAGAAAAGGTCATCACAAGCCACAAACATCAATAAAGTTACAGCATCATAAAGAAGAGCAGCAGGAATGGTGCAGAAAAGAAATAGCTAGATAAGAGGTCCATTCTTGAACAGCGTGGAAACCAATATCGAAAATTCTAATTAGCCAGAAAATTGCACACCTCGTTGAATGCAGGTTCCCTGTCTATGCTTGACTTGTACTTAGTTCTCAGCATATTGAAAAGAGGTAAAGCATCTCTTTGCAACCTGCGCAGAAAAGAATTTATGGAACTTATTTTACATGGATAGAGAAGACATCTAAAATGACTTACTTTCCTGGAAAAACTCACAAATGAAGCTGGTTAAAATGGAGTAGCTATTATTCCACTTTAAGGACAGAATTCCAACGAATCCATTTACTAGCAGCATCATATAAAGATGTCTCAAAAGTAACACGAGAATCTTTTAGTCAATTTGAGCATTAAACTCTACACGGTATCCCTGCATGGAAGAAAAAATACAACTTACGTTGGCAGAAGATGATTGACGAATTGGATCAAATCTGATCGATGAAGGTCATGCTCCTTATATTGTGCATGCTTCTTTAACTCATCCATCAGAAAATTAGCATCTCTAAGATTACCCATAGCTAAATACCTATCACAGAGGAGGAAAATTACCTGGTAAGTTGGCATTCCACACGACTACAATTACATAATGGGAAAAGGAGCGGGAATTGCAGGGTTATGATTGATATGTCAAATAATTTTTGCATTAATAAAAGTTACACTGTAGTCAAATATTTTAATGTTTTAGAAATGTTTACATTAAAATTGCTCGTGCAATAGCCAAATCATCTTCACCAGGATAACACTGCATGGTGAAAAACCCATCAAAACACTAGCCAAGGAAAAATAAAACCTACACTTAAAAGACATGAAATATGGCATCAAATTACTGGATAGTAGATATACTATTTCTGACCTGTTCAGCGTGAGATTACAACAACCATGACTTCTAGATAGTAAATGATAAATAAAACATTAAAAGTTAGCAGAGTACATATTGATGCTATAAATCAGACATACTTCATTAATCTTATATATTAAATACAACCACAAGTCATTAGCCAAAACAAAAACTTCATCAACACATGTTATTAATATACAATAACAATGACATTAGTGGAACACTATAGATACAATCCACATGAATAATATTCATCTATATTGAATTAGAGAAGACTAACCTTGCCCATAAAATTGACTAAAGTAGATGCAAACTTCTTCGGGTTGTTTCCTCTAACAAAATGATATGATACTCTAGTCATGTCCTGTACATAAGTAGCATATAGCAGTGACCACATCACATAGAAATGATCTATAAAATCACATCAGGCATAATATGGACCTCAATATTCCATATCACTACTTACACAGTACATAGTGAGAAAATATTAGGATAACTTTAAAGGTATAATGAAAATTTGGTAACCAGAAAAAAGAAAGTCCACTGGATCTGCCATAGCAGGTTAGAGCTGGAAACAGCCATCCAGAATCAAATGAATTGGAAACACGATATCATTGCTAAAATGATTGTAAGAACCTAGAAGAAATAGCATCTTCTCTGAGCGAGCCAAAGAAAAATAATCCAACCAAGAGCCAACCTCAATAGCAATTATTTACTAACAAATCATTTCAACCAAAAGTTTATAGCAAACTTTGACCTCAGACCTACCAGCTCAGGAGATTCAGAATAAACATATTCCGCTAGCATAACATGTAGTTCTGGAGAGCCATTCCTATGAGCTCCAAACTCTGCAGACCACCTAAAAACAAAATAGCTCAACATCAACAAGGCAGTTAATTGCAGTGCCACAGGAAACAATTAAAGATGTGGAGACCCACATAAACACATCGCACCTCTTTCCTCTCACATAAACACATGCTCCACAACGATAACAGCTTCCCCAGCCCAAAAAATAAAACCAACCCCAGATGGCCCCCATTAAATGGGATCTATACATGAATTCAAAAAGGGTATCATGGGTTTTGGTGCCAAGAAAACCAAAGAAATCAGATAGAGGGCTTTTTTACTATATACACCCTTATACCACCAACAAGGGGACTCTACAGTCCACTCTAACAACTACAGAAGAGATAAAGGAGGCAAAATGCCATCTTAAAATATTCCACAAAAACACGTGTTTAGGAGGTATTATATATAAAAGCACGTTGCAATTTCCAAAAGAGTAAAAAAACATGACAAGATATCTCACTTGATAGCAGCTTTTAAGAATGACAGGCAGCAGTCTACACGTATTTTTGCAGCCCCAAGGGCTTCATTGAGTTGTTGCATATCTTCATCCTCTCCCAAGTCTTGTGGCAAAGGTATCTGAGGAAATGTCTTGTAGATTTTTCTAATGCAATCTAAGATAGATATTCAGTCATGATAAATAATGGAGACATTGTTAAAAATTTAAATAGGCAGCAGCATGGCTATGCAAAAATGTGAGACATGACAATTGAAAATCAAACAATGCACTCTCCCTGAGTTATTTTCAATATCCATAGAAACCCTAAAATCTCAGTTACCAGAACAGATCAAGGGAGTTTCCCCCCCTTTTTTGAGATGTTGGAGCAAGGGAGAAATAGAAAGCATTAAGAATCATTCCATAGCATTGAAAATAGACCAAGGGAAAGTTTGAAAGCATTATAAGCCATATCAAAAAGAATATACTAACCAAGTACATCATCATCATAAGGAACTTCTGCTTTAACAAGCGTCTCCACATAGATCACAGCAAGCTCCGACCCACAAGTAACCTGAAATTGGTTTATTATGGAATGAATTCTAATTCTAGAAGTATGAGAATAGTCTAGAATCCAGCAATATATTCCATCATGCACAATTAGTAATGCTTTCTTTTTCTGCCATTGTATGTACAGGTTATACAGATATCCTGGTCAGAAACCAACACACACAAAAAAAAAAACAGAGAGTAAATAATCTAGTAAATGGAATGACAGGTGTAGCATGGAACAGCCATGGCCTGACCTTTTCAATTGTAGAAGATTGCTTTTCAGGCCAAGAAATCCATAGCTAACATACCAACCCCACTTCAGTTGGACCATTACATCAATTATGCAAAGTTGTATCTCAGCTTAGAGGAAGCTATGCAGTTGTATATCCATTTATTTGAAAGAAAGAACATTAAAAAAATTCAAATAAATTGACAGATGATGCAATTGCTAGTAGTCAACTGTTTTGATGTGCTTCATCCATTCCAATACCCTTACCCATCCACCCTTGACATCAATCCATTTTAGTTAACAGAGATCTAATTAAAGTTCCTATCATATCAGACTTTATCGTTTATATTCTCATGCTCATCCTGCAACCAGTCAGACAGAGCATAAACCAACCATCAGCTCATGAAGACAACTTGGATATGCTAGCATCCAGCTGAAATATTTTTCTTTAACAGGCCAAATTTCATATTCCCATTGGCTTCCACTTAATAATATTATTATACAAAATGGCCAAAATCACCTGAAAGAAATAGCAACAATGGAATTGAAAGAGAATAACCTGGCCATTTTTCAGTTGGAGGCATGCACCCGAGAGAAGAATGTCCAGAGCTTCAGAATGTCTTTGAGCTGATACGTATCTGTAACAAACTAAGTTTTAATATCATAACAAAGAATGATCTTAGAAGAACACATATGGGAACAAGCTTAAATATCCATTTGCGTAAATCTGCCCCGGTTGTGTATCATAACAAAATCACGCTTATATTCAACTCTAGTTAGACTTGGTAAATTCAAATACCATAGGTTGCACAAGCATCGGTAAAGTAAGATTAACTTGACGAAAAATAAAATACACAATAAAAAGAATACCTTGCACTGCTAGACTTGTACATCTGCTGAGCTCCATAGTAATTACCCTCATTTATCACATTCTCCAATTTCTTAATATTCTACAATTGACACAACAAACACAACGTAAAGCCATTAGAAACCTCTTCTTCCTTGGACAAAAAAAAAAGGAAAAAAAAAAAGAAGAAGCAAACAAACCCCACATCAAATATAAGAGATCACAAGATTTCAATTTTTTTCATCCAGTTTTCTTAGCTGATATCTGATTTGATAATTTAGAATCAAAATATTATCCTTCCATTGTCAACCTCACTTTTAACACAATATATCAATACAACTAATCAAAGCAACAAAATCACAAACCCAATTTTCTCTGCATTCAAACATAAGTTCAAAGGTTAGTTTCCTAATTCAATTACCTCTTCAGCAGGAGGGAGTGTAGCCCTCCTTGGTCTTTCTCGCGACATGTTGTCTCCCTCCTCTTCACAGACAGATCCAATTCAGTTATACTTTGTTAAAGAACACGGACCCTTTTTGTTTTGTTACATTATGGGCCTATATGGGGCCCATAAATGAGCCATAACACTTGAGCCATAAGGCCCAATAAGAAAACCCCTTGAGATTGAATCTCCCCATTCTCCTTTCGGCTTTTCTTGCAATTCCTAGACTTTCTCAGTAACCAAACACAGGTTCAAGATTTGAATTTTTGTGGAAATTAGTTCCAAATAATTACAAGCTTCAAACGTATGCAGGGATCTTCTCAATCTGTCAACAAACACATAGGAAAAGAAGGCTACAAGAAGCATTTTGGAGATTATATAACACAGGAGTTTAGAGAGAACTGCAATGTTTTAGACCAATCTTCTGTTCTGCAAAAACTCAAGCTTGCTCGTGATTACACTTTCTTATTCAACAGCGTGCAGCATCACAAGGTAATTAAATTGGCAATTGGCATCTAAAGTTTTGATTTTTTGAATATTGTATGATAAAATTTTTTTCTTTACCTTGTCAAGAGTGAATATGATTTCGTTTTTGGCTCAAGATTGATGATAATTTATTATAATTTTACATTTTTCTTGATATCTTTGAAAGAGGGGCCAAACCCAGTTGTGAGTTTTGCTCATTTTGTACTTCTGGTTTGTGCAAGCTAGCTTTTCGAGTGAAGTCACTTGGACTGAGATATCAAAGTCTAAGTTAGGACCAAGTGTAAGTTTTGATTTCTCCATACTTAGGACTACAGGAATTGAAGAAGGAGAAGGGCGTTTAATGCTTGATATTTCTTCCAATGAACTGAAATGATTGTTGTTCTTGTAGGAATGTTCTTCATTCTTTTGTATATGGGTAATTTTTAGCAGAAAGCATTTTATGGTATTGCTTAAATACAAGGATGGTGCTGGCTATTGTTTTTGCAGGGGTTGCAGTTCTCTTACAACCTTGCTGTGGATAGAACGGATGAAATGAAAAGAATACTAGGAAAATCTGCTACCAGTGTAGGTCTTCAGCTTCCCGAGGCTTATCAGGCCTGATGGTCAGTTGGCTTTGCTCTTCATCATATTGTATCCTAAAATAATTGTGGCTCCATTGTGCCTCAAAAACTAGGAAAGTTAGTTGAAGCAGATTTATTCAAGCTTAGATTTTGAATAATTTCTTGTTTGTTCAGGAAGAAAATTAGTTCAGAAACTTTGATTGAACCAGTTGTTCGACATGCTTCCTTGTTTTGTTTGGAAATTGTGTTATTGGAAATATGGGGAAAATCTTTTAGCTGCTTTTCTGAAATTTTCTTTTGGGTTACGAATCAATTTGTTTCTGAATTTTTCGTTTGTAATACGAATCCAGTTGTTCCCAGATGTACGCGAGTCACCTAACTATCGCCTTGTATGATGCTTGCGAAATCATCAATGGCTACGTCTCCTGTTCGAGCAGTAGGTGTGTGCGTGTGCGTGTGTTACTAAGCAACCCATCTTCACTGTCTTTTTCCTTAGCGGCCGTCTGGGATATTTTCTTTATGAAACTGTCACTGGGTACTTTACTTTGGAGGCCAATTGGCCAAGTATGTTGTCAGATTTTGCAAAGCAGTACTTAGATGAAGACCGACTCTGAATTAAGATTCATGAGCTAAATGCTTGATAATCAAACATGTTCTTTGAGTCACTCGTATGAATGTAAATGGCTAGCTAGAAACATTCATTATGTAAATCAGTCAAGTCATTATCTGATTTATTGAAATAGCATCCATGTTTATATCCGAGTACAGTAAAGAAAGCCTGCTTTTCAAAAGATTACGAGTGCAAAGTTTGCAAATCCTGTCTGTTACCGAAAGAGTGGTGCCCCATAAGCGTTTCTCCTCTCTTCCCTGAAAATGTTTAAGATGCGGTGAATTAATGAGTTGCTGCGCCCTCTTTCAGTGATGAAAATGCAGTTCTCCGGCTGCTGGACAAAAATCTCGATCACATCAAAGTCGACTGGTCATGTGGCAACATAGACGGTTCATAACTTAAGATTGATTCCATGCCAGTGCTTTATTATTAGCTACCTTCGAGATTTTGCCAGAATGACATCGAAGATAATTCTTTTGATGTTCGAAGTCAAACTAAACAACAGCCTTTGAGATTCATAGGGACGAAGTTCATGCAGCTAATTGAGTAGTATTCAGACCTGGATATGCTATCTTGGTCGAATTCATGAGCAAAGAGCTGAGCTGCCACCATATTAGGCACAATTTCAGTATAGTATCCTGCTGTTTTCACGTGGTGACAGTAGTATCAAATTGATACTATCAATAGAATCCAGGCCATGTGTGGATTAAGTCCGAGATCCAGTTTCTTAGTACAAGTCAAAAGAAACACTACAAGTTAGCTAAGACTAGACACCTGTGCAAACTTTCACATACGTGGCACCCTGGATCTCTACGCGTGCGACACCATTTTTTTCTTATTTTTGTCTTGTGTCTCCTGCTTCTTCTTTATTAGCTAGAAGTTATCGGTAGCTAGAATCAGGTGCCAGTCAGGATATTCAACACCACCACCATCACCAACAACAGCAGTATGGGTTCAGCGACATTCCTAGAAGTGATACTGGCCATTATCCTACCACCTGTTGGGGTCTTCCTGCGTTATGGCTGTGGAGTAATTTCTTGTTAACCCTTTTGTGCAATCCTCATTTTATGTTCATATTCCTTTCGCTTGGCAAAAAGGGCTGATTGATTTTTTTTTTTTTTTGGGTTATTGAAAATGCAGGTGGAGTTCTGGATATGTTTGCTGTTGACCGTATTGGGATACATTCCAGGGATAATATATGCCATTTATGTATTAGTTGGATAGTGTGTAGATCTCTCTTGATGAGGTTTGATATTTGAATGTTCACAGACAATTCAGTTTGCCAGTCTTATTTTTTTTATTATTATTGATCATTGTTTTCTCTTCTCGTAAGATGATCAGTGTATATCCCAGTATGGTTTAGATCATGGTGGACTTCCTTGTTCTTAATTTATGACAGTTTACATCATGTCAGCTTTCTTGGAGTGGCAAACTCAGTTTCTTTTTACCACCGCAAGCGGTGGCTTGACCCGGATAACTCGTTGAGCACGTGAATAGCTTGATTTTAACAGGTCCAGAAATATGCATCTAATCTCTCAGATGATATGATAGTATTATGCAGAAAAAGAAATTATCCCTAGTCTTAGAAAAAAGAAGCTAATAGCAAAAACCAGCGACAGTGACTATTTTTTACTTGATATATTAATTTGTTTTACAATCTATATCGAGGAAATAGAGGAGGGTAAAACAAAGTGGAGAAATTTCATTAAGATATATAAAAGTGAGTGCATGTTTGAACAGGATTCACCGAGTTTTCTCCGATCCAACATCAAACCCGGCCTGGTTTCTGAGTTAACCCGCTTGTTTTGAGCAAGGCTGGGTTCCATCCTGAATTTGTTTTTAGTTCGTGTGTATAAATGAAGCGTGTACTAAAACATACACGGAATTGAACCAGTCGGGTAAGTGGTGGGTTAAGGCTTGATAATTGATTTGGGCTTACAGGCCCCGTCCATAAAAAGGCCCATCCTCTGTCGAGCCCAGTGAAAGCTGGGACTTTTGGATGGGGCCTAATTTCCATCCCTGGTTTGCATGCAATTGACAGTGATTTTTTAATGACACCATCCTATCTCATGGTCTTTAAAAATCACAATCAGGAATATAATTTCAGCAAATATTCCATGAGATCTGATGTATATCAAAAGGTGATGTGTTTTTTAATTACATTAGTAAAAAATAAAGGAAAGATTATGTTCAGGCATTAATTAAAGTTTGCATGTTATGTTATCTTCAAGATTTCCAGATACAATGGTAGTTTAGTAATTTCTATTTTTTTAATCTAAATTTATAGAAAAAAACCTATTTAGCTCGGCAAAAAGCTCTTGCTTTTATAACGGGTTTATAAAAGTATTCGGCTTCAGGATAAAGAAGGAGCCAATAAGCTAATACCCGAAATGCACATGTGCCAGGGCACGTGATGACAGCGCGGGTTGCAGTTCATGATTGCTACAATGGCGTCTCAGTGAGCGTTTCAAAAGCCCAGGCTTGGATTGCCACCGCGATCCGCATCGGTCCATACCAAATTATTAAAATATTTCAAAATCAAATATATTAAAATATAATTATTATTTTTTAATAACTCTTTATCAATTGAAGTGCATGTAAGTAAAAAACAATTCATCACCCACTTTGTATGAAATGGAAGCATATTTTGTAGCATAATTAGTAACATGTTTCTATAGCTTTCTTGTCCCATCAATGTTGATAAAGTGTGCTAGAGAAGCTTGCCATTAATACCAGTAAAAGAGGCATAATTTTGAAAAGCAAAGTTGAGAGAGAGATTGAGAACAAAAGAGAAAAAGGAAGAAAGGCTGCAATGGCACCAGCCTTGTTGTCATTGCAAATGCTCAAAAGGGTTGCGACTTTTGATCTAATTGTTGAATTGTGCTCAAATATTTATAGGAGTTTTTAAAAGTCATTTTTCTTGTGGTGCATATATACTCAAAGAAAAACAGCTTCCAGAAACTCTCGTCAAATCTCAAATATCTATAAGAGTTTTCAGAAGTTGTTTTCCTAGTGGTACATATATACTCAAATAAAAACAACTTCCAGAAACTCTCGTCAAATTTTAAGGGCGATCCAACTGTTGAATAAAAAATTATGGTATCTTCTAACTAATACTCTAGTTTAGCACGACCGGACCTCGAGCTCACCGAGTAACGATTTCAATCAATGAAAACTGAGCCGTTGTCGACTCAAAAATCATCGACAAAACTCCTTCCACAGGTGATGCATAGATTTGAGAGCGCGCATATCCTTTTTGCCAAAAATTAACCCAAATTAATAAAATTTTCTGAGATAGTTCCTGGAAGTTAGAAAATGAAAAAAAAAAACCACCCATTCAACTGTTTACTAAGTAATCAAATTAATCCATGAGTTACCAAGTTAAAATAAATCAATTATTTTTAAAATAATATCATCTTGTTCTTTCTATTTATCTCCTTGGTGTTAAACTTAAGGAATATGGTGGTTTTTTTTCAATACACAATCTTTTTAAAGCTCAAACCACACTTCATAAAAGCAAAAAATACATGATTTTTTTGTGGGTTCCACTTAAAAAAACCAACCACACTTCAAAACCAACATTATATTTTATATATTTCAAACCTTGATTTTATATAAATTAGACAAGCATATTTTTCATTCATAAAAACCTGTTTTTTATTTAATTTTTATTCAAAAAAATCCACTTATTTTTTAAAACACATAACTAAAAATGTTTTTACTTAATCGTGGTTACAAAAAGTACTATAATACCAAACACAAGTTGTTTGGCATTGCATTTTTACTGGTATTTAAGTGTCTTTCAAAAGTGTCGTTTACATGAAAAAAATTAAATCAATATTTTTTAATACTGTCTTAATAATTTCAATATATTATATATAAAAAAATGAAAATTTTAAGGCTGTTTTTTACTGCGGTGCAACCGATGTAAGTTTTGTAACTTTTAGGACGTAAAAGCTGCCAACAGCTGAAGGACGGCATAGGCTTTGTTTGGGCTTTTGAACTCATCCTGTTTACTGGGTTAGTGTCTGAGCTGTGATGGCCTTTTATAGTCTACATTCTACATACTTTGAATCTGTCCATCAATTGATAGGCCAGTCTTTTCCTCTCTACGGCCCAACAGGTCCAAAAACCAAAAAGTCAGTAGAACGTATCCGTAATTACACCAAAAGAAAGGCTATTTTAGTCAATTAAATAAACATAGCATACAACCAAACAGTCCTAGCACACCATATATAGAGTCCAATGACCCAATTAGGGTTCCTCTGTGTTTTCCACTAGGCGGCCTCTCTCTCCCAGAATTAAACAACCGATCCCCGTCTCTGGACTCTAGCAGCACTTTCTCTCCGCCAAAATGGGGTTAGTGTCTCTCACATCTTCTCTTTCCATGCACTCTTTTATTCTCTTTTGTTAAATCACTCTTGTCTCTGTTTCTGTTATTCTTGCTTTGTAGTCAACAGTGCTCTAGTGACTATAAGTTTTCGTTTGTTTTGGTTGACTGGAGATCTTGATCTTTTTTTCAAACTGCGTTTTTGTTTTTCTCAAAGTGCATGTTTATTTTTTCGCCAGAAACTGCGTTTTTCAAATGATTTTTTTCCATCATTTTGACATGCTTAATTCAAAAATAAATCTTAAAAAATAAAAAAAATATTATTTCAATGCATTTTTGAACGAAAATCATTTTGAAAATCAACCACTTCCACAATATCAAACAGGCACAAAGGGTCGCAGAGTATACTGTGGAAATTCCAATAAAATATAAAAGAGTTTGAATCTTTATGTTTGATATTGCAAACAAAAATTAGTTAAAACTGCGATCTGTCGGTGGTTTTTAGTTGAAATTTGTCTTGTGAAAGAATGGGATTGTTGTTTCAAAGTAATACGTGTCAGTATGTCTGTTTTAAGCTACAACTGTAAATATATAGCACGACATATATTTTAGTCATTATTTGGGTTGATTTGAATCGATTGGATTTTTGATATTAGTTGAAGTTTTCTCCTTGATTGCAATTCTGTTCGCGAAGAAAGCAGCTGAAAAAATGCTTATATCAATGCATTAGTTTTAATGTGGTAATCTGTAGATGTAATTAGTGCTTGTGCACTGATAGGTCGTTTCCAATTGTTTTATTAAGAGGAATCTTTGCAATGCTGCTTCGTTTTACTTCCATGGCAACTATGGATGGGCATTTTTTGATAACTGGATAGTACTATAGGAAATGTAATGTTTTGTAACTTAGGGAATTTGTATGCAATACAGTAAGACACGTGGAATGGGAGCTGGTCGTAAGCTGAAGTCCCATCGCAGAAGGCAAAGGTGGGCTGACAAGTCATACAAGAAATCCAACCTTGGAAATGAGTGGAAGAAACCATTTGCTGGGTCTTCCCATGCTAAGGGGATTGTTCTTGAAAAGATGTAAGACTTGTTTCCCATTATTTCATATTTGAAGGAATGTTTCTGTATTCATTAATGCTTACAACCGGGGCATGGATGTTTGTTACTTGGTTTATGCAGTGGCATTGAGGCTAAGCAGCCAAATTCTGCTATTCGAAAATGTGCTCGTGTTCAGCTGATCAAGAATGGGAAAAAGATTGCTGCCTTTGTACCCAATGATGGTTGCTTAAACTACATTGAGGAAAATGTAAGTTCTTTCCATGTTTATAAAGCAGGAAAATTTTATAATCATAATACCAGAAACTTTTATCAGACAAGCTTGGTTTCTTGTAAAATTTATCCAACAAGGGTATTTATTTTTGAAGATGATTATTGTTTGGAACTTAATTTAGTGATCTTTAGGTTTCGCTCTTTTAGTATCTCCTGACACAGTGACACCTAGATGGATAGTCTGGAACAGCTCCGTATCCTAAATTCTTTCTTGATTATCTATGTGGATTCGTTTGCTCCATTTTGTCTGCATTTTTTATATTGCTTGCTTGGCAACAGTTTGTACTCGGAAACCATCTTCAATTAGAAAGCTTGAAATGTAGATGTCTTGCTATGGTATGGCTGACTCCTGTTTACATGCTAAGTCTAATTTATAACCCTTTTCTTTTGCTTAGGATGAGGTTTTGATCGCTGGATTTGGACGAAAGGGCCATGCAGTGGGAGATATTCCTGGAGTCAGGTTCAAGGTGGTGAAGGTGTCTGGTGTATCCCTTCTTGCTCTGTTTAAAGAGAAGAAGGAAAAGCCAAGGTCTTAGTTTTACCGGGAGAGATTTTCCTTGATCCAATCTCTTCCCTATCTTACCCTTTCATCTATAGTAGGAGTCTTTATCATGTACGGCAGAATTTTGCAAATGACTTTGAACATGACTGTTTGTCTTGAGAAAACAAAATTTTCGACCAGAATGGTGTTTGGATGACATTTTTTCTTCATGGTGTTGCCCTTACTTTTCCGAATTTTGTTCCACTGTGAATTATTATTATTTTGTTCTACTGTGAATTTTTGATCGAATCTGAGATGGCCTAGCAGCTCTAGGTGTTTCTAATGCAGGACATTTAGTGTCATGCTCGTTATGTTTTATAGTCACGACATTTTAGGCCGAACAGTTTCAAGAGAAAAAAAATCTCTACTGTGAGAATAGGTGAAAAGTCGCATATAATCGAGGCATTGGCTAGAAGTACGTAAAAAAAATAAAGGCAAGCTATCTAGTGGTTCGATCAAATTAGGATCTCCATACGCGGATTCACTATCGCGTTCTATCTGGTTCTGCCATGATAAAGTTCTGGTTCTGCCATGATAAAGTTCGTTGCCGTCCAGCTTGTTCAATGGTTGTCTCTGTTTCTCGGCGTTTCTCATATAGCATCCCAAGCGAACATGAGCGTCATTGACCAGCAGATTTCCCAGAATCGGGAGACTCAGAGAACCGTTGTTTATGATTCTTCTGGCAATTTTCTCCCAATTTTTTTGATTCTTCTGGCAATATGCTTTATGACCTCTTATTTTATGATTCTTCTGGCTTGCTTTATCGATATAGAGGGAGAAGGCGCTTGCATTCAAAAACCTCTTATTTTTATGTTATTACTGTGGAGTTAATCGGATAAAAAAATTCAACAAGCTTGTAAATAATTGAGACAGCAAACGGTGAAGGACATTTATTTACTTTAAACTACGTAATCAATTCCCTCTTAAAAGCAATGCCCTGCACGCGTCTGCTCAAGTCATCAACTTGATTTTCAAAACCACCAATGTTTTCTTTATCTTCATCAATTCTATGCACTTTATTTCCACGATCATGCCCCTTGATAACTCCACGCTCTTTCACAGGTTGCTTCTTCTCCTGTAAGCAGACCAGCACCTGCTCCTTTGTGCCTGTTTTACTCGCAGACATCGATGTGGCTCCTGCTAACCGATGCATGCCATATCTTGTTCTATCTGTAGCTCCATTGGCATCACTTGTACCACTTCTGTTTTTGGAAGAAGTGCATTGTACACCAGAGGAAAACTTCGGGCCTCCATTTGGTGCTATATCCACGAAATTTTCCTGAGAGAGAAGAATTCTTCATGCATTTTAAGAATTTACAAGACAATACACTAGATGTGAAATAAACTGTATCATGTCCACTCTTAGCAAAACAGAAAGCATTCAAATAAAAAAGTCGAATGAAAAACAACCAACCGCATCAAAATATCCAATCTTCGGCAATGGCATTCGAAGACTTGAAGATGTTAAGCTTTTTGAAACGTTGGACCGAACAAGACTGGTTCGCTCTAAGTTTTTGTTTGGTTGCGCGGTCATGAAGGTTGTTTCCTGACTTTCATGTAGCAAAGAAGGTTCTTCATAACGACGTCTCTGAGAATTTGTTACTTGAGAGGCATCCTTGCCAAAAGAAATCCCTGTGCATGCTGTGGTTGCAAGAATGGCAGCAAAACCATTTGATCTTGGGTTAAGAACGATGGATGATGATTCTGAGGACCATCCATCCATGGAACTAGCAGGTGATGTACAAGATGGTGACTTGGGCGTGGATAATAAGCAGATAGAGTCGCTGGATTTCATCAAGTCATTTTTGTTTCCAAATGAATGCTTTGAAGGAGTTCTAGAGTTTGAAACAGAACCAGACACTCGGGAATTAACTGTTCTCCTCAGGGAATCTGGAGGAGATTTACCAGTGAAATTAGGAGCACAGCAAAATCCTCCAAACTCTTTCCCAGCAGAGGGCAAAACTGAAGAAGGTGATTTCACTGGTGGTGTTGAACTTGGGACAATACTGCATGAACCCTGGATACAAGTTTTCTTTGACACAATCTTGGTTCTCCCTGTAAGAATAACATAGAGACCATTACCAACAACAGTATCTTCTGAGCATGATGAGACAATTTTTTGGAATTCTTACCAGAAGCAACTTGTGCACCTTTGTTTTCCAATTTAACATGGCTTACACCCAAAGAAGCCCTTTTGTTGGGAGCTGTGGATAGAGTGCGAGCACGGCATAATATCTTTGGTGGCTTGAGAAAAGATTTGGATTCTTTGTTAGGTGAAACCTGCTTAATCACATTCAAAACTTCAGTTCCTCTACAATTGCAGGCACTAACCTATTCATCAATCTTGACAGTGAATGCAAAAGCTGTAGAACACCTCTTTAATATCTCCCTAAAGCTAAACCATGGGATTAAAGCGAAACAATGACCATTTCAGATGATGCATGGGTGAGGCCTTGGTACAGTACAAATAAAATGATGCAGTGAATATGAATCGAGACAACTTACTCTTAATCGAGAGGAAGCATCCAATATTTTTGAAGCTGAAGAAACGACAAAAGCAGCATGAGTATCGAATTGAACACGTGATTACTGAGGGTGAATACAGGAGATCAAGATAAATACAACAAGGAAATGAAAGCAGCGTGAGGAAAAAATATTTTAAAAATCAAATTGAGCAGTACACAGTTTACACAAGCAAAAAGTTAATGACGGAAACTTGCTGGCTTGCTTAGCCTGACATGGAAATAGATGTATAGAAAACATATACAGAAGGAATGAGGTTCAACAATGGAATGAAATTGTAGAACAGCCTGACAAGGACAGTTAGAATTCAACCCAAAATTGAAAGAACGAGCTGCCTTCATTCACTCTCAATGCATATACTTGTAGAAACAGCAAAATACTTACAATTTCCCCTTCGCATTTCATTTTCTCTACTAACTTTTCCGGTTGATGTTGGGCTATTGGATGATGCCTCATGTGATTTTTGCATGAATGTTCTCATATTGTCTAACAGATCAATCTCAAGGCTTGCAAGGGAGTAAGAATCGGTATTTCTTGTTGAGTTCGATTGAATAGAACTCCAAATTTCTTCAATCCCAGGAAGTAAATGTGCTTCAGATGGTCTAAATCCTCCATTTACAAGAGACAACTCCTCGGTATTCAAAACCCCTAAGAGCAGCAAACTTGCTATTACAATTACTAGATCAATTAAACATTGAAATCATACAAGATTACAATAAGAACAAGCATTGATTTATATATGGGGCCTCAACAGAGACTTCTAAATCATCTAAAACAGTACCTGAACTTGTAAAAAAGGCACTATCCCAAGCTAAACTTTTGCGCACAGCGCACTCATCAATTCCATTGTTTCTTTCTGGTCCTACAAGCTGAGAGGGTACAGACCTCAGTTCCCCGCCCCCGGTTGTGTTTCCTCCATTATCTACAATCCGAATACTAAGCGTCTCCAACTCTTCAGGGTCCAGAACTCCTGAGGAAGCACAACAAAACGCTTTCATTTTTCCACTTTCAACCTTCGAAAACAATCGACAGCACTTGTTAAGAAGGTTTATTCAGCCTCTGAAGCAAACCTGGACTAGTGAAGAAGGCACTATCCCATGCCAGACTCTTGCGCAAGTTAAACTCGGATTCAGATTGTGAAGCATCCGTCTCTCTATGTCCAATTCTTTCTCCATGATTCTGCATATGCTGAGGATTCAGGCTCTGAATCATCTGAACATCAACCTTCTTTCTACTCTCTGAAACTTCTAAAAAATAAAAAAGCCAAGGTCAAAGGTATAAAAGCAACCATTTCTACCCTCCAAGATTGAAAGAACAGAACCAAAGAAAACCAACCACGCTGATATGTCCTAATTATTTTCTCTTTAATGGGCATTGTTCAGTGTTTTCCTTTCCAACACCATCGTTAAGACAATCTTTTCACATTGTGATGCATAAAAAAATACTTAACTGGACATACGAAAAACAGACTTGTTCTATAGAGCATAGGTGCACAAATTTCTGGGCATTTCTCGAATCATAAACTGTTATTACAGCAATTCTTGACTCTATAATCCATGAAAAAGAAAGGGAAAGAGAAATTCAATAATGCAAAAGCAAAAAAAAAAACTTGTCAAAATACAGGGCATGCAAAACTAAGAAAAAATGATTAAAAAAAAAAAAGTCATAACCAAAAGGAAGAGAATATAAATAAAAAGACAACAAGTACTTGAAATCCATTCTTTCTTGAAAAGGAACAGAGAGAGAACCTGAGAATTGAAACTGTTGAAAACTTCCTTTGGAGGACATTTTTTATGAAGTGGTTTTTTTTTTTTTTTATCAAAAGATTTCTTCCTCAATTCCTCAAGACTGTTTACAAGAAGAGGATATATCTAGGCAGGGGAAGAGACGTTTAAGGAGAGGGAAAATTTTAAAATTTTGATAATGAGTTAAGAAAAATAAATTTTGAGTAATGAGAGGCGTTATTTATAAAACGGCTGCTGTTTTTTTCCCTTGAGGAGCGGAATAGAAGATTTCTATTTTCTCTCGGGGTGAATTTTTTTTTTTTCAAGATGGCAAAAGTGATGTTCTTACAGTCTCGTGGTTTAAGACCCGTTAAGAGTGGCTCATTTACGCGCCATCACCGGCTTGTCCAGTAAGGCCCGATCTTTTCGGCCAACTCGGGGCCGGTGATGAAGAAGTTGCTTGTTTGGTAGTATATTTTTTTAGTTAAAAATATATTTAAATAATTCTTTTATTTTTTAAAATTTATTTTTAGGAACATCACATCAAAATTTCTAAAAATAAAATTAATACTAAAAAAATTAAAAATTATTGAGCCGGTTCTGAAAAGTTTCATGAGGTATCAAAATTATGAATGATTTGTTGTTTATCCAAGGCCTCACTCTTCAGTGAATTTTTAACTTGATCATGTTGCATCCTCGACTATTTCTCAAGTAAGAGGCCGAGCTCCTCAATTTGAAAATTTGGCATGGCCTTTACGCTCCTAAAAGTCGCCCTGTTGAGCTCGAATCAACAATTCACCATGAACTTTAAGAGGTGAATCTTGACCCATCCACGACAAGTCAAATTATTACTATAAAAAAGAAAAGAATTTGGCCCCTGACTTATGGAAATTGAGGAAAGGTGGAGCTTTGTGCCACACGTGCCAAAATTCTCTCCCAAGGCTCACGCTTTTTCAAGAGATCCATGGATGCTATGGATCCAGGTATCTGCCAAAGATTACAGCATTGCTAAACTGCCAATGCTTTCAGCTTTATGGACAAAGGTGCTCTACCTCTTTCGCAGTTTCTTACAGCAGGAAAATCATTCCATGTGACATGCAGACCTACCACCGTAAATGACGGAAAGGCAGAGCATGATTCCATGATCGCATCTCCTACTCATCAAGAACATCAACTACAATCCGCTAATAACCTGCTTTACAATGCACTAAGTTAAGACCACTGAGGTTTCAGAACAAGGCAACATTCTACATCCTCCTTCTGACAGTCAAGTGAAGCTCAAGTGGAAGATACAGAGAAACATGTTACTATTAATCTGGTTATTTCCCTCAGCAAACCTGTCTGCCGAACATATGCCATCAACTGCTGCGGCGGATAACTTGTTTGCTTCATTACTTTTCTCAGCAAATTCATCGGTTAAATGTGCCAGACATTGCCAGTAGCTGTGTTGTCTGTGTGTATATCTTCTGCACCAGCCATCTCCTATCATAAAAATTGATTCGTAAACAAACAGCATTTTATACAAGTAATGAAGCAAAACAAGTGAAAAGGAGCAATAGCGTGCTGCAGCAGTGACCGATAAAAGTCAAAACTTAAGGTTAATCTCAAGAATGTTACAACCATCTAAAATCCATGCTTACTTTTCATCAACATGTTTTTAATTTTTGAAAGGGAGAACTTTAAGGCCGATTCATGCTCTTGACAAATGAAGAGTACTTCCAACTTCAGTGAGAGTGCATATTTTCCAATGAAAGACATGAACACACAAACACAAACATGTATTTCCGCCCAAGTGTTCCAGACTCCAGAGACTTGCTCCTCCCAGAAGACATGCCTATCTCCTACAATTTTTTTCTGCAAAATTTCTTGGTTTTCAGACATTCTCTCCTCCAATGAACAAATTCAAATATTTAATATTGCTGGTAACTTTGGCATGTGCATTCGCACATGTATAATTTAGTTCATTGGAAATTTTTAAGATTTTAAAAATACATTTATTAACTATCCAAGCATTACTATTTTGTAAAATAAACAAGGGCATACATGGATATACCTATGAGTTCTTTTCTTTATTTATTTAGAAACGGCATTGAGTTTTTTAGCATCACCATGATGCTCTTCTTGTTTAATTAAAAAAAATGTAGTAAATTAAAAATATTTGAAAAAAAGGTTAAGTGGAAAAAAAAAAAAAACAATAGCAGCAATAATAAAAGAAGTAATAGCATCAAAACACAAGGGGTGGGAAAATAATACTTTAGAATGAGAAGGAATTTGATCCATGCCTCCTATTTCTGATAGGAAAGTAAGGTAAGACATCTGAATAAAAGAACAGGCATGACCAATTATGAATTATTTCTTTATTCAGAATTAGAAGAGAAAAAAAGACAAGTGTATTTTACTCTAATCAAATGTTTACATGTAGCTAGTACTTTTTATATATAGATACGGATACTTCGATTATATTTGTCCTAAATCTGCTAACCAGTTCTAAATAAATCAAGCTCTACCAAGAAAGAATATGAAAAGGACATTTCCAATTCAGTAGGAAAATATCACAAGGCTGCTAATATTTACCAAGAAACCATATGAAGAAGACATTCCTAGTACAGTATATGTTTACCTGAGTTTCATACCAGATCAACTTCAATATTGAAGAAAAAGAGTTTCATCTTCCTCATCTTGGAAGAGAGGTGGAGTTTTAAAAGGAACAGATATAGAGTAGTTGAGCTGGTAATTCACAAGAATCGGACCAAAAATGTTGAACTTGGGAGCACTGCCATAAGCAGCTTCTGCGTCTGAGCACCTCTTGAAAATTACTCTGGCACGATTGGTATCCCTATCAACTTCTGTCTCGGATTCTTTTAGAGGTCCAAAGCGTCTGAACATCTTGTTTAGGCTTATTTCTGAAGGAACAGAATCCACCACAGGGAAATGCATTACAAGCTCTGCCGGAGCCTTCTCATCCACATAACCAGCTGGTTTCTGAGCTGATACATCATAATTGCTATCGGAATATTGTTTCCTAGAGTTTGACCTACCACCGGGTTTATCCAGAACAACAGGCACAAAAAGATTATCCCTTTTCCTACTTTTACGTGGTGGTTGATCTTCAGAACCATTTTGAATAACCCGGTCTGTCCAATAAGTGTCATTCATATCCTCGAATTCAAATGTTTCAGGAAAACCACCAGAAGAATGGGATGTTTTTCTCTTACCAGATACTTTATCATGCTGGTCCATGACAACTGAGTTCCTGAAATCAGAGAAGAAACTAACGATGATGTTCAAGAAACCATATCCTTTCAAGGGATCTTGTGCTGTCAAGTGAAGTTGTGATAGCAGATCATCAAGTGATGAGTATTCTGTTGGAACACTTATTCTCTTTATCTCAGCATCCTCGGAATGCAAAAATGAAGCATCAGATCCATCTCCAACTAGCCCATCACTGCTTCCATCTACCTTAGGGCTATTACACTTCAGGATAGAAGGAGACCCAGTCATTTGGCTAGCAACTCTTTGGATGCATTCGCCAATCTTGAAGGAGGGCTTCAATGCGGTTGAAGACACTTTTGCAAAAGATATAGTCTTCCTCCGTCCTGTCATGTATGCATCATCAGCAAAGGTATCGGAGCCTTTTCTTTTCTTGCCAGAAGGGGAAACTAGCATACTGTTTGCTTTCCCATCAGACCCAATTTCATCATCCACAGAATCCCACGAGTCACTGATCAAATCAGACAAGTTTCTCTCTTTTTTCCTGGGATAGATGCTATCCTTCAGATTATGTTTGCGTTTGTGAGAAGAGCCTCTTTGAGCTTGCAAAATCTCCTCACCTGATGAAATTTGCCCATGATCCTCATAAACAGCAGATGTGTGATCAATCGATCCATCCTCAAATTGTAAAGCATCTGACTTCTCCAACAACCCTCCACAAAACTGATATTCAGGCAGTTCAGAGTAACCTTTTAAACGATAGAAGGCCAGCAACTGAGACTTTGCAATCACAAACTCCAATCTATTAGCCCCACCAGCTGGAGATTGCGCTAATGCTTTCATATAATCCACTAATTTATCTGGTTGAAACAAATCAGCACTCATATCTTTGTCAACACCATCTCTTGTACTTGCCTCTGGCCGGATTCCAGTATTTTCAACTACCTGACATTTGATTTCATCGTAGGCATCCTTTGGTAGACATGAGCAAGCCAGACCCAGCTCCACTCGTCTGGAAACTTCTTCCAGAGCACAATCAACAGCATTCTGAAATACTTCCGAATTGCTCTGCTTCTCAACCTGAGAGAAGTGTGACCTGAAAGGCTTTAGCAAAGATGCTTCATTCCATGCAAATGTTCGGTCCCCAAAATAAGCTACTAAATAGCAGTCCTTCTTATGATACCTCATTGCTTTCTCGGACGCATCTGATGGATCAAATATCTGTCCAGGCCACCAAGGATGACTCCTTACTTTACCCCAGACCAAATCTGATACAGAAAACTCACCTTCATTATCTGGCGGCAGCAGATAACAAGCCTGATCTTCTTTCTCTGAGCTTCCAGGCTTTAACACTGACAATTTAGAAGATTTCTCCTCCATGGTGTTCAGCTGTTCAGTGTCAGTATCAGTATCCTGTTCTTCAACTTCCATTTCTTGCCCCTGTAAATCAACCTGTTCAGCATCAAGAACATGTTCTTCATTTGTCATTTCTTGTCCTGCATTTGAAACAATCTCAAAAGGACCATGAGATGCACCCTCATCCAAACCTTCCTCGACCTTTAATTGCTGATCACTTTCAGCAAGCTCCTTGAGTTCAGTTTTGGAATTCAAAACTTCCTCATTGCTTGCGATAACATTTTCCCCCACATCCATGAGCTGGCTATCTGTTTCTGTGCACACAGATGCTGTTTCGGCATGTGAGTTCTGTTCTTCTAGGTTTTTCTTCTCCCCTCCAAGTTCTTTAGCACGAGTAGCCTGTTCTTGAACTTCCATCAGTTGTTCTTTGATTGAATCAACATGAGCAGGATCACTGGGTGCACTTTTGTCTAAACCTTCTTCAGGCTTCAACTGTTGATCTGGAACGTCAGTATGAGAGGTCAAAACCTCATCGTTGCGTGTCAAAGCCGTTTCAACATCCATTTCCATCCCTCCACATGTTGTCTTAGTCCTTATTTCAGTGCTTCCATTAATGGTCTCACCTTTCTGCTGTTGGCAAACTGTTATTACTTTCTCTTTCTGTAGATCACCTTCTTCGGCGTTATTAACTATGCACGCAGTTATTGCTTTTTTGTTCTTTTCAGGATTCAGAAGCACATCGTTTTCCTTTGCTACAACTACAGCTCCCACAACTACTTGAGCTGGTTGATACGAAGATTGCGAATCTGCACATGCATTATAGCCATTTTCAGTGCTCCCATTGGCTGTCTCAGATGTTCCCTGCAGTTCTTCCACTGAAAAACAAAAACTTTCACTAAAAGCATCAGTGTCCATACCTTCATTGTTAGGACATGTTATATTTTTGTCGTCAGTTGATGAAACCCTCCCTTCAATGGCAACTTGTGTTTGTTTATCCACTTGTGTTTGTTTATCCAACAATTCCAAGTCTGGGTTGGCAATGCTGTCTTTTTCTGTTAAAACTGGTGAACTTTCAGAAGTTGAGATAATCCCCTCTAAATCACCAGCAAGTTCTCCCTTCAAAGCATCACTCCTAGTTGCTTCTTCATTATTGGCCATCACCACAACTTCCTCAACAACTTTGGTCTCTACATTCATATCTTCCATAGTTGGAGAAGTTACAACCGCCGTTTCAGTACCAGAATTCCACAATTCATCATGCAAAACAAGCACCTCTTGCGTCTCTGAATCCTGAAGTGCATCGTTCAGATTGCCATCTTTTTCCTTGGCCCTACCAGCAGCTTCCTCAGCCAATTCACATTTCTCTATAACTTGGGTTTCACCTACTGAAGAACCTACTGCCATGGAAAGACCTCCTGCTCCACTTTCAGCTCTTTGATCCTGAGATTCATTCTCTGACAGCCCAACTACTCGAGAACTCACTTTCTGACTAGCATGAATCTCAACTCCCTCAACACCCTCCTCTACCAATTCCCTTTCCAAACTCTTCTCATCCATAACGATAGTCGCTTCTTCTACTATAGCTTGGGCTTCCCCACCAATCCCACTTACAATTCTCACACACTGAGCATCAGCATCAGTATCTGCATCCTTGACTTCGGATGAAGTCTTACCACCATCTCTGCCAACCTCCATCTCTTCCTCTCCACCCTCTACCGGTTTACCTTTTCCTTTAGATTCTGCAAACTCCTGAACTTCCTGTGAAGTCTCATCACCATTGCCACTGACCTGCCTCTCCTTCTCCCCGCCCTCAGCTGGTTTCCCTTCTTCTTCAGATTCTGCAAACTTGGAAGACTCAACTTCTGAGTTTGATGCCTCAACACCAGAACCCCTATTCTCATGCGTCCCTGAATCACCAACTACACCACTAACATCTGAATGTTGCGCATCACCCTGGGCACGACCACAAGCAGCAGTTTCCTTTCTCCCACCCCCTCCACCTCCATCACCCAAATTGCCAGTGCACCCACCATCAACATCCTCGCTTGAAGACCCCCTAACCATTACTTCATCTCCATTACAAGATCCACCTTCCTTTGCCACCACATCATCCCTTGAAGAACCCTCAATATTACCCTTACCCAGACCCTCAGCCTCCTTACTGGCTACGGCGTCGACAACAATTGGGGTCGTTGCTTTTGTGGTTTTCTCACTATCTGCATGTTCACTAGTCGATAATTCCGTAACATTACTAGCCAAATCATTATCATTCTTGCATTCATCCATGTAAAACAGTATTTGGGTCGGTTTCAAGATCCGAAAAGGAAGCCTTTTCACTATAAGAAACGAAAATTTTAAACAAAAATATTAAGAAAGTGATAAACCCTAGCCAAAAAAAAGTCCACAATTCTGTCAAGATAAATAGTAAATCAAGTGATGTACTTATTGGAAAAAGATATTAAAGAACAACAGTATAGATTGCTATATTAATAAAAAGAGTGATTTTTTTAAGATTACGTGTTTACCTCGTTAGATCTTGTAAGAAGTGGAAGCCAGGGGATTGTGGGGTTTTTTCTTTTTTGAGTTTTTAGAGAGAGAAAGAGAGAAGATAAAGGTGGTGTTTGGGCATGAGAATAACCTAGGCGTCCTCTCAAGTGATCTGTAAACAAAGCCCGAATATAATGGGTTCCTGTCCTTTTTCACTTTTCAGTGATTGGTCAGCACTATTAAACAGGCTTTTTCCTCCATTTTTTATCAATGAGTGTGAGAAACTTTGCTGGTGACCGATGAACTGTGACGGCCCAATAATGTCTGGGCACGTGTGGTTAGGATTCAGTGAGAAGGTGGAGACTGGTGGATTACTCCGTGGCTTTTGGTGATTTTATAGGGCTTCGGTAAATGTCGTAATCATTTTTTAATAGACTTTTCTCGGTCAAGGAATATTTTTATCACGTCTCTATCTCTTGGTAAGCTTTCACCATGCGATCTTGTGAGAGTCCATAACAGAAGATATCAACACCACCTGTTGTCCAAGCTCTTTTATATTCACAGCACAATATCTTATTATACTTTTTTTATTTATTTATGGATTATTCCACTTTTTTAAAAAAAAATGGACGGGGGTGCTTTGCAGTGAATTTACGAGCAGTAATGTAACGAGGTATATCTGGTAGAAAGTTGACTTATTGTAACCATTGGGTCATCCCCCTTCAAAATTGTCCCCCTAATCTAAGAGATTGCTGCCCGATTTACGTAGCAAAGGACAGGAGAGAATCTTTCTGGAAGTACTGGTTTCGTTCACGACCACCCCTTTCCGACACAACAAAAAACCGCACACATAGTTGCGTGCTCGGTTGATAAGTGTACTACTTAGGTTATTATACTAGACTCGGAGTCGCTGAGTTGACTTATTTAATCTCAAAATAGAAATTAAAACAGCGTTATTCTTTCTTTTTTTTATAAAAAAAAGGATTGTTGACTGGGTCAGTTTTTTTTAGTCCTGACCGAGGGCTGGTTCGACCTGACTGCCCGGACCGATTCACGGTTCATGTCTACTCGGTTGCGTTCTGACACGAGCTGCACCTGCACGTGGTTGCTGGTTTTTCACCAGGAGTGCACTTAATTAACGGGGGTGATGGAGATTTTTTCAAGTACTATCTAGATACCGGCGATGAGCATTTGTTTTTGCCGCTGAATTCAGTGTTTTTCAGATTATTTCTTACATTGAAATCTATTGATATAAAAATTTTAAAAAATCTAAAAAATATATTTTTTTAATTGAAAAATATTTTTCCAAAAATACAATAAAGTGCATCTTTGACCTTTTGCACTGCAGCTTGCTGGTTCATGCTTGACAGTAAAATAATATACGACAAAAACCAATAAAAGTTTTCTATGAAAGCATTTTTTTTTTTAATTTCAGATTTTCATAAAATTAAAATATTATTTTGTTTGTAAATAGATCCAAAGTAACTGTTTCGCATTTTTACTCAAGGTTTGTTTGGTTCAGCAGTATAGAAGTCGAATAAAAGAATGGAACATTGATCGGAATTTGGAAGCTTTCGTCATGGTTCTTCTGGTTGATTCTTTCTATTGTTAGATTAAAAACTAAGGCTATCCATCTCGGGAATCAGACCATTTTAAAAATGTAAGACAGCCCAACAATACTTTGAGGATAAACCCTGTATTATAACAGCTGTGGGGAGTGTAGTTTCTGCTATTTTTAAAAGTAATTTTTATTTAAAAAATTATTTTTAAGATAAATATATCAAAATAATTTAAAAATATCAAAAACACATTACTTTAAAACAAAATAAAAATTCAAATTTTATAAAAAATACTTTTCAAAAACAATACCAAACAACCTCTAAAATAAAAAGCACAGCTTCTTCTACTTTTATAAATGTTTTTAAAAAAACATTTCACATTAAAAATATTAAATTAATTATATTTAAATGTTTTTCAATCCTATAAAACAATAAAAAATAATTATTTAAATATATTTTTAAATAAAAAACAATTTATACCACAATACCAATCAATTATTTAATCCAACTAAAATCAAGTATTCCTTATGTTGAAGCCATATGCATATCAATACATTTAAAAGAGTGCTACGTGGCTCCGAAGATTCCCTCGGCCCAAACGAGTCCTGGCCCATAGGTTAACAGATTTTGAGACCAAATTGATCTGGTCCGGGCCAGTGAATTACGATCACTTTACAGGTGATCGTGTATTATATTCTGAGCCCTCGCCGGCCTAGATACCAGTTCTAAAAGACTCCGTCGAACCCATGTTATCTCATCATTTTTTCCCCCGAGAAACAACCGCGTAGACGGGCTCCAAGGTAAATCCACTCGTCGTCCCCGAATGATTCAAGGTCTTTTCTCGGGATCTTTAGATTTCGTTTTCATTGCATTTTTCTTTTCCATTTTACGTGCCAACGAAACATCTGGTTAGTTTGATCAAACTACTTCTCGAGGAAAATTCAAATCACCCCCTCAAATGCACGACCGAATGTGGCTAAATTGCAAAATTATTTACATTTAATGGAGTTTTGTTTTGCTTGATGATTTATTAAGAAATGTTTTTCTGTTTCTCGGTTTGCTTGGAGAGAAATTTATAAGAAAATTGATCAAGTTACGAACCTAATTCATCTGTTAGAAAAAACTTTAAGCTCAGGGTTTTATAAAATATTTAACTAATAGTAATTAATTTACAATTATAATATCATTTTAATTATTTAAAAAATTATTTGTTTTCTTAACTTTTTTTCACGCGCGAAATGAAATAAAAAGTTATCAAGTATAATTTTATTTCATGATAGTACATCGTTTTGCTGGAGGCTTTATTTCTCTAAGTAATATTTTTCTTAGGTACATCTGAGTCCATTATTGACCTCGGACAAACAATGAACTAATCTTGACATTTCAATCACCTTGTCGATCCCGAGATGTTCAATCTTCATATGCTCCTTAAAAAGGCTTGTGAATGAAGCATAGTTTTAAATCAGTCTGGCGGATTGATTCGGGATTGAAATTAAACTGGATTAAAAAAACAAAAAAAAAATTTGATGTGACCCGGCCGTAAATCTATTGACTTTTATTAAAAATAATATTATTTTGATTTAAAAAAAAAATATCAAGCGACCCGATAACCCGATTAAAACCCGAAACCCAAATCTTTGCCGGGTCTTCTTGAAACCATGCAACGATGGCTGTTTTGATTTTTGCTGCTGCGAAGAGAGTTGACGTTGTTGCTATACGAATTTGCTATTTTCTTGGAGTCTGCGTCTATGCTGCTGCTTCTGCGTGTGTTTTAAATTTTTAATCGAAGGTCCGTTGCTGTGTTTTGTCAACGAAGGCATGTTTTGCTGCTAAGTTTATATTATCCTTTTTATTCCAAGCTCACACACCAATTATTGAAAATAATAAACACTCAAAGTATTTAACATTCCAAAATCTTATTTATTATAGATATTTAAAATGTATTTTTATACAATTCTGAATGCATGATTCTAATAAAGAAAAGCTAAAACTATCATATTTTACCAGCCTTATAACTTTAACGGAGAAAGGTATCGGTTATCAAGGAAGGAAAGATTCTAAATAATAGTTAAATAAAGATTCTAAATACAATTTTTTTTTTAATCAAGGATTTCTGTCTAGACTAGAATTTCAAGTAAATCTTAATATATGCGTCTGAGGGTAGTTGATCGGAGCATGCTTCTTGTCATTAACCGTAGTGAGACTTACCGACTTAACGAAATAAACTTTCAAGTTTACATGTTGTAACAGGAAACGTTCGTTTGTGTCTTTGATGATGGACTTTTCTTTTATATAATCATTTAATATAAAGGGGCTATCCTCCTTTTATTTGTTATCCAGGTATATATCTTTTTTTACCAATAATGTTATATCTCTACAAAAATTAAAAAAAACATTTCAATCTATAAAAAAATATATTTATTAAGAAAAATAATCACGAATCTTGAACAAAATTAATCTTATTTTTTTAAAAAAATATAGGAATACCTAAGATAAAACAAGACATATATATATATATGTCTTTTTTTTTTTTTTGAAGGGCATAGTGATCTTTTTCTTAATGGATCTAGATCTTAGCTTCCTGTATCGTATTCTAAATGCTTTTTTTCCCTTTTAACGAGCCTTTTATCAGATCTGCATGCTTAAGCATTGTTATAGAAAACTATATGATATATATAGACATCAAGCTAATAACCCAGTAGAGGGGGAGCAAAGAATTATTAGAAGATGCAGGCTTTTTAAGCAGAAAAGTTCATTGAAATCCATCAAAAGTAACCCATAAGATATGGGAAAACATACATGACGAACTTCAATTACAATTTTTTTGATTTTTTTGGTTCTAATAGTTCACACAGCTCAAGCTGAGATGTTAGATAGAGAAAGTGAATGAAAGAATCTTATCAAACACCTAAGAATCATAAATACTTTTTTCCTTAAGAAATAACCGCGGAATTAAGAAGAACCACTGCAGATCTGATAATAATGTTGTTCTGCAGCCGCTACTCCCCTCTCCTTTTGTTATTGCCAACTGATCAGTGCCCCCTCTCTTATCCATCCCTTTTAAAGCTTTCACTTGCGCCACCTGTACCTATTCCACAGCCAGGCAAACTGTCTCTGTAATATCAGTTTATATTTATCACCGAGTTCCATTGAACACATCCAAAAAGAAGTATTTTAATATACTTTTAAATAAAAATTATTTTATTTTAATATACTTTTAATATATCAGTTTATATTTATCACCGTTCCAAAATTATTTTAATATACTTTTAAATAAAAAGTATTTACAGCATCCAAAAAGAAGCACGAAATCTTTTTTTTTAACTTAGATATAAACCGTTTTACGGGGAAAATAATTTATTTCTTGACATGGCTTCAAATAGAAATTAACCTGTAATTAGAAGTAGGAGTTTATCTCCATGAAAGGACAGGCTGGTAATTAAGTAACTCAAGAAATTAACACAAGGCGGCGAGGGACGATGAATCAAACAAAACTTGTAAATTCTACGCTACAAGCAATTTGTGTTATTGTAAACAGCAACTAGCATGCAGCAACCGAAGATCGGAAAGTATCCACTGACTTTGAGGGCGTTTTGATCTTCTGGGCACGTGAGTTTCTAACATGCCAGTTGTAAACGCACCCTCTTCAATCACAAAGGCACGTGGCACGATGATTCTTTTGTTCACCTTGACTAAGGTTGATCATGTTACCATGTGAAGCTAACCCAAGAGGCTATGAAATCATCGTGTACAGCTAACATGCATGGAAGAGTATGTACCTGCACTAGGAGGAGCAATTGACGGTGGTTTGGACATGATAGTGGGGACGGTTGTCATGGGACCCGCTGTTGCTGGTGGGAAGATGTGGGCAGCAGGTAGGCCCATAGCTTGTGATTGATGGAAGTGATAAAAAGGGTACATTGGCATCAATGTATTGGCACCCACCATAGCTTGCCCCGGATAAACCTGAGAGAAATGCCCATTCATGTAGGACCCGCCTGTGTAGTTCAGCTTCTGTGGACCATCATAGCAACACATTGTCACGATCGACTCTCGAATATTTTTCTGTTAATTTTAGGGTGGATCGGATTGTTTAAAATCTGGGAATTTCAACTCAATTTCTTTTTTCATCGCTGAGAAATATTTAGTTCATTATCCATATTGGGCTTTCATCAACTTGCATAATTATCCATAAATTACCATAACCACCACGCATACTGAAACGATCATGTGTGTATGAATAACTATTCATCAATGATAATTAATAGCTAGAGTTGTAGAAAAACTTACATGATTGCCGCTGATATCGGTGGCAATGTAAGCTGGAGAATACCTGAAAAAGGTAACTACACCATAAGAAAAGCTCCATGTTCACATTTCATGTGGTAAAATTAAGAGCAATCAGGCCACAGAATACCAGCTTACCCGTAAAAGGGAACGGCTTGGTGATGCTGATGATGAAACGGCGATGCTGCTGCAGCTGACCCTGCCGGATAATACCACTGGACATGATTTGCCGGCGCTGCTGGCGTGGACCTCGGTCCAGCGTTAATGTTAGGTCCTTCATGATTAAATTTAATCACAGACATTAGCAAACTATATAATGCTAAAATTTATTGAAATCCTATCATATGTTAGAGATTATTTCTCGTTTTTTATGTAAACATTTTTTTTCCTTTTAATAAAGGGTAAGGTTATACAAATAGGAAAATTATACAAGTTTTTTTGGTAATATATTGTAAGTGATCATGCCATAAATCAGACGATCTTCAGATTTTTAATACACCAATTTTATCAAGCAATATTGATGCATGACTCCAAAAATTATTTGATTTTATTTCAAGAAAGCTGGCTGTTTATACTTATATATATAAGGAGAATCCACAATTCGTTCTCTCTCTCTCTCTTAATTTACATGCCCTGAAAAGAAAATAAAGAAATATTCCTTTCTAAGAAACATATAATTAACATAGATAAACATTTATGTTGAAAATACGTCCATAGACTTCAAAATATCCATACCTTGTTGAGGAGGGGCCGGCGTTGCAGACCTAGGGCGGCGTGCACCAAGGGAAGCCAGATTGCAGTTGGCACGGCGGCCATTGATGATGGGTGAAGCATCCTCACAAGCTTTCTTTGCCGATTCAGCCTCCTTGAACGTAACCTAATTATTTAAAACAATCACCAAAGCTAACATTAGCAACAATTAAAATGAAAACGTACTCGTCTAATGTACAGTGAAATGAAGACTTACAAATCCATAGCCCTTGGATCTACCAGTGATTTTATCAGAAATGATCACAGCCTCCAAAATCTCGCCATACTTTTCAAAATGTTCTCTCATGGCATCTTTTGGTGTCTCCCATGCTAACCCTCCAACAAACACTTTGGTCAGTGTGGTATCACCAAACTGCCCAGCAATATTGTTGCTCATTGTCGTTCTTTTTCAGTAAATCCCCGCGTAAAGATTTAAATTTGACACACAATAATTCAACCCAACTCGATTCAACTAAACCTTATATTTAATTATTTATCACGAAGAAATGTGTGTGTTTAGTGCTTATGGGGAGAGAAAAATGGGCACGTCAAGAAGGGTTTTCTGGAAGGGAGGAGAAGAGAGGGAGGGAAATATAAGGGGAAGAGGGAGGGGGGAGTACAGGGTGCTCAAAGAATAAAAGAATAGAAGAAAAACAGGAGAGACAGAGAGGCAGACAGATGAGTTGGTGCTTGGGCTATCGACAACGTGATCACACAGTCACCCTAACATATTTGTCAATACTTAGCAGTGATGACATGATTCTTTTATCTGATGATCCTGAGCTTTTAATGTGTTCTGTTTTTGTTGGTAGGAAAGATGTAGTTAAGCTACTCGCGCTTACTCTTACGCGCCTAAAATAATCAATGAAGCGTGATACGCCTCGTATCGTGGCTAGTTACAATTGCATGCCCTACCGCACGCGTCAACTTTGCTGTTGAATACATATTTCCTTTTTACTATTATCTACAAAATCAAGGATAAAAAAAAAGGCAGCGTCCTCTCGGCTAGTTTTTTTGGGCACCAATCAAGTTACTGTAATCATCCACAACCAGTCTATATATAAAATAAATATATATTTTTTAATTACAAAAGATATAGTAGATTTATTTTTTATAATAATTAATTTTACATGAAATTAATTGAAATACATGCAAACCGACTTGAATATACATGTTAATAATAATAATAAAAAAAAAAATATTTTGACGACTATACCAGGAGAGGTCATTTTGTTCTTATAATTAACAATATAATCATTCATAACCAGTTTTCAGAAGTTTTCCATCTTCTATATAATTCTTTAGATTTTTTTTGAGAATTTAATGGAACAACAGATTTTATGATGCATGTAACTAAATACTTTTCTATATTATTTTTTTTTACTCGTCTGTTTTTAGCTTAGCCTTTTTTTCCTCTCAATACGACTTTTTTTTTTAAAAAAAAAAATCCTTAATACAACATTAAATTCAGACACCAAACATGGTAGCTTTGTTTCTAGCTATAATAATTAATTTCATTTGCACCATGTGTGGAATACGATAAATATAACCTTTTTTGGTTTCATCCCTTATTTAGAATTTTTGTTTTACGTAGTCTTTTTCTGCGAGGCAACTTTAGCTTTCTTTTTTTATTATTAGCATATAATCTCTCTTTTGTTGGTAATAAACAAACAAGTACTCGTGATTTTTAAATTCTTGATTAGTATTTCATTGGAGATAATTTATGATCTATAATTAATTCATATAATTGTCAGGAAAAGGAAATGTAAAAGGTAAAAAAAATAGAAGAAAAGCCTAAATTCCTAATAAGATAGAGCGTGGTTTCACGCGCATATAAGACGGTTAAAGTAGAAAAATAAAAAACAAAGAAGACAGCTAAACGCCGTACATTGACGGAGGGAGAGGGTCCGACAAATTTAACGAACGCGTCGTGCCGACCTAAGATTTGCAAGTCTGCATTTGAAGGCCGGTCGTTAGGGGCAATAATTGTCAGTTACTCGACTCCGCAACTTGCTGTCATTACCAAAATAACCATCATGCCCTGCAATGTTCGGTAAAACTAGAATTAACTCTCGAGGTTAAAAAGGGAAACATGCAAATAGCACATTCTGTATGACTCGTGGTTTCCAAACGCGACTACACGTGTGCGTGGGCTGAAGTGTCAGTGACTAGGCACTCCATGGTTGGGAAGCACGAACAGCGAAAAGTACCAAACCAGTAGTAGAGTAAGCTTCTACTAATCAATTAACAAAAACCAAATCACGTAGGCAATGCTGTCGTATTTTTTACTATTCTTCATCTCATTCTTTATTCCGAATGGTAATACTGATTTTTTTTTAAAATTTTTTAATTTGATCCTTAATTTTGTTTTTGTATTATTGAGTCACAGGATTAATATTCAATTGCATATTTTTTTTTAAAAGAATTGTCTAATAATAAAAAAGGACTTAGAGTGAGTAAAATGGTTAGAATAGATAGTGATTTTAAATTTTATATTAAAAATTTATTTTAGCCCTCCATATTTTTTTAGTTATTAGATCATTGGTCAATCTAAATTTTTTTAAAATCAATACTAATACTAAAATTCATTTTTTTTTTATTTTTTAGTTATTTCTTGGTTAAATGAGAGAGGAAATCACCGGATTTTGATGTAAAAATAAAAAATCGTTGTTGCGGGCGATAAAGAAAAAGTGTGTGGGTTTAGCTGGAAGGCCCGCGCTTCTGAGTTGTTTTATTTAATATTTGTGCCCACGTTAATGTGAATTTTTTTTATATATTTGGCTTAAATTTTTTTAATAAAAAAAATAATGAATTTAATCGAGTTTATTAGTCAAGTCACATGTTTAACAAGTTAATTTACAATGTTTGGACTTTTACTTGTTTTTTTATTCTTTTTATATTCCTTAATTTTTTTAAAAATATATATAATTTCACTTTTTATTATTAATGATTGTTTTTTATTTAACTTGAAACTAAAAAAAAAAGGCATTCTCACTCTTTTTTATTTAAGTTGAATCTATCATTGTTTTATTACTTTTTTTAAAAATATGTTTCATGTAAAAAAATTATAATGCGGCTTATTTTTTCAGTGTCGAGGTTCGAATTTAATACTCAATTACAAGTGAATTATGCACCCCTTTTCCCTTATTGCATAAACCACCTCGAAAAATTGCCACAAGAGCGTGTATATATCCAAGATATTTGAGACGTGGAAAGGCACGGATTCTCAAGGCCGTTTGGTACTGCGGTCCAAACGGTTTTTTTGTAAAATTTTAAATTTTTTTTTTATTAAAATTGAATATGGTTTGTACTTTCTGGATCGTTTTGATGTGCTGATATCAAAAATAATTTTTAAAAAATAAAAAAAATATTATTGGCATGCTTTTCGGCACGAAAAGCTATTTGAAAAGCAATCACTACCACACTCCCAAACACCCCTCCACACCACATATTTCATTTCATCCACAAATCATATCTGATTCTTGCGTCTGGGACGGTGCGATCAATAATTAGTAATTTCATTGTGCTAATTTACATCTTATATATTACGCCCCACTTGGACGTGTATATGCAATTTGTGTATGCGTTTCTCCTCCTAGCTATTTATATATAAATTTATGTTTTTTTATTAATATAAATATTTAAAATAGCTTATATGCATCTTAAATAATTTTATAGGTTATGAAATTAATAATTATATAATTATTTAATGACTATCATATAAATAATTAAAAGAATCAAATTTAAAATTATAAAAAAATAAATTTTTTAATTTTTAATTTTTAATTTTTATCATTGAATTATTTTCTAGATGGTTTAAATTTCTTGTTGGTTAAGAAGAGGTGAAGAGCGTACTGATAATTAAATAAAAGCAGTAGCAGAGATCAACTGCATAGGGTGTAGCTAGATGCATGAACTAATAAGATGCAATCACGTGACAGCCATGTAGTTTATTATTTTTATAGCATTGCAGATTTTGTTTGTGGATTACGTATGGATAGATTCAGAGTCTAAAAAACGTAAATCATACCCTAATTAATCCTTATTTTTCTCCCTGCATGCTCAAGCAATGTTGACTGGGTGACGCTTGATTTGCTGGGATCATGATGATCATGGGGTCCCACGGCAAACGCCCTTGATGTTGAGGAGGTTGTGCTCAAGTGTTTAGCATGTTGTTGTCATTTGTCAATCGCTTGGCGAATCTAGGAAGCATGGAGGTGATTGGATGCACGTAGCAACCTGCCTCGTTGGGAAATTTAACTTGCTAATTACATGGTCAAGCACTTTGTTTTTCTTCCCCGCGTACGTGATCAACGGGTGGTTTCTATGAAAAATCAAGCCGCTGATTGAGGGGTTTTTCTTTTTCCCTCGGAAGATTTTGTTTAAAAATGGTTGATGTGTATAATATTTAAGATTAAATTAATATTAGAGCCCACTTGTTTTATGGGCTAAATCTTAATTTAGATTTAATCTATAATATAAATTATATAACGTGAAATATTAATATAATTTAAATAAATTTAACGTGGATAAAAAATTATTTTAGAAAGATCCATAACCCTCAGTGTTCTATATGCGTGCTAGCATGATTACATGTTTTTAATATTTACATGTTTGCCTTTATTTACAAGCTTATAATCTTAATTTATATATTTTCTAGTTTGGTCCAACTACCAGACATGTAATATAATCCAAACCACCATACCTTACTCAAGCCTGGTGTAGTTGGGTCCACAACAGGAAGGGCAGTTTCTCTAGGTTTTCCACGAACCAGACACAGAACTGAAAGCAAGGGTTTGTAAATGAATGGATTCAAAGGTTTTGGTGAGATAAATGAAACCATGCCATAACAGGTAGCAATGAAGCCATTTCATTAGCTGTCACATTTGTTGTCGTCTTCATTGACCGGGCCGGGGTGCCTGAGGGCAGAGGGGGGTTTTTTTAAATAGTTTTTTTTTTTTAAATATATATATATATTAAAATATTTATTTACTTATTACATTAACATATTAAAACAATAAAAGAAATTTTAAAAATAATAATTTAATATTTTTCAATCCCAAAAAAAAACACCTGAGAGTAACAGCAGAAGCTGTGCTAATTAAACACTTTCTAAATGGCCTCTATGATAAGTGCCTTTTAAAAAAATTGATAATTTATTTGTTTGTTTTATATATATATATATTTTAGTATTATTTTAATTAAAAATATTTTTTTATATCACAGACTCTATATTACTTACTATGTTTTAGTATTTTACAACTAAAGTGACAACATTTTAAGTAAAAAAAGTGTTAATTATTTTATTATTATGGGAATAATTGAAACAATAAATTTTTTTTATTCAACTGTTTCTACTTCTGTTGAAAACTTTGATGACAACTATCAAATTAATGAGTTTTGTATGATGAATGATTAAAGATTTCTTTTATGATCAATATATATTTTTTTTTTAATACAGTGTAGTAATTCCATTTTGACACCCTTGTAAAATCCTTAAATTCAAATAACTGTCTTAATTAAAAATAATGTAATTTATATTATTTTTTTAATATATCTTTTATAAAAGTTTTTTCAACTTAAAATTAAACATACTTTTATAATTGTATCAAATATAAAAAAATAATAAGATTCAAACTTGTTACTTCTACATTAATAAAATTATGATATTATATCAAATAATCATTTTAATAAAAAAAAACTTAAATTTCTAAATAAAAATTTAAAATCTAATTTATATAGATAATTGTACTCACATCAGCGATTTGAAAGTTGCTAAGTACCTTCTGTTGGTTATATCAATTGAACCGATCAATTTTATTTTCCTACTTGTTTGTATATATAATAATATAAAGTAACACAAGTAGTTGTACAATGAATTAATTAATGCGAAGGCCAGTTTACAACCATGCATTTGGCTTCCGGTTTACTTCCTGACAGCTTTTATAGCAAGAGCGTGGCTGCTGGCTAGTAGCGGCCATGAACATGAAGCAATAAAATGAAAACAAGAAATAAAAGGGTTTGGTCTGATCTTGATGGTTGATACCCTAATATTGTCTGTGCTTGCAAAATGCAAATGCACCTAGCTAGGGTTTAAACCAGCACTAGGCCATGTGAGGATTTGCTAGATGTTAACTGAATCTTTCTCACTCTCACTCACTTCCCCGTACTGGATTACAACGTGGCCAGCTGTAGAGCAAAAGGGTCTGTAAGCTTGGTTTGACCATGGAAACAACAGATCGGTAGACAGTGAGTTTGACGAGGATCACTTTTGGGAGTAATGGAACGCCAGGAGTGGACTCCTATTGTTTCAACGAAAGAGAGAGATATTATAAACAATAAATGGCGACGGCCCAGCAAGGGGTGCTAGTGGTGTGAGCTGGAACTTTCTCTGTGTGTGAGTTGGCAAAGAGCAGGCATCGCGACTCTTGCCCCTTCTACTAACATGATTCTACGCCACGCAGATGATAGATAGATGGGAATAATATCTATATGTATAGTACTATTAGATACCCCAAATTAACTTTATTCAGATGAAAAACAAAATAAAAACAAAAAAAACGTATAAATTATATATAATCATGTCATCTTATTATATTTAGTCCTTGTCAAAGTTTATTTTTAATGAATAAGAAAGAAATATTGCAAGAAGGTGAGGTTTAGGATCAATTATCTTCTTTACAAACCACTCTATCACAGTAATTTGTGGTTATCATTTCCTTATATCACGTTCAAACAAAATATAGGATTCAAACTCAAATCCCTTTAAATTACAGCGCTATCCATCCCAAAATAGCGATAAGCAATTAGTTTTTTTTTTTAAAATCTGAATCTATCAAATTGTAATGGATATTATTTAATAAGTTGATTCATAATTGATAGGAATTAGAGGCACGGTACGGTATAGTCATAGGAGAGGGAGATTGATCGCCTACACAGAGGGCAAGTGGGCAATGATGGGGGGTGAGCTGGCAGGCTCGTGCAAGCAAGAAATGATGGTCACGTCGTGGGAAGGGGTGGGCGATGGATACTGGATATTACAAGCATTGCCATGCTGCTATGTCTTGTTTCAAGCACTGGGTGGTTTCATATCCAAGTTTTCCGACAGACAGCAACAAAAGCATGGCATGATGACCGTGACTCTCTTTCACTGTAAGCTTGTATTATCACCACTCACCTGAAAGTAATGTGTCACTATGGATGCCACGTGCTACTATCTAGGTGGCAGCGAGTTCGTTGGTACAAAAGTGTCTGACACTTCATGCTCGTATGTTTCAAGTGACGTGCATTTGGTAGGTAACATATGGGCATTTGCTTTCAACACCATAAACAAATGCACAATTTAGCCTCTTGTTGAAAAAGGTATGGGTTACCCAACCTGATTGGGACCCAAGAGCTTGCAAACGAGATCAATTACAAAGGGAATATGCGACTAAAGGAATGAATTTCTTGAGCAAAACAACCCCCTCCTTTCTGATCGTTATATTTCAGCGTAGGTCCATTAATTTGACAATTGACAAGCATATAACATGTTAGGAATCCGAAAAATCAGAGGCTGACATCAACAGGCTTTCAAATGCTCCAAGAAACCATCCTGGCAATACTCGGAAGAGTATATATTAGATAAAGGGCAAATTTACATAACTTAATCTGACCAGTAAAGCTGCTCTGCTGATGACGGAACCAACCACATTTAAACCACCTCCAGCGATAACCAAAAGCCAAAGCCGCCAAAATGCATAGCGCTTCGGTTTCAATCAGATCAACTAATGCAAAAGACTCTACAAGTGTTGAAACTAAAAAGTTTTGCCAGCTAGAATTTCATTGAATTGACAAAAGCAAAGCCAAATCCTACTCATTGCCTTGCATGGAAGGAAGGATCATATGCTGTCCCTGTCCCTGCAAGATGGCAAGAAGCCCATGAGAATACAGGCCGCAGGTACAATTCCATCAAACCCCCCAATTCCCTTTCACCTTGAAAGAACGGGAAAACAGAACTATAAAAAGCATCTTATTCCATTTTCCACGTTGCTGACACACCTATCTACAAGGAACAGAGCAAGATAATAAAGAATGAACTCAGCGCTCAACCAGCTACATCCTACATGTAATTAAATCCTAACATGATCCCGTTACTGCATGTATGCATCAAAGACAATATGAATGTATGATGTCAACAAGACCATCAAAGAATGTCATCTGCAAATGAAAAGAACTACAGACATAAATCAACAACATGCCTGAATTTAGTTAGCTTATTTAATTTAATCTGCACAAAAAGAGAATTTGACTACTGATTCTTCCAAGCCTCATATTTTCATCCCAATACAATCATGCAAATATTTCACGCGCTAAGTATCAGAGGCAGATTTAACTTGAAAATATCAGCTGCTTTGCATTGCGCACAAGTACTCTTGAAAAGGTCCTGGTTGGATGAGAAAGGATAAACCTTTCAATAAGAAGCAGATGACTGTTAATGTCAAATCATCAGGATGTACAGTGTCACCCTGTTTAAGAGAAGATTATTCAAGAGCAACATCCAGACCATCTTAAGACTAACACAGTGTCAAAAAATTCGATCACCAAGTCAAATATGATTTCCCACATAACTAAACCAGGTCTACGATGCAATTAGCAACCCATACTTGGATTAAACTGAGCATTGGATCAATGACCAATCATGTCAGAATCATCATAAGAGGCAACATGTACAATACAGTCTCAAGTTCCCTGCAAGAAGTTTGCAAAGAGGTGGAGGAATAATGTAGTCAGAATTGGTCAGGATGAAGGGAAGGCATAGTTTGGCCATCCCTTTATGCCTATCAAGTTTACACTTGGTTTCATGCAAATACCATATGCCTATCAAGATTTCTTTTTTCCTTTACATAAATGATGCTGTCTACATTATAAATGACCGACAAAAAAAGTCTTTGTTTCAATAGTAGGATGTCCTCAGATATTAGCCCTGTCCCAAACAAACTCATAGTCAACCATAGGTCATTCCAGCATGCTGAAGCGCACTGAAAAACGATGCTACTATAAGAATGTTGATCATTTGAGGTCTGAGCAAAATGGGAAAAGGGAAGGATTTAATTTAGGCTGCCAGGGGCTCTTCAACAGCATATCAAGTGCTTACTAGCAGAATATTATTGTTGACTGGTTGCAAGGTTCACTACTATTCAACTTGAATCCAACAAACTTCCCACATATTAGAGCAGACATGTAGATTATTGAAGGTGATTATTTTGCTTCCAGAGACTCTGAAAACAGAGAGCAGTTTCATGGGACGATTAAAGACAAGTAATTTGAAACTGCCTTTATCAGCAACGATAACTTCAGACAACACATGTTTTCTCCAAGAATGGGTGTTCAAAGGAGATAATTACAAGGATCATGGGAAAGCTACTTGGATATAATTAGAGGCACCAAACCAATTCTGGTATAATAGTACTGAGATTTAGAACAAGAAGCCCCACCTTCTATACACACAGAAACCCTCTAGCATGAAGTTGAGAAAAAATGGGTAAAGCTCATCTCAAAAAACCAAAATAAAATCCATAATTTGCTTCAATTCCGAGACGCGACATAAAACTGCAAATGTAGTGATTGTCTGATAGATATTTCTCACGAGATCTAAAAAACCAGGATCCCCAACAATCACATACAGCCTGAGTCCAGTAGAAATGCATTCTTTCACTTCATTAACAATCAGATGGTTGAGAATTTACTTGTTTGAAAATGCATACAAGTAAGTCACAAAGTTATGGTGATTATATAACTACCCAACTATGGTTGGTTTGGACCAATATAGTAAAAGACATTTCTTTTTCTTCCTTTTGAACCCCTATCTACTCCACTTATCAATATGATTGTCAGAGAATAGATGCATATTTTTTTACAGACTTTTCACTTTCACTCAATCATCTAAGCTTTTAGTCATCAAAACATTGGTCGCCCTCCTTTTTCTCTGTATTTTCCTCTGCGATTATTAGTTAGCCTAACATTTTTCTGCATAACATCTGTGACTTTTTAACCTATCTACAATGTTGATTTTTGTCAAGAATTTAGTCAAACTTGTTTTCCTGTCAATCCAGGATTAAAAATGAAGACACTCTGGGAACAAGGGCAGAAGGTGCTCCTACATATTCTTTTTATGAAGAAAGAAAAGAACTGATTATTCTTGCATAGCATGTGTCATTTATATTTGACCCAATGACAACAGTTCTGAATCCAAGAGAAAAGAAATTTGCATGATTATTTAAAAAAATAATTCAATAAATTAAGATTTATAATTCTCTAATACTGTTAGTTTAAATGTTTAACATTTGACTCTATATTCCATTGGTTTAAAAATCTTTCTCTCTGCGTGTGTGAATGTGTAAGAGAGAGAAAGAGAAAGAGAAAGGGAGAAAGAGTATTACTTGTGGGCTTATATAATTCATGGATCCTTGAAGAGCAAACTGATGTGGTTGTTCATCACAAATGCAGGAAAAAAACAATACAGTAAGATGATAAAACTTCAACAAGGACAGAACAATCAACCTCTAAAGCAAGTTTACAAAAATTCACCTGTGCATTTTGGGCAGGCAGACCTCCAACTGCTTCCCTTTTAGAAGATCCATCTCCACCTCTAGCAGATCCCTTCGCATCACCCTGCCAAAGTTGCTGAAACATAACTCCCAACTTTACAGAACATATTTCTTATAAGAACATTTATATAGAAGTTGAGCTAGGAGAGAAGGAAACAATGTTTTAATTAAAAAAAAAATGTTATTTACCTCCAGCTGTGGCATTGCATCATCCAATAAAACCAGAGAAAAAAGAAGAGTCAGAAAGATTAGATTCCAAAACAACCTATAAATTAAAACATAATCAATCATAAACTAGAGCACAGACGACCTAAAAATCAAAGACTAATTACCTCCCGGTACCTAGCCAGGTACACCTTAAGTGGATCAATATACTCCTCGAATCCTAATGTTGCCATTGCCCACAACAAATCATCTCCATTGATTGTCTTTCTCTTCTCCTTCTGACACTTATCACTTGCCCTAAAGAAAACAACATCCAATCACATTTAACAAACCCAGACTCTCAGTCCAAGAACCCTAATTTCCCAAAGCAGCAAAATTTCATTGCACAAACTAAAACCTTAACCGACAATTATATTAATAAGAAAACCATTAATTCCAAACACACCAAACCGATAAACAAAAGATATACTTCCATAGTCCCTACTGCATTTCCAAATAGCAAAAAACATCCCATTTTCCCGAAACCCCCCAAAACAGTTCTCCACAGAATCCCACTACCCCTAGAATTAAATTCACCAAAAAGAGCAAACAATTTTCAATAATCAAAAACCAAAATCAATCACAAAAGAGATACATCATCATCACTTTTACTTACTCGCTGGTAACGAAGCTAATAAACTCAGAAACACATTCCTGAACAGTATCCTTAGCATCCTTGGCAATTTTTCCATTAGCTGGCAATGCCTTCTTCATGATCCTACTTATATTAGCAATTGGCAGGTATCTATCCTGCTCTCTCACCCCTGACCGCGGGCTCTGTTCACCACCACTCTCGTGGCTCCCCGCCGCCGGACTCGTCGGGTTATCCGCCATCTCCCTAAGAAAACCTCCACAATGATCAGAACATTACACCGCATTAATTCAAAATTCAAAGCAATTATATGCTAATCACAAACCAAAACAAATTATTCTAATTCAATTCTAATTAAACTAAACCCTAAAAAACACGTATAATACAAATTCAAATACAACATGGCACGTTTCTATACGTATAAACCTACAGATACGGACAAGTGTACGTATGTTGAGACGGAAAGTAGAGAAGAGAGTGGAATTGAAGGAGATCGAAACCCTAGGTGAGATGGTTTTAGAGAGAGAGAGAGGAGGAGGTCGTTAGGTATTACCTGGAGAAAGAAAGAGGGAGAGGAGAGGGTGGTTTTGTATTTGGCGCGAGAGTTGGAGGGAGAGAGGGAGAAACAGAGAAAGAAAGAATGAAAAGTTTTTAGATCTGACGATGGAGAAAAGAGGAGAGGGAAGAGAGGGGAAGGAGGTAGTAGTTTGTGATTTGCTGGATTTTATTTTCCTTCTTTTACTGGTTTGGCTTTATGTTTATCAACACCGTTGGTTCCTTTTTGGCTCGAGTAAAATAAAAGTTATTTTTTAAAATATTTTATTTAATAATATATTAAAATTATATATTTTTTAATATTATCATATTAAAATAATCTAAAACATAAAAAATAATTTAAAATAAAAAAATTCTTATTTTAAAAAAATTCTTTTAAAATGACAAAAAGCTAGTGTAATTATTATTATTATTATTATTATTATTATTTAATTCATCTCATTTCTAACCAATTAGACGTTTTTTATTTTATTTTGTTTTAACGCTCAGATTTTGGGTGTGCTGAAACCTAGGTTTTTTCTATCTCATATCTTGAATTTTTTTTCTTGAATTATTTAATATAGTAGGGGCTTTGAATAATTGCTGAGTAATTCCTCCGAGATTCTGAAATGGAAGTCTTTCATTGTCTGATAAAAGCATTGACTATCTGTAATCCACTGCTTGGTAGTGTAAAGGTGACCAATTATGCTGCCAAATCTGATATTTGTTGCCTTCTCCATGTAAATGCTGCGCTTGTCGTGTGGGTGGGGTTAGGTAACTTTAGGTTGGGTACTTGTAGCTATTATTGGACCAAGTTCCATGGGCCTTGGGTTCAGTTTAGTCTTGGATTTGGGCTCTAACACCCAATGTCTAAAAGCCCAATATATGTTTAAATCTTTACAGCAATATAGAATTACTAATTAAAGAAAAAGGGGAAAAAAATTGCTGCCGAATAATTCCAGAACAGGAGGAATAGGCCACCCGCAAAACCTTCGTGTTGATCATGGAAGATATCCCGAGATTGAACAGAAATTCTTGGTGAGGATCTGCGTCTCATGGTTAGCATTTGAGGTGAACATATTGCTGTCTCCGAAGATATGGACTGTCCAGGTAATTAGGCTAGAACGGCATTTTGAGTCACCAAACCTACAAACCTGGATCATAATTCAAAATCTCTGCCATTTATCAGGGCAGGTGCCTTTCTATAGTCAGGTATTCACTCAATTCCTCTGCGAGAACATGGATTCAACTCAGGCATCAAATCCTCAAATTTTACCACACTCGTGAAGGAAACCAACTGGAGCGGGTAGATTTGAAGAAGGTTTATAAGTTACAATGGCTATACTTTGACTTGGTTTAGTTATTACTCAAGTATCCGTGATAGTTTCCTTGAATCTGCAAATATGGAACAATACTGTGCCGCGGATTTCCTTTAGAAGGCAAAACCAAATAGAACATGGTAGGTACAACAAGAAGATTTGTAATTCCGGGAGATGGATCGCAATGTTTAAATATGTTCTAGGCCATGACCATGGCGTGTTGAGTAAAAAACAAAAGGTCAGGTGGGTTTGGTTTAGGAGAAGAAATGAAACGAAAGTTTGCCAGAAAGCAAGCATAGTGTGGGCATGGCAATATACAAAGGGTATCATTTATCTAAGATAATGAACAAGAGTAAATACTATCACTACAAATATATAGCTAATGACTTTTTTGACAATTGTTGTCGCAGAAAGTGATAAAACACTACAAATCATGGACCAGAATCATTGGAATTGAGTTCTAACAATCAGCAAATACTATCACTACAAATATATAGCTAATGACTTTTCACGATCATGTGTAAAGAGCCAGCGGAAACAGAGAAGCTAAAAGTCATTGGAAAGAAATGAAATTCTAACTCCTCTCCAGAGAAAAACAGGGAAGAAAACATTTTTTGACAATTGTTGTCGCAGAAAGTGATAAAACAAACATATCGTCAGGTCTTTTTCATGATCAATTGTGTGGCATGCACTTTTCCAAACTTCCCAGATTGAATGACATGCAGCATGAGGGCTTCACTAGAATGGATACCCTTAGAGGCCCGCCTTCTCCATGATCTCTTTCTGGTAAAAAGTGAAAGAGAATATAATAATATGAATTGATAAATTAGGGTAAATAGTTCAAAATGATATTGCATGATTAATATTTACAATGGTTGCTACTTATAGCTAGTTTGTTCCGTCTACATGCATGTGCTTGCAGTCTTACACATGAAAGAAGTTTAAATGGATGGTGTACCTGGATCAATGCTGTGATCATCCCAGGATCCTCCTAATAAAAATAGCAAAATAGTTGCAGTTAAGAGAAAAGATAGCTTCTGCAACTGAAAGCCACAGTTTTACAGATTCCATATATTCACACACCTCGAACTGCTTTTCCTCCCATGAGATCTCCTTAAGGGCTTTTAGTTCCAATGACTGCCACGAACTTGGAACTTGAATTTTCTCCACTCGCTGTACTATTCTCAGGCTACCTGCAACATCACTTGACTGAGTCAACTGCTGGTAAAACAAATGTTTACGGGAAGAGAAGCTGAGAAATAAGTGGAGCTGGAATCATATTCCAAAAACATGACTAGAAAATAAGAAAGAGAAAGGATAGTGGCAATCTGAAGATCCTCACACTTCATTTCATAACTCAATAAAACTTCAGAGCTACATGGGTACAACTGTGCTACTTAAACTGTTGCCATCTAAGGTCTGACCACCAGCCAATGCCAAGCTTCTCGTCAAATGCTAGGACTCAAACTTATCATTAACAAATCACAAAACCGGATTCTTGAACTACACTAATCAAGTGTTTATGGCATTTGGAGAGTTCTAGTCAAAAGCTACAGAAGCTAAAAGCAAAGAGGATGTGTAAAAACCAAAAGGTTTACTTGTAATGAATGCTTCTTGCCAAAATTCATGCTCCGACCATGATGGAGCAACTTCTCGAAATGGAATTCCCTTGCTCAAGCACACTCTGAAACAAAATACTAGGTCAGATGATTATTACTCTCAGTTCATCAAAATCAAATGCATTGCTTAACGATGCTAAACTTGGATGTAGTCGAATAGCATGGCCATGCAGAAACTTGTATTGCCCAAGTGTTCAGTCCCTGACTATATTTGGACATGCTTTTACAAGGATTTTTTAAGATAAAATTTTGCAACCACAATTTTAATTACATTAGTATGAAATCATGAATGCTCAACACACACTAGGAATAGAAGCTTTGTAGTCACCTTAATAATATATTTCCAGTCTTCGACATTAACTTTACAGAGCTATAAAGACTTCTCCTTTATAATCAACAGAAAACGCTCATATGACATAGCCAAAGTATACTCTGTTGTGCGAAAAGGCCATCTACCTCTTCTGCATATAGGTACAAATGTATTAAGCAAGGAAAAACTTACTCAATTACTAATTGCCGTATGACTCCTGGAAGGACCCCGTCACCAATAGGAGCTGTCTGTACTTCATAAGGAAATGTGTTTTCGTTACCACCTAAGTATTTCTCGTTTCGGTAATCCTGAAAGCACAGAAGACAAATCATAGTTAGAAAATCAACAATACGCAAAAGAGCACAATTCACATACCAAAAAAAAAAGAGTAACCACCTAGCATGAAAGTCTTGAACATTGTTCTAACATTCTCAACCACTCACCTTGCGACAAACAGCAAAAAAATTCGTGACACAACCTTCAAGTATTCGATCACCATCTTTAGACAACAATAGCTCAGTTACAGAAGGAGGCCTCAACTTTTCCAAAGACTTCCTTAACCTGCACACATCCTCAAAAATCACAATTCACAAAACCCATATCGAAAATAACAACATAAAGAAGAAGAAAAACTAATATTGAAAAAAAAACTTTGCTTTGCTTAATTTTCTTACCTAACCCAATCAGAATACTTAGCTTCTGCAATATCCCTCCCAGGACCGACCACAGCTACTCTTGCTCCATTTCCTTTAACACCAAACACGTGGGGCACATGGCTTCCAACATGAACATGAACATCAAGTGCCTCATAAAGATTTCCCTTAACTTCACTCAGATTCTCTGTATTTCCAGTAACAAGAGCAGTAACTGCCAGTTCCTCTCCTTCATTTCTCGTCTCCCTCAACGCAACTGGCAACACTTTATTTACCGTCTCGTTGACGAGAGACTTAATTGTCGATTCCCACATGGGGTTTGGCGGTGGAGGAGGGTTCAATAGTGGGTTTATTGTGGAGTTTAAGGATTTGAAGAGAAATTGTGGGTTTGAGTTTAATAGGATTTTGACAGAGTTTGAAAGTCGTTGCAAGTGTCGGTCCCAGAATAAGAGAGATGCTGTATTGTTGTGTGTCCGTGTGGTGGTGTAAGCTCCTGGATTGGATTCGAGGAAGGTGGAGATGGCAGGTGTGTCTGGCGGGTAGAAAATCATGCCGTTGCTGTAGAGGAAACCGGTGCTTGTCATTCTTGCTGGCTTGTTACAATCACGGGAACTGAAATTGCAAAAATGACGTGGAAGTAGTAGTGCTTTTAACTGTATTCTGATTTCTGAGTTTTCTTTACGTTTGAGACTTGGTAGTGTAGTAATTAAACCGATTCGATTGGCTAGTTTAATGCAAGAAATTTGGGATTTGAACCTGGACGGGGATCAGTTTTTTTTTTATTTATTTACATGGGTATTCGGGCAGCTTGCGCGCACCACGACTAATCCCACAGCTCACTGAATATCCTGCAAACCCAGTAAACATGTAAGGCACCACGAGGATAACAGGTATGTACAATGAGGTTTAAATTCAAAATACAGAGGAAGAGAACAAGTCCTTTCAACCGCTTGGATTAGATTTTTAATTGAATTGGACTGAATATTGAACTAAACTCTCTCTATAACAGTGCATCCAACTTTATTTTTTATAATTTGATTGATAAAGTATTTAGTTACTGTTTTTTTTTTTTTCATTTAAAAATATTTTTAAAAAATTAAAAATTATTTTTTAAAAATTAATATTTTTTAATATTTTAATCAAAAATAATTTTTTAAAAGTAAATAATATTATTTTAATATATTTTCAAACAATAAATAATTATAATTATTTTTAATATATTTTTTAAATAAAATATTTATTTTTATTTTATTTTTTTAATAATATAACATTATTAATATAAAAATTAAAAAATTAATATATTTTAAATAAAAATATATTTGAAAAAACGCACCGAACAAGAACACTTGAGGAAAAAACAAGAAACTTCTGCCCTGGTTGCATTGCACTGTGAGATAAGAATTTTGATACATCGAACCCGACACATCTCCAACCAAGAACATTAATTTTGAACGCTGCTTTTGAAACCTTATACGGAAACTAAAACGAACGTACCAAATTTCTGCAAAAGAAAAATGGAAACTCTCCAAAAGCATACCCCTTCATTCCCTCAAGTCACAACTCAAATCCGACGATTGTGTTCTTTCATCTCTATAAGAATACACTCTAGTGTTTCCCCTTGTTCTCTCTCATTTCAGAGTACCAAATCACATTTTAACAACCATGGAATCATCTTCTTCTTCTTCTTCTGTTTTGAATCCTATGGTGAGTCCAGAAGAGTTCAAGATTTTTCACACCATAGACCGAACTCTTTATACTAGACTTGTTGTCAATCTTGACCGCGACCCCGCAGACTCAATGCAAGTCATGGCCTTGTGGATTTGGCTTGAAAGGGAGGCACGTGGTAATTTAGTGAAAAGAATGCTGTCATTGCCTGATACCCTTATCAATTCACTAGCAGATGAGGCTGTTCTTTGCTTGAATTGCATAGAGACGGACCGGTTTGATTCTTCTCTAGAAACTATGAACGATGAGATTCCTTTGACTCAACAGTTGTCAAAAACTGGTTTCTCTCTTCGGTTTTTCCATGACAATCGACTTGGCATTCTTCGTGCGATTGCAAAGATCACCGATGATGTTTGTGCAAGAGCTTTCGAAGATATCTCGCGACGAGTCATGGAGAGGAAGGCTGTTGCAGGAGGAAGTAATGTTGTTGGTCAAAACAAGAACCCTTTGAATTATTATGGTCCAGTGATTAATCCTGTACTGTACTGCAATTCGAATGCTGCTGGTGTTTATGGTCAAACGGGGATCAGTCGACGATCCATGTGGCCTAATGCAGGGCACCCTGGATTTTTGCCTGGTTATGATCCTTATGATCTTGCATTTCAGAGGCGGATTCTGAACACCGAGAACATTGCTGGGGTATTGAATCGTCTAAAGATTAGTGCTGGCGACCAGAAGGAAGATCAGAAGGAAGTGCAAGCTGATAGTAGGACTGTTTTCTTGACGTTCTCCAAAGGGTACCCTCTTTCAGAAGATGAAGTCAGAGACTATTTCACCAAGTAATCTCTCGATCGATATCTCTTGCATGTTCTAGATTTCGGGAAAGAAAATTCTGAAATTTTTTTAAGAACTGCTCACATTAATGTTCATTTGTGGTAACAGAAAGCATGGAGATTGTATTGAAGCAATATATATGCAAGAAGTTTCGGCAGAGGAGCAGCCGCTGTATGCACGCCTTGTTGTACCCTCTGCTGCCATCCTTCATAACGTTCTCCTGGGACAGGGCAAGGCAAAGTTCACCATTAATGGAAAACATGTTTGGGCCAGGAAATATGTCCGGAAGAATCTTAAGTCGTCGTCTCCATCAAAGTCACCAACATCACCACAGCCAACCTCACCCGACACAGGATCATCAAGCCTGAACCGAGTTTGACCATCATTTTTGTGTTCCCCCTTAAAGAAAAGTCAAACTTGGTTGTGTTTATACTGTGTTTGTGTGTCTTTTATTTTATTTTATTTTATTATTTTTTTGGAGAAATGACTTCTAGTATGTGTTGATTATGAGTTTTTGATGGGCTGAAAGTGACTTCGAGTCCATGCCGTTTTTCATTGTCTTTCATACAAGTATACATTATAAATCAGGATTTTTCGCCTCGGGGAAAAATCACATTTGTATCACAGACTTTATTGTATAGTATAAACCCAACAAATCACATTCCTAGACCTCATTGCAAGCCAGTCAGATGATCGACCCCGTCTGCATAATAATATCTTTTTTTAATTTTACAAGCGGCGAACTCTTTTTTTTTTATTATTTAAAAATATATATATGCACCGGAAGAGTTTGATGAAAAAGTATTTTAGGCCTAACTTTACTAGCATCGGCATACTCTTATGTTGTCGTGTCAGGTAAGTCTCTGGGAACGTCTTTCGCAGTATGTTTTTAAAAATTTTGAGTTTTTTTAAATAATTTATTATATTAATATTAAAAATAAATTTTAAAAAATAAAAAAATTATTTTAATATATTTTTATTTAAAAATACTTTAAAAAACCACTTTTACTACATTATCAAGCATACACTATAAGAGTTTAAATAGTAGGAGCATAACAATGAAGTTCAACTTTTGTAGACAAACCAACCCATTAAATATTAAGTATAAAGCTAAAAAGTGTGGAAAAAATTATTTTTCTAAACTTATTAACATTGTGGATTATAATAGTAATTTATAGTGTTTTTTTATTTTATTTTAACCTTTTATTTTCTTTAGTTGTAATTTTTTTTTTAATTTAATCCTTTTATGATATGTTAAGATGGAGATTTAGAGTTGATAATTTATTTTTTATATGGTTATCACGGTATCAAAAACAAATCTCAATATTGGGTATGTATCAAAAAAATATCTAAGCATCACAATATGGTCTATTTTTACAAAAAATTAGTTAAATAAAAAATAATTTTAAAAAAAATTAGGTTATTAAACTTTGTAGAGTCAATAACCCGGTTTATGAATTTGACAAGATAATCCTGGTTGTCATGGTTCAAGAGTTTAGCAAAAAACTCTTTTTTCTAATTGAACTCGATTATATAATCGTCTATTTTGCTTTTTTATCATATAGTTAAAAAAAATAGTTTATGAAAAAAAAAAACATGTTATTAATTTTTTGAAAGTCCACGGGCCTATAGACGAGTTTAATGAGTTTAATTTTTTTTTAATTTAATTTTTTCGATTTCATTCTTTGACATTGAGCTGATTGAGAATTGAGTTTTATAATTTGTTTCGTTTTGCTTTCTATGAAATTATCATAATTTTTTTTTAAATCCCAATATTAGTTTGATGCTTGATTTTATGATTGTCTATTTTTGTTATCATATAATTAAATAAACAATAATTTAGAAAACAAAAACAAGTTATTAATCTCAATGAAATCCATTACCCTATATACGAGTTTGACATCTTGACTTGAGTTACTTGATTCACGGGTTTAGCGGGTTTACCCATCAAATCTAATATATATATTTTTTAGTTTTTGATCCTTTAATTTTTCTAATTTTTTTTATTTCACCTTTCTTCAATATTGGATTGGGTGGGAAATGGAATTCATGGTTTAGTTTTTTTTCTACTTTCTATAGAGTTATCACAATCTCAAATAATTTTTTTTTTATTAATGCTCGATTTTGCAAGTATCTAATTTTATCATAAAAATAATTTATATAAAAATTTTTTTTTATTAAATTCATTGAAGTCTATTATCCAGGTCGCAGGGTGACCAAAGTTGATCCAATTTATCATCGTTTCAATGTTTAAAAAAGATTATCTTGACATTTTTAAAAACATTATGCTAGGTTTTTACCGGTTATCAAAGTTTTCTTTGGACATGTTAAATTGAATGATTCATTTTCGGTTACCTTCCACGCGATTTAATTTGAAATTAAAGCTAGACAAAGAGTTTGGTTGATAAATTTTAAGATCAAATCATTTAATTGGATTTAATAATACTATCAAGAAAATTTTTATATTTTTAATATTTTTAAAAAAATTAAATAAAGAATAGTCCGATTTGCTGTGGAGCGCAAATGAATGTACTAGTTAACACGAAACTAAATGGGCGCCGGTAAAAATAAAAAAGAAAACAGAATTAGTAGAATTAAGCCTGATGAATTTGTATTTACAATTTCCTCAATTATAATAATATAATAAAAAAAAATTACATTCAATTGCGTTGTCAAGATCTGTCGAATCTTTCTTCCAAAAAAAAAAACTTTACTCTTTGGTCATCATGAGAAGACCAGCATCAAAATCCAACACAACTGAGGATGTTGTTCGGTAAAAACTAAAAAGATGCCCAAGTATTAGTCCCGTGGGTAAATTATAGCTAGAGGAATTACAAGATTTGAGTGCACTTGCAAAAGAACACCCTAACAGTTGGTTTCGATCAGAGCAATTCAAGAATAACAAGCCTCGTTGTCATGCTTCTCAACGTTCACCATCGCTGTCACTATCAACAATCAAAATACATCATCTAATTTTCCATCGCTGATGTTATTAGGTAACATCCAATTCCAACTAGCAATGATATCATAACAGTAGAAGTGCTTTTTTTTTTTTTTTTATCTATCAATAACGATACTAATTCCCAAAAAACAGAATAATTAATGTCAAGAACTGTCATTGCCTCTTTAGCCCCTCTGATATTTGCTACGGCATGAACTGCCATTGCCTCTCCATGGTGCTAGAGGGGAGAAAGATCACATGAGTGTGAAGTTTTTGTTTCTTACGAGGGATCAAGTGGCCAACCTACAGCAAGCATGGCAAGGTTAAACTAATTGAATTACCATAAATTCATCCTTTCTACGTTCTCCAAATCTCCGACTCCACAGCTAATAAAATGATTCTCTTAAAACAAAACAGTTTGATATACAAGGTGAAAGTGGCCAAAACTCCAATTTAAATAGATCAGCCCTTGATCAATGCTGGTATTATATGATGCATTTCTGCTGCCGACAGCACAGAGGAGAAAATGTCTTGAAATTTCCAGTGGTTTTACTCATGAAATATGCATATAATGGATACGGAAACCGAGATTACAGCGCCATCAGGGCTCCACAAATGAGAACTCTGTCATTTGAAAGGAAAATTTACAATCCGAAAAACTATTTACAAGTTGCTAGAAACAAGATGGAAGGTTATTTGAAAGGAAAATTTACAGCAGGTCCCACCTCAATCGTAACCTTTCATGTCTGACTTGTGTATAGAAGACATTGACAGTAAACTGATTAGAAGAATTTAAATCCTGATCTGTGGACAATATCAAAAACGGATATAATGATTTCGACACCAATCAACACAATGATGAGCCACTCCAAAAAGTCTGATTTCCTGTTTTGCAAAATTTCCTGAAGAAAGCGAATATTATGCTGCAAAGACAAGTAAAGACATCAGACATCACCGTAATACTTCGGTTAGGGAAGCTTTCTAGCACTAGCAGCAAGAGTGCAACATAATCACATGAATTTCTAACAAAGAAAGTACCTCAACAAACTTCAGCTTAAAATCAAGACTCGCAAATCTCTGAGTTAATTCAAATTCATCTCTGAGATATTCCCATATCTGAGCATATTTGGCATCTTTCCAAGCTATGTCTGATCTGTTGAAACCATTAAGTATTTTTGGAGTTATAGTACATTCATAACAAATGAAACAGTTAAAACAGAGAGAAGAAAGAGAGACTGAATTTGCCATCCCTGGTTAAATTAGAAATTAACAGTATGGTGAGAACGTTTCTTTGTTTATTTCCATTTCTGGGTGGCTAAATAGGCCCCCAGAACTTTGAAATGTCTGCTTTAGTGATTCAAGTAGAGCCATCACCTGCTACGCATTACACAACAAGGAAGATAAAGTAGGTGGTTGGCCCTGGCACTAGCAAGTATAGAGACAAAGCAACGACCACAGTACATTGAACAGCAAATGGATGCAGCTTACAAAATCTCTGGCCCTCTTTCTTCCTTCTTCTTGTTATATATCCCATCCTCACCAAACCCCAGTCCTGCCATCTCCCAGAAGGTCCTTAAAGCACAGGGCCTCTACAAGTCCAACCAAGGTTGGATTGGCCCAGAAGGTTCTTGAGCTAGTTAAAAAGTGTCATTCGGGATGCATTTGGTTTCCAGAAAAATATGGGGATGAGAAAAGGAAGAATAGGAACGATGAGATACCATTCAAGATGCATTTGGTTTCCAGAAAAATATAGGGATGAGAAAAGGGAGAATAGGAACGATGAGATACCATTTCATTATTTATTTGGATGTTCTAAGAAAACAAGAAATAAATGCCACAAGCATGTCATTCCGCACAGATCCAAGCAACAATAACTTCTCATTTTATTTCTTTCCTTTTCCTTTAGTTTCTTGATTTTTTTGCCCCTCTCTTTCTGATGAACCTCACACATCCTTACTTTTGGATTTCTACAGTTCTCACAAACTCAACAAAACCTTAATATCAAACTAAATTGGAATCGGCTACAAGAATGTTTTTCTTTCACTCTGTGCTAGATAGATCTATTATCATAAGAATAGGAGCGATAAAATAAGCATTAAAACCTTTACCTTTCAAAAAGCCCAAGCTTTAGAATCACATCAGCAAGATTAGAATTGGCCTTCCCCACTATTTGAAAAAGCTTTTTGCTGTCCATAGAAAACGTTCCAGTTTTTTCCATCCCGCGATTTATGTCAGTAAATTCAGCAACCATATCATCAACCTAGAGAAGAAGAAGAGGCTATGCAACATGCTTAGTCATGAAACTTGTATAAATGTAAGCACTTTGAAAATAACATGGCCCATACCTGGCGTCCATAGTAGTCAAGAGCTATACTTTGACCAAGAACACTACCAATTGTCCGTATTCCATCGGTGTTCAAGAACTGCAACATAATGTAATCCAATCCACCTTGCATCCATGTGTTTAGAGTTGGCTTCTCTCTCACCTCATACTCTTGCAGTTGCGAAACAAAAAATAAAGTTCAATAAAACACAAAGGCATAGCATAATAGATTAAAAACATAAGAGAGAATGCATAAATAAATTAAAGACTGCCACAATCAGATGCAAATGTAATTACTATCCATGGTACAAAGTCAATAGATACTAGATAATGAATAACCAATGTCAACATTTCCACCAACAAAGTGTTCTTCTTCTGGAAGCTATGTGCATATCTCTGTGGTTCTTGGTTACCTAGTTTTTAACATCAATTAAATCATTATTTTAAGCCAACCTGCAAAATATATATATATATATATATATATATATATATATATATATATTTGAACTGCCACCTCATCTTGTGCTTCAGCTACCTAGATTACCATTCTCTCACAATTGGGAGCAATCAATACAATGTAGGTAATAATACATAGTAATATTGAAAATCAAAATAAAAACCATATGAGAGCTTACCATCCTTTCTCATTTCAGGGAGCAATCCTGAGGCATGTCTCCTTACAATGTTCACATATTCATCAACCTCATGTTCACGGACATTAAACAAAACAATGGATCCATATTGGAATACTACCATGTAAGAGCAACTACTTCCACTTATGCAAGAGCCCAAACCCTGAAAACAACTTAAAATTACATTAAGTAATACATCCAAACTGATTTATCATCTATACAGACATGCGGGTTACTCATACTAAAATCAATGAGAGAACCGATTTAATTGCACCATAAATAGCATCTTTCATCTATAGAACGCAGGGAAAAACAGTAGACTCCACTTTGATAATTGCAATTTCACTAAGAGAACAAATTCATGATTAATTCTAAACAGAAAAGAGCAATTTAAGCATAAACAACACATTGTTTATCTCACAATATTCAATACAGTAATCCTCTAAACTCATTTCAGTAAAACAGGCAACTTCGATGAATATAAAACTGCTACAAAACTTACAGAGGGTTGAGAGAGATTCCCAAACTTAAGAACAACATAATTAGTCATTCGCGACGTTGGTGGTATAAAATTTTGCTTGTTCTGTTCCACTACGCTCTTCAAATCCACACTATAACAGCAACAATAATAACCAGCTCCCAGGTTAACTTTTAACAACTACAGAGAATGAGAAAGAGAAATCGGGGTAAAAGAAAACCTAGTAGAGAAGAAAAAGGCGCGAACAGGAATGGACGGCCGGGTGTCCTCCTCGACACCCGTGCCTTTACCGCCAACGCCTACGTCTGAGCAGAATACCGGCTCATTCCAGTCCACCGCCGTGTGCTGCTGATTCGGCGCCGCAGAGGCCGAGATCGAAGAAATGCCCCTCACAACCACCAAATTACAACCGCGAACTCCGCCGCCCCAAGCAACATTATTACAATGGCGTGTGGTGAAAGCGAGAATTGAAAAGGAGGGATTAGGGGTTGATGAAGAGACACTTAGGGTTTTAGAGAGAGAGAGAAAATGACTGGAGTTCGGTGGTTTAGCAGAAGAGATAGAGAGAGGGTTTTGGTGGTAAGAGAAGAGGACTGTACGGAGAGAGAAGCGGATTGTTTTCGAGTGAGCGTCAATGGCTCGCCACATTTTTTTCAGGGTGGGTGTTGGAGGGAGCAGGAGAGAGCTCAAGTTTGGCTTTTGGGGTTTAAATAGGGTTTGAAGGTTTTTTTTTTCTTTTCATTTTTTAAATATAGGCCCGTTTTGCGCAAACTATTTTGAAGATAGGAAATCTTTATACTTTTTTTTTTCATGGCTAAAATGTATTTTTTAAAAAGAAAAGTGTTTTTGGATATTAATGTATTATTTCATTAAAAAGTATTTTTATCTTTTTTATTAATCACGTGATGGTCTATAGTTGTTGAAAAAGCAAAAACTAAATTGTTATATTAATACAATTTTTAAGTTATTAGTTTTTTTTTTAATTTTATTGGTGAGCAGCCAGCGCCAACATGAATCAAGAATTAGCATTTTTGAAATTATTCCAGATTACTTTCAAATGCATTTTTTTTTTTATCAGCTTCTTGGGCCTAAATCCATATATTTGTTGGAAAATAATTAATATCACGTTCGTGATTTAAATATTATAATTACTGTCTTTCAGGAGTATTATCGAGTTTGAGAGAATTGGGCCTGTAATGTTTCACTCGGTAGAGGTCGGTCGATGCAGGATGGGCTTTGAGTGTCCTCCAGTGTCCAATACTGCTTGTAGCTTTGCATCGCCAGGCTCGCTCGACTCCTTGTCACTGACTCGGTCACTCGAGTGCAAAGATACAAGCTATGCCTGTTTTTTACAAGGCTTCAGTCCGCATGCAGAAGTCGTTACAGTTTTATTGATTTTGTGGTTAAAAAATATTTTAAAATATTTTATTTTTTTTATTTTAAATTAATATATTTTTAGTATTTTCAAATCATTTTAATATATTAATATCAAAAATAATTTTAAAAAATAAAAAAATATTATTTTAATGTGTTTTGAAATGAAAAATACTTTGAAAAACAATCGTATCACACTTTTAAATACGCTCTAACTAGATTATAGACCGATCAAAATAATTTAAAAATATTAAAAAAATATTAATTTGAAAAAAAATAAAAATATTTAAATTTTTTAAAAAATATTTTTAAAATATAAAAATAAATAGGATCATAGTAGTTGTAACTAGATTATAAACCCACCAGTATGGTGAAAATTAAATTTCTTTGAATATAAAAAATATAGTTCTTATTAAAAAATTTAAATATTATGGTTAACCCGATGTGAAAGTCCTCTCTGAAGGTCTCTTCTTGGATTCCAGTTTGAAATAATAGAGCTAGAAATAAATCTTTAAAGATCTTGTTTTGTTTTTGTGGGTTCAGCAAGAAGCATTCCCGAGTATATTCTGTCTTGCTAGAGCCAATCAAGCGAGGTCTAGTAGTTTCTTGACAAGACAGCCGAGAGATCAGTCTATAATTGCCGCTCTATCGAGGCCAGAGAGCAGGCGTGGTGGCTGGGATCATAAGTTCTATTCAAACTCACTAAAAGAAAACAGAAATTAGGCCATTCGCATCACCTTGAGCAGAATCCCAAAAATGAGAATACGTTTTTCCCGTGAGATTCTAAAATTTATATATTTAAAAGAAAATTTATCAGAGTCTCCTTGTGAAAATCAATAAAAATCACACATCGGAGATCTATTTGGGCTATGATTCTTGTAAAAAAGAGCTGCTGAAAGTCTAAACTGTTAATAATTCTACCTGCTTATATATTTTTACAAACATGTCTTCATTAGTTATTTTATTTTATTTGTTGTGTGCATATGTACATTAGCCCATAGATATTTGTCCACTGTCTGAAAATTAAAATGTTGCCGGGCGATCTGAGCAAGTTGAAAATAACCAACGAAGCAACCAGGAGGCTGGAACTTGGAGAATTCCATCTAATTAAAAGAATTTTAATAAAAAAATGTCTACCCAACTGTCAAAGTCAGCATTTCTGGCTGCCAATGACAAAGCTGGGATGGTGGGTATTTCCAGATACAGGCAGCGATATTTTAATTGATTTTTATCCTCGGAAGATATGTTCATTCAGTAACTAATTTGACTTGATACTTTTCATCCTTAATACCTGTAGGAATATTTTCATCAATCTAGGTCATGAAACAGACACGATCGAAGTCATGATGTAACCTTGCACCGCTCGGGTCGAACTCGGGAATAATTTAATTGCCTCCAAGTAATCGAACAAGATCCCGTATCTTTTTATTCTTTGCTAGGGACACCATTTGCTTGGCGGGATTACAGCCTTGACGATGTAAATTCGAAGTGAGCAATTCGTTGAAAAAAACGCAGAGGAGGATTAGCTCCGATTCTCCTTTAGGCATATGAACAGATTGTAAGCAGTCTATGCTTCATGTTATATTACATAATCAAAACAATATCCACCCTAAAGACTCCAGTTGATTCAGTTTTCTTCCTCTGCTTAATTTTTAGCACAATGGACAACGCACTCAAGGTTTTCAACATTAATTATCTCTTGTAAGAGTAAAGAGAGGGGCTGGGAGGAGATGTGGTGGATGCAGCAAGACGCGGGTTGCCGGCGAAATGGTTCTGTTGGTTTAATGGAAGGGCCGCTGAAGAGGCAGTTATCGTTGAAGAGAATCCTGATGATGCTGCAACAGAGAGCTGTGACATTGTAGCAATAACATTGTTGCTGCCATTGATTAACCACGGCCAGCTTGTGAATCTCGGTGAAGAAACAGCTTCAACCTTCTTCTCTGCAGTCCTTTCCTGTCACCATAAGATCAATCAGCACCGACAAGTAATATGAAAAATATTTTCTTCCGATTAAATGAGTAGAAGCCCTATAGACACCACAATGTTAGGAGATTAGAGAAAAGGCACCTAGTTACCATGTCTCAATTGACAAGACAGCGCTCCTAAAATGAAGCCCTCTATTGTCATAATGATGGCATTTCAGTGGCTAGACTCTTAACAAACGAATGGTCGTTACATGTTCATGGGCATAAAAGACTAGATTCAAAAGCAGTTTCTGCTGTTATTTGAAAGTTATTCGTTGAAGCTAAAATAAGCTGCATGTGCATTTTGTTTTCGGTAGAAAAGGCAACTCAGTTTCCTGTGAGGAAAAAAGGCAAACGAATAGAAGGGAACTACCTCGTAGCTTGATAATAAACCAGGGTATGTGCCAGACCATGCCGGAAGGTTCTTTGACGCCATTGGTGACCCATGAAGGGTTTGCAAGCTCATATGTGCAGCAGCAGCACTGCCCTCCACCTTCAAAAGCACAACGTGGCATCAATTTCCAACAGCTATATTGCAAGCATTTTCAGAAGAGAAAGGACTCTAACCAGCCACATGATTTAAGATATGCCTAAAGAATGGATTGAGCAACAAGAATATGTTTAACAGTGAAAAAAAGCAATTAATTTCAGGCATCTTAGATGGAATCATACCACTTGTCTCTCTTTTCTGGGTATTTCACAACCACCATAACGACAATGGGAGGCTCCCACACTGTCATTCCCCTTAGGATCATTTGATGGCTGAGAAATTCCAAGACTCAAATCAAGATTGTGGCCGCTTCCTGCATTTATATCCCCAGGAAAATCTATTATATTTACTAATCAATAGGGAGAAACTATCCTTCTTCTATAGCATCATAATAGTCTATTAGTACCTCCATTGTTAGGATCGGAAATCGCATCTCCTTTATAAACGCTAGGCTCAAAATTTGTTACTGCTTCTCTTCCATTAAATTCGAGGGCTGCCTTGTCATAAGCCCTGGTTTATAAGAAAATGAAGATGGAATTATATGTTAGCTTTAAAATATCATCAGGATATTAGTACTATTAGAATCAAAGAGAACAAATTCAAGATCACAAGGACCTTGCAGCTTCTACTTCGCTGTCGAATAATCCAAGATAAATATACCTGGTAATCAGAGAAAGGGTTGCCTGAGCGTTTTTTTCTCTTTGAAATAGCCATCTTAAATTTCACTTCTTGATTTAGGATTTTAGAGTCTAATTGAAGTGTAGAACAATGCTTATCAAGTTCTAACAATCACATGTCCTGACATCAATAATAAAAAAAAAAGTCTCTAGGTTTTAGGGGCTCTCACTTCTTTCCAAGGAATTGCCCCAATCGAGCTTCCCATCTGCCACATTTGTGAAGAGTTACACCTCTGTATTTTGAGCTACCTCGTGAGAAACCGGTGCTTTGACGGCGAAGAACGTGAACAAATTCTTCTTTACTAAGGTTTTTCATCTACAGTCCATCAATATTGCAATTAATATCCACAACAACCCCCCTTCCCAGACCAGAAAAGGGAAAAAGAAAATAGTAAAGAGACGAAAGATAGTAATTTATTATTGAGAAGAATCCTCACCTGCTTCATATCTTCTTCATAATCACTTGAGTTAAAGTTGATGTCCGCGTCAACTCCCCGAAACTTAATTGCAGCTCGATCATATGCCCTGAACAAGTAAGATCCAAATACGGCACAAAGTTAACAAGATTTCAAATCCTTTTAAGACTGGAACAAATTAAGTACTTTCTCGTGAATTCATCACAGAAAGTACTTCTAATTTAAAGAGAGGAAAATTAACAAAATTCCTACCTTGCTGCAGCATGAGCAGTGTCAAATCCACCTGCTTAACATGAAAAGACAAAAAATATTTATGAAATGTCATCATAATTAATACAAGATCGCAACCAAAACTAATATATTGCCAGAAATTTCAGTCACCCCGTGAGCTCATCCATCTGTTTACCTAAATATACTTGCTTCCCACAATCCCTGAGCCAATCCAAAAAATAAAATCAAGATCAGTGAACAAAATAACCAGGCAAAACTCTTATCAACAGACATACACATAAAAATAAAAACAATTAACATGAACGATTTAGAAAGGCAACAGATTCCAATAGCAAATCCATGCTTGCTCACCAGATATGTGACTCCCATCTCCCCGTTCTCCTGTAAAACGTCACTCCTCTATACTGTGAGCTTCTAGACCTTGGTCCTCTCCTACTCTTCCTCGCTTGCTGCTGTTTTTGCGGCACATTTTTCGGCTCTGCCTCCGGACTTGACCCCATCTGTGAAAGCTTCAACCACTGAGGTCTTGTAGCTGATGCTACAGCCATTCCTGGCAGGAAATTCAATTCCAGCCCGGTGCTTTCAGGAAAAAGTTGTTGAGTTGTGAAATCACAGTTCCGGTTTCTTTCTTTCGAAGCATTAACGGTGCTTGTGTTGGTAAAGTTTCCATCTTTCTTCAAGATATCAAAAATGAAAGCAGAGTTACTGTTGTTTGAGGAATTCTCATCTTCGGTAGTGTTGGTAATGGAGGAGTTTGAAGTAGCAGAATCTTCCATTTGTTGAGTCCTTGAAGCTGCTTCTTCTTCTTCTTGGTGGTTCTCAACATCAACAATTACCATCATATTGTTCTTGTTGTTATCTTCACAGCATGAATCACTAGAGGTGATACCAAGATTGAGATCCAACATGATGATCTTTTCTTTTCTTTTTTTGTTTGGCTTATTTTATGGTTCTCACACCTTAGTATTCGATCCTTTGAAGAAACTAACCAGGATAAGCAAAACCCATTTCAAGAATGACGTCTAGTTAAAGAAAAATCAACAAAAGATGCATAAATTTGTAACAAACAAATGGTAGAGAAAAAGAGAAATTGAAAGACAGTTTCTTGAGTGTAACGGATGGGATCAGAAGAAGAAGAGAGACTAAAAAACTACTAAGGTGTGTGTGACCAGGAAACCTTAACCAAAGTACATTTGAAAGATAACGAAAGAGAGGAGGAGAGAAGGCAGGGGTGTGTAAAAGTAGAGGAAAAACTGCCTGTCTGTCAGATTATATGGACAAATGGAGAGAGAGAAAGCGGCCTGCAAATATAGTGAAAGTTCCTAGAGAGAGAAGATGATTGAGGAGTTTGACGATCAGAAGGGGAGAGAGAAGCATGAAGCATCTGTAGCTGCCTTCAAGGACTAGAAAAGAAGAAAAAAGAAAGAGATGGGGACGTGTTAACCGTAAAGGGTAATATTCTTACACTTGCCCTAATTTTTGGGATGCCTGTTTTAGTAGGTGAGACTTGCACTCTATATATTTTTTCACAAATCTTAATTTTACCTCTTTGTCGGCCAAACCCGATTTCACATTCCTCGCATGATTACTACCTACTTCTACTCATATTATTTTAAATCAGTTAAGTTTTTACCTTGGAAAAACTAATAAAACATCAAAAATAGCTTCCTTTAAATATCATAATATTTATTTAGAACTATAATAACTTCATAAAAATAAATTATGAAAATAAATTTAAAATTAAATAAAAATATATATAAAAATATTAATTCAAAATAAACTAAATATTGAATAATAAAATTAATAAACAACAATGACAAAAATTTCAATAAAAAAAATAAAAGATAGATTTTTAGAAAATATTTTTTTTCTATACAGTATTATTATGGTTTTTAAAAGATTATGATACTTTTTTGACAAAGAGAATGTGTGAATAAATAAAATAAAAATAGAATATTTTTAAAATCTTTATACTTCCAATGTTTTTAGTCTTTGAAAATCATAAAATATAACAAATTTGTTTATCATTGGCTCTCTTATTTATCAGGTTTTCACTCATAAAATATCAAAATTGGTTTGTAAGAAATGTTATAGATAATTTTATCTATATGTTTTGTATAAACTCAACTAATAACCACTATTACTATTCTCTTGATTACCATTTTGGTTATGGTGTTAAGGATAATATTATTCTGAAAATTTAAATTTCAAATCATTTTAGGACAGAATTAATAAATAAAGTAATCATCCTTAAGTCAGTGTCCTGTGTTTTTCTTCTCCTTTTTTTTACCGGTTTCAGTGTCCTAAAAAAATCAGATTTGAGTTCATGTGCATTAACAATTAATTAGTAAAATTATTTCGGCTTTCGAATAGTAAGAAGAATATAATCATAGATTATAATCCAACTTGAGTGGTGAAAAAACACAAGGCGGAGGATCTGGGCTCGGGGTTTGGTGTGTGACAAGAAAGCCAAGGTAAACTAGTGCTAGTTTGGTATTGAGAATGCAGCTGAAATTTACAGTAGCTATAAATATTAGGGTTTGATTAAATTAAAAATTGAGTTTTGTTTTAGTAGAATCCATTTAAATGGCGGCTGTTACCGTGATTTAACGTAACCAAAATTTTTATGTTTCTACTTCACTGTTAAATTAATTCAGCTACTTTACTATTCACATGCCTAATTAAAAGATAAAAGGTATAATTTACTTTTTATTGTTCGAATAATGAAGAGCATATTAAATTACTATTTATGATCTGAACGGATTCAGCTCTAATTTAAATATTTTGAATTAGATCGATCTAGTAAAATAAAAAAATCTAATAAATTTTTTTGAGTATTGTGTTTTATTTGAAAAAATAGTATTTAATATTATTTAATGACACTACATAATTATATTAAAAGAATATTCCATGATAACGTAACATTTACATAATTTGATCGTAATTTTAATTTTATTCTTGATGATATTTTACCTGGTATTATTCCACGCTCAAGAAGTCATGAAAAATATTATTAAGCAAACATATTAAATTATTTTTTATTCGATCTTAATTTTAACCATCGTTTTAATTAAATATATATTTTTAAAAAATAGTATTAACTAAAAATACTTTTTATAAAATAATTTTTTTAAAATTATAACTATAAAAACTACTGGCATACGAAATAAATTTAATGGAGGATATGGTATGATTACTGGAGAACTTGTTTGATGGTGGGAGGATAATTACAGCTGATACAGTAGAATTCTGAAACAAACGAAACATTATATTCAAGGGAATTGTTTCACTATTTCATGGTAGAAATGTTGATTGCTCTAACAGTCTGTTATCAATTCACCATCACTACACATCTTATTTTCTTTATTTTGAAAAACATTTTAATTTATTATTAATATATAAACTTCCAGGGGAGATGATTGTTCATTATAATATTAGAATTTTTTTTAATTAAATTTTCATGAATTTGAATTTTATTATTTTATTTTGTTTTATAAAAATTAAATATAAAGTAATATGTATATGTGAAAATTTTAAACTAAAAAAGCTTTTATATTAAAAGATATATTAAAAAAACTCAACTTTTTATGTTGAATTGATTATTTTACACAGTATTAACATTCAGCATTCATAGAGCAGCCCGGTTAATGTCTTTCTTTCTTTATATATTTATATTTTTTTGCCGTGACCGGACAGAACATTCATTGATAGCCACTTTAAATCACAGTGGTTTTTTATTCACTCCTGGTAAGTTTTTTTTTTTTTTTTTTAGAATTAGGTACTGGCTAATTTAGTCTGAGAAGTTATTTAGCAAGGCTTAGAATTTCTGCTAAGAAAATGGCTCTGGAATATTATTATTTTTACCGCAATGTCAGTGCTTGATTATTATTATTTTTATTTATTTTCAGGTCAATATACAATGTCAATATGCATGCATAAGGATTAAATCAATTTTCCTGATCCAATTAAAAACAAGCCAAGATTTCAAAGTTAGAAATTTACAAAAAATTAATTACTACCAGCAATGGCTTCTCACAAAGTTTGACGAAGTTGCCATGATTTATTCTTACAAGTATGTATAATTTGACAGACTTGTTTGTACTTTGTACTATTCCCTGGCAAACCAATGCTAAAATACATCAAATATAAATACAAACTCTGTATACATACATACAAGAATACACGTATATAATTTTATAAAATAAAAATGATTATAGATATGAACAACAATATTGTCCTCGTTATATATGTATCCTATTTTATTCATGATTTTTAGTTGAAATTGTCAATATATAAAACAATTTTCGAGCAAAATATATAGTAATTCATAAGAATCATCAACTCTGTTAGCTAACCATTCAACTTGCGATAAAAGAGTATAAATGACATGACATGATGATAAAGAATTTAAAATTTATATAGTAGATTTCAAATTCGAATTAAAATATATATTTTTTATAAAAATCTGGAACAATCAAAATTTTACTTGTTTATCTAAACTCATAAAATATACTTTTTAAAAAATAAAATTTTCTCGAATAAAAAAAAAAAAAAAAGTTGCGATGAAAGGTCGGTCATCAATTTTATGAAAGCATAGCCTGCCTCTGCATTCCCATTGGCTTCACCACATAAATAAATAAATAAAATTAAACCACGCACGAAACTCATCAAGCGGGAGATACGTGGCAAAACATGATAGGCTCTGAAAAGTGGACGGAGATACCATGGCCGAATATTAAAAAAAAATAAAAAAAAGTCGTGCTGAAGTGCTGAACAACGTTACTGTAAATAGAACTAGAATTTTAATTCTAAGGGCCACCCTCCCTTGATTTATATTTTTTATGTAGTTATTGTCATACGTACAAGTAATAGTGGTCCCCACATCATGATCTACAGACAATCGTCAATAAATCCATGGCTGTGGTTGCTTAGTCTTGGCAGCTGGGTCCCACAAATATCACGAAGGGGCACCACAGGTTTTCCATGTGTGTACCAGGATGTAGTAGACAGCCCTCCTTTCTTAAACTTGCTTCAAATGTCATTGACAAATCTGATTAAAAAGGAAAATAATGTTGTTGAAGTACAACTATGAAATACCTTATCGTTTACGTTTGTTGACGTAGGATCCTAGTCCTCTTTCATTTCCACACGAGACTCGTTAGAATCCCGTGTGGAGGTAAGAAAATAGAATACAACTCCTCCCACTTTCTGAGAAAATGATAAACGATCCATTTTATCTTGAAATTTAATTTTTATTTTTAAAATCATATAGCTAGTATATGATTTATCAAGAAAAAAGAAGTTAATTACAGTAAACATGTTTTACATTAAAAAAAAATTATCATCGTGTTCAAACGGTAACTACTTTATATTTGTAATACAATAAATAAATAAATAAAATAATAATCCAGTGAAAAGTACTATAAGGGATCAAAATAACAAGAATGTGCAGCTGGGGAAGATGGGACTGCATAAATATTTATATTTTATCATAACATTTAATGGATCTTGAACTATATAGTAAAAGTTAGCTCCCCGTCTTTAAGTTTTCATCCTGCATTTTTCAACATTGAAACTTAATATTCTCAAGATAAAAAATTAAATCTAGTTAGAAATTATTCTCTTGAAGTTGGAAAGAAATTATAACATAGGAGAGAGACAGGCACAAAAATAAAAAAATAAAAAAGAAGAAGTCAATACTGAAATTCACTGAATAATTATAAAAATATATTCTCTCTCTCTCTCTCTCTCTTTTTTTAATTTTCTCTCTTGTCTCTCTCCCACTCATGCATCTCTATCATGTATTTTTGGATGTCTCCTCGAAAACAAATATTGGCATGCATGCGTCAGGATAATATTAAATATTCCAATTCCATTTTTGGCGAAGGAAGATTTAATTAAATTCGCATAACCTTTGACAGGGTGGTGGAGTGGGGCAGGCACTTGCACGAACCGGTCATGTGCCCGATCTATGAATGCCAGCAGGCTAGTGTGTAACTGATGGATCTCCCGCCTCCATGTTATTATGTTGCTTGATTTTTATTTATTTATTTTACATTACAAGGAGTAACAGTCTTGGCCTTTTTGAGGAGTGGAAGGTGCCGAGGAAAAGCTTGGGAAAAGACGAAGAAACCGACAGTGAAAAGTATTAAACGGATTTGTCCCTTAAAATCTTTGACTTACGTGTCCTCACACGGTTCACTCAGTCAGAGCTATGCTGGTTTCCTCTATCCCATTGAGGTTGTGTAGCCATTGATGCATATCACCAATAATACTTATTGTTTTTTTAAATAATTTTAACTTTTAATATTGATATATTAAAATAAAAAAAAAACATAAAAAATAATTTAAATTTTAAAAAAATAAAAAACTTTGAAAATCACCATCAAACCCACAAACAAATACTATCTAAGAAGCGAAGATTGAGATTTTCATAAATTTTTTGTCTTGTAATGGATAGGTTGTTGTTGATAAAATGAAGTGATTGATTTAAACTTCATATGCGAATACCACGTGACAGTAAAAAAATTAAGAGGAAAAAAAAACATTCGTACTTTTACATAAATATTCTTTGTTGATCCGTGACGTATTACTCAGTATATACAAGTTTCAGCCAATTCGATTACCGTTTAATAAATTTATCCAGCTTTTTTTCACGAGATACCACGTGACATTAAATAAATTAAGAGGAAAAAATACATTCAGTGTTTATTTTCTTAAAAATATATTATATTTTTTTAATACCATACATTAAAATCAATTGAAAAATAATAAAAAATACCAATTTATAGTTTTTTCAAGATAAATTTACTTTTATTTACCGAGTTTTAAAAATCAAATTAATTACAAAAATATTTGTTCAAATGTACACATATAAGTCATTTTTTTTAAATTTTATTCTCTCATATTTGTTCTTGGAAAAACATGGTAGATTATATTCCAAATCTCAAAATTGATTTTGGATTCAATGATTTGATTTACATAGGAGAAATAAAATAACGTTGGGTTGTTTTCATTTTTATGACGTGGTAAATCATCATCGTTCAATTTGATGGTCATGCTGTTATAGGGACAGTAGAGGATATCATAATCGGAACTTATCCATCTATCATAATATAATTAATTAAAAGCCAACATTAAATTCAACAGCTTAAAATTCATATTGATTATTGTCCAAAATTCTTTTTTTTTTCCTCGCATCATGACAAGTAACTGACATTTTTATCTAGTAAACCAGTGAAATTGTTTCTCGTGTTTGTATAGAGTTGCTGGGATTTCTGAAATCAAAGCTTTTGTCTTTCTAAATCAAATTTTTTAAAAAAATTCACCTTGATTATTTTATATTTTAAATCGTGTTTAGTTCAATACATGTAAGGTCAAGAATTTTTATATGTTTGATAAGTTAATAAATTTCAAATGTCATGTGACATTACAATATTGCTTCCAAAGTGATAATTATTAAAATTCAAGATGTTCATAAAACCAGAGTGTTGTATAATTGGTTAATCTTGCAGTTTACGTAATCTGATCTAATATACCTAGTCAAGGTGTTTGATGTCTTGATATGAAAAACTCGTGTGGTTGATCGCCGGTAGTGAGTAGTGCCTACTAAGTTAGGGTAACTAATAGTCGGTACCTATAAAATATCATCTTTTGATGAATGTGGAGACTTTTTAATACTTAAGTGAATAATTTTTTAAAGAGATAAAGTGCAATAATAATTTAAAAATATAAACTCTGAAAATATGTATGTTGGAAGTGTAAAAAATGAAAAGACTGTGAACCTCGAGTTTAAAGAATTTACGATATACCAATGAGTTTTTGTCATTTTGTGAAGAGAACAAGCTAAAATATAGTTGTATCCTTGTAATATTTTAAGTTCTATATTATTTTAAAATAATATGTATTGACTCAATATAAATTTTTGAGATATTCACGTGGGGTCTTGAAAAAAATTCCAAGAAAGATGTGGACTCAAATAAGATGTTTATGCCCATTAAAAATAAAAATAGATCTAGGCACGCTTCTTGAACCTAAGCACACTATGTTTGTGCATGGTAGCTTGAGCTTTAGGGGGTGTTGGGGTGCACACCCATCAATAGTTGGGTATGCGTCTGATATGAGCTCGAGTTTCTTGCTTGGGCTCATTCAGAGTGGGCTCAAGCTATATGTTGAGCTCAATTAGTCTTGTAGCCCAAGCTTAAGGGATTTAAAAGTTTTTAAATGGTTTTTGGATCGATTAAATTTGAATTATAAAAGTGATTAACTTCTGAAATTACAAAAGTTTGAAATGTTAAAGTATTCCTCTTCTTTTTTTGTCACTTCACCACCTCAATTTCTATTGTAAGTTGACTAAGAGCTCACATTTACATTTAAAAAGGTGCATACCAAGCGCTTTCTCAGTGGAGGTTTATTGTATGAAGAATTGGATACCATTTGATATTGTAAGAAAAACTTCGATTATTTTTATTTTTCATCTGTTTTTAGCTTTGTATATAGCAATTATTATTTCATTTCTTTTTCCGAAACTAACCTCTTAGCGGTTGTTCATTTATGATATTAAAAAGCGTGGTGTTAAGGTATACTAATGTTTGGTTTCTGACTTTCCTTTTTGCTTGAAATCTAATTGTTTCATTTCCACATAAGAAACCATAATTGAAATTTTATTCAAAGAGAATTTGAATATATTTTAAGAATTTTAAGAAAATAAATCATTTTTTTCTTTTCCTGATTTGTTTTACAAGTTTTATATGATGCATTCAAGTATACATGATGGAACATCATAGATAGAGCATACAAAATTGAGAACAAAATCATTGTCAAAAAATATCTCATCTCAATAGCTTAAACTGTTAGGTGATATCTCATAATATAATTTATATTATTCTCTAACAATTACTGGAAAATGAATTTTGGCTATGCTCTTAGTTATGATTCTAGAAAAAACCTTTGATTATTTATCATTTTCATCTATTTTTATCTTTTTATAGATCTACTATTATTTCATTTCATGTTTTGAAACTAACCCCCTAGTAGTTCTTCATTCATGATATTAATTAAAAAGTGTGGTGTTAAAGCTTATTAATGTTTGATTTCTGACTTTCTTTTTTGCTTGAAATCTAATTAATAATTCCACGATTTAGATTATTTTTTTTCAATTTTAAATATTATTAATGTTTGCTAAGTTACAGTTATAGCTCCATTATTCTGTAAGCGACTCATTTAATAGGCTGTATGGCTTGCTTTCATGACTTCGACTCTACATATAGCTATGTATTTTGTATTTTGTATTTTTTTGCAATGAAATCAAGTTGATGCCCAATTAGGTCGTCCTCCTACACAAATTCTTGTTGACATTAATTAGTCCATAACTAGTAAAAGCTATGATCCAAGGAAGTGCCTCTTCTCTTCTACCAAAAGGCAAATGTTTTTATCATCATGGGACCACAAATTTCCTCCCTTTGAAATTACCCACACGCACATTTATTTTACTGATGGGAGCTGATGAGAAGCTCTTATGATTCCTTTTTTTTTCCCCTCTCCTTACCAAAGGTTCCCAACCACTCCTCTTCTACTTATTCTGGTGGGTTGCATATGTGAATAATGCTAATAAATGATTGTAATAATAATAATAATAATAATAATAATAATAATCAGATGTGGATGAGTGGTTGATTATCCAGGCACCAGTTGGCAGGTTTGTGTGCTAAATTATGAATCGATCTTTTCATTAAATAACCGGCGAAAGATTTTTATTTATTTTTTAATAATTTCTGTAAGGTGGAGAAGGTGTTAAGGTCCCGTACACGAGATTTTAGTGAAACGAACTAAAAAAGGAGAGAAGAGGAGAAATGGAGTTGGGAGGATAATTTAGTGAATCCAGCAACGAGAAGCCAACTACCAATTGTGTGGAGAGGAGAAGATGAAGACAGCGAGAGAGAGAGAGAGGGGTCTTGTCAGGCGTCAGTGACAACGACAACGGAACCCGGACACGTAAACATCAATCAAAAAGGGCGAATAGCCTTGCAACTAAATCCGGACCGTCCACTTTCCCCTTCTGGTAGGACAAAGTTGATTGGGCTTAAAAAGACAAGAAACGCCTGGAATCTTTCATATCTCCTCCTTTCCTATTTGGGGTAATCCTTAACAAGTACCTTAAAAACAACAATTATTGTATTCCTAACACCCCACGGGTCCCACCCCCACCTCGAAAAGGGAGCCCTCTGCCTCTATAAAAATTAAAAATCACCAGCTCCGTGTGCTATTCGGGTATGTTCGCATAGCAGCGAGACATTACCTCGCTCTTTAATTGGAAGGCATGACAAGGACACTTTGACTAACTACATGTTTAATGGCCGTGAATCACAAAGTTACACGTTGACCAACTAGATTTATTTTATCAGGATTTGATCAATGGGTGCATCGAAGGGCTGCTCGCGGGATTTAAGTATTTAAGTTGATTTTTTTTTTTTTCCTTGCTGTCTCGGGTCGCATTGCTCGCCTGGTTTGAATCCCGAGCCACGACCCTCCTCGTATCCTTTCAGAAAGGAGACGACCGTGAGTATCAATTAATAAAATATTTTGCTCTTATCAAAACAAAGGATTTTGTGGTTGGCGGGGAGGATCACCCCTTCATTTCCATGAAATGCTTGGAGTTAGAGTGACGAGTTTATTGTTTTCAATAATTTGCATGGATTATAATTATAACTGCCTCCTTTACTGTATTACACGCTACGTCTCCCAGGAAATCATGTCGAATCAAGAGAATTTTTTAGAGATTATTTTATAGTGATTTGGCTCTCAAAAACCTTTTTTTTGTGTGTTTTTTCTAGAGTTTTTGAAGTATTTTTTAAAAGAATATATTATTTTTTTATATTAACACATCAAAAATATACAAAGAATATTAATTTAATATTTTATTATTTAAAAATACATTTTCAAAACACGCCAGCTAAAAAAACAAATGTTACCAAACCCCGCACATTCGCTGAGTATATGCAACTTGCAACCCTCCGATTTTTCTTCACTGAAATTCTAATAAATTGATGCTTCTATAATTCTGAAAAATAAAACAGTATTATTTATTAGATGTGACGGATTCCTGATTAAAATCAACGCGTAATACTGCATTAAAAGCACCACGCCACTTGCTTGCGATTCACACAACCACCACTTCATTTACTCAAAAAAAAAAATCAACAGATATTTATCGTTTGAACAGTTTACTTTTTATTACAAACCTTCTGTTGTAAAACTTCATATTCTTGAATTTTCCATATCCTCGACCATGTGATAAGCAGATTTGTAATTTAATATATATATATATATAAAAAAGAAAATTAGTTGGCGATGTCTTGACTAGGTTGGGAAAAGGGAAAAAAAAATAATTTATAAAATTCTAGCCAAGGAGGTGTTTACTAGATGTGATAGGCACATAATGAATGAAAGTTACTTGTACCAAACATAAAAATTATCATAGCACTTTGTAATTGAGATTACTGCCTTTCCTTTCACTTGACATAGTTAATTAAAAAATTATAATGCACTTCATTGATGTTTACAAGTGGATCTGATATCAATTTTTTTTTTTCTTTCATGGTGAATTGAAAATCTAAAATCAAGAAGAAGCTGTAAAAATAAATTTTCTACCTCAAGTAAAAATAATTCACACAAGATTCAATTAGGATGAACTTACGTGGAATGCTCTATAAATGATCACTGTCCAGTCATTGTCTTCCACGTAAGCAAATCGACCTAGGATAAGGTGCGGTGGGCCATTACGGTCGCCACACGAAAGTTAGGGTCTGTACTCCTACCCGCACTTGATTATGTCACTGCTTAGATCTGGACGCTCTTATTTAATTGATATTTATATATTTCATCGTGATTAAATATTGAATAAAATAATACCTGTCCCCAGTTACATAATTGAGTATCGAGGTCAAGATACAGTAATTGAAGATCTCTTAGGTTATCGTATTAAATCACTATATACTTTTTTAAGATTAAAAAATACGGTGACGAGATACCAAGCTTGTTTTCAATGGAATATTATAAATCCGAAAAAATCTCAATTCTGCGTTTATGAGCATGTCCTGCGATGTAGTTAATCCCTATAAATCTATGTTGAGAATTTAATAAGTATTTTAATATTTCCTGAAAAATCAAGAAAATTGAAAAGGAACATTGGAATCTGTAAGCTAGTGTGGTGATATAAGAGTTTGAAAATAATATCTTCTAATATAGTCTTGTATTCCATAATTACATCATATTTTTAATTTTTTTTTTTCAGGTCTAGATTCAAGCTTAACACCAGTCACGTCTAGCACCTTTTTTTTTTAAAAAAAAAAAACACGAATATTAAGAAATTTCTGTACCACGCCCCGCATCCTTTGATGTTAAGAATTGGAGCATTAATTAATTCCTTCGAACAACAGCAAATAATTTTGAGTGGAGAGAGCTAGATCTAACGTGTCGTGATCTTTACTTGTGGTATTAGATTTAGACAGATCGATTCCTGAGAGAACATGGGAAAACAAAGTACAACAATGATATCAACGTTAATGGCTGGCAAGGAAACACTTATCCTGAAGCAATAGTTTTTTTTTTCCTTTTTTTTTTTTCCAGTATTTGACCACTTCAATGCGGAGATGAATTTGACTAAAAAAAAAAAACAAAAAATCAGAGGCGTACGAGAAAAAGAAAAATATTACAAATGGATCCGACACCTACCTTCCACCTTTAACTTTTTTGCATTTTGGTCAGAATAATTGATGGAGTAACCTTGTAAACACCATGTGACCATATACCTTGTTCTATGATTAATTCTGCTAAAAACCCACGTGATTAGAGAGACTACTGGTGTTTTTCATGTTTATTAAGAGATTGATGTAAGTATATTTAAACATATAAAAAAAAAGATTTATGAGACTTTTGTGTACTTCGTTATAAATAATAATTCCTCCATGTGCTGGAATAACCAAGGTGCAAGTAAAATATTAGTAAAGCACGTGCTTTCTTGTTGATTTTTTTTATTTTATTTAATAGCGAATAACATATAATTTTTTTTATTTTTATTTTTGATTTTATTTTTTTTCTGTTTATTTTTTATTTTTTTAACAGCCATTTAAGATATTTTTGAACCGGGCACATAACTAATTTACAAAAAAAAAAATTCTTGTATAAATTATTCTTAAACTCAAGTTATATAAGAAGTTTGTGAAGATGGTTTATTTTCTTATCAATTTCATTATTTTTTTTTAATTTTATATTTTTTTTTAGGTTTTTTTTTATTGGTCAAATCGATTAAATCATTTCTAAAAAATTTATAAACAATTTAAATTTAAATCTTGATTAGGCAAGGAGTTGGTTGGGAAGGTTTATTTTTTGTTAATTTTGTATTTTTTTAAAAAAATTATTATCATATTTTATTTTTTATTTATTAATTAGGTTACCTTGAAACCGGTCAGGTTAATTGGATTGCATTAAAATAATCTTCTCATAATTTTTTTTTAAATTATAAAATTAACTTGCTTTGTTAGGTTTACTAATAATACTACTGACTAGTTCTTTATAATTTTTAATTTTTTTTGTCATGTTAACAAAAAATAAAAGAAAGAATTGGGTGGCATGCACAGGGACGCCAACTATAAACTAGTCTTTAATAGCTAACAAAAGGGCGGAAAATATCAATTATAGCATATCAACTAGATTCATTTTCATTTAAAGCTATTTTGTTTTTAATTTCACTAGAATAATACAAATTGCCTGTACACTCCAAATCCAGATAAATTTCAATTTTGTATTTATGAGCACGTCTTGTACTAGTGTAGTTAATCCCTTTTTGTCTACACTAAAAAACTTCATGGGTATTTTAATATTTCTTTAAAATTAAATTCAATAAAATTACAACGAAACATTGGAATTTGTCAGCGATTACGTACAATGGTATAAAAATACGAAAACAATACCACGTATCACAGTGTTGTCATGATCATGTTATAGTTCAATTTTTTATATCAAGTCTAAATTCATATTTAAAATCAGTTAAATCATGTTAAGATCTGGAGCTTTAATTTATTAAGAAAAAAAAATACTGCGCAGAGAAAAACAGAGATAACGTGTCATGATCTTTACTTGTGGTGTTCGACAATCGATCTCCCAGAGGACATGCGAAAGCAAAGTACAACAATGATATCAACATTGATGGTTAACAAGGAAACACTTGTCCTAAATCAAAAGGTATTTTCCTTTTTCTTTTTCCTTTTTCTCTCAATACTTGATCACTTCAATACGGAGAAAAAGAAAAACATTACAAATGGACCCGACACCGGCTTTCTGCCTTTAACCCTTTTGCATCTTGGTCAAAATAACTGGAGCTGTAAATCTTGACAAAGCAGTAACTTTGTGAATATATTATTGACAAAGCAGCAACCTTGTGAATATTTACCACATGTGATCATGTACGGCCACGTTTGGTTTTAGATTGTTTTTTTTTTTAATAATTTTTTAATATTTTCATGTATTGATATGAAAAATATTTTTTTAAAATAAATAAATATATTATTTTAATATATTTTTAAATAAAAATTACTTCAAAAAAATTTCTACCATAAATAATATCAAGCATTACCTACCTCGCTCAATTATAAAGTTTCTTAATTCACCGTCTTATTAAGAGACATCATATGAAATACAAATAAGCTATTTGATGAAATACATCAATCAGTTATAAAACATTATTGCATTTAGCATTTCTCGAGAACACAATCAATTTTTTTAACAAGTAAAATTTTTTTTCTTCTCCATAAATAAGTTATAATATCTTTAAATTTATTTATATTATTCTTTAATACATCTCATAAAATAAAAAAAAATTGGATTTGAAACTTGCATAAATTCATACTAACCTCATGCTTAATTTTTATCAAATAAATAGAAATGATGAGATTTAAACTTGTAACTGCTTGTCATCAAGATTTTGATACCATGTCAAATAACCATATCAATCTAAAAATCTAAATTATTAAATAAAATTTTAAAATATAATTTATACAATCTTCTAATAATAAAGTATTTCTAATTTCAAATCAACACTGCTGCTGGACTCCAATTAATCATCTCACAATCCACACCTGGTTTTTTTTTTAATTATTATTATTGCTATAGATTTCGAGCTAAATGAAGTCTGGCATCCTTTAAATGCATGAATTCGATCACAAAGACACCAAGGGTGACATGAAAGAAAAAAGCTAGACGGTCCCAAATCAGGCACAGCCGTGAAGTCTTACCCATCACCTTTCTCCTATCATATCTTCTCAAGAAAGAGAAAATTTAAAAAGAAAAAAGAAACGTTTCTTGGGCACGGAGTAGGTTAAGGGGTGGTATTATTAAAGCTACATTGGTATTATGATAGCATCATCTTGTTAGTTGCTACATGGCATTACATGATTGGTTGATTATAATATTTATTTGGTGCGGATGTTAGATGGTGAAATTAGATATCAATGTATTTTGTGTACTTGTCGGCAAGGGTACGAGGTTTAAAAGGATGTTGAGTGACGTGGCCTCTCCTTCTCCTTTCGTACCAAAGCCCCAGCTTATGCTGGTAACTCTTTGGTCACATCTTGGCTCTTATTTACCAGAACGCCCTCCCTGTCATTTTCGTTGCACGTTTTCTTAATTTCCAACCGTACACGTTTAGATACACACTCGACATGAGCCGTCCGTTTGCTACCGTTAACATGCTGGGTGAATCGGTGATGATGATGGCACTGCAAAGTAACATGTGCAGGCGAAGACTAATTTTTCTCTAGAAGAAGATGGTTTCACGAGGTTCGTGAGGAGAGAAAAAAAGAGCGGCAGCAAGTATTTACTTAAAGTTTTTAGTTCTAATTGTATTTGTTTTTTAAAATATATTTTATTTAAAAATATATTAAAATAATATTTTTTTATTTTTAAAATTAATGTATTAAAATGATGTAAAAATATAAAAAATATATATAAATTTAAAATAAAGAAAAAATAAAAAATTTTGAATTTTTTTTAAAAAATTTTTAAAATACAAAAATAAACTACACCTAAATATTATAGGATAATTCAAGCATAATCATGTTAAATCATTGCTATTAAACAGTGATTTGGTTAGATTTTTTTGGTTGATTGAGTGGAATCACTCAGATAGTTGTTGTTGACTTGGAGGTGGAAAAAAAACAGACAGCATGATATAGTAATTTTTTAGAAAGAAGAATAATAAAGAGGGGGTGAATAATAAATATTATTTTTGTAAAAATAGAAGTGTTAAAAAAGATAGCTTGGAGTCTGTAGAGTTTAATTGCAATGGCACTGATCCTGACAGTGTCTGGAAATGTCTGTCGAGGAGGATAAGATTAAGGTGCATCGTACAAGAGAAAATTAAATGAAATTTATTGATAGCTACTGTGAATAATAATATAAAAATCAAGGTATTATCGATCATGGCTGGCATTAAAAAATATATATATTTATTTCAATTTCATTTCTTTTATGACCCGAGCTACTTTTCATGGCATTTATCGTCGATGAACAATGGTTCGGTGAGTTTCAACCACCCACGGCAGTACATGTCAAGACTTGCGCAGCGTATTTTACCATAGCATATATGAGCTAGAAATTACAGTCTTAGCACGTGTTCCATGTGTTTTGGCATGCATACACGGCAGAATTTTTCCACGTACAAAATATGAAAAAAACGAGGGCCGCCTGCTTTGCTTGATCTTCCGAGTAAACAATTCACCGATGACGGTGCCTGAAATAGGAAAGTATTTTTAGGAGATTCGAGCACGATTACTAGCTCGAGACAATATGATTCGAGAGATTTCGGTCTGGATCAAAGCACGGGGACTCTCCTCGTCACAAATATAGCCACATATACTCAACTTTGCTCTCAAGAATCCGAGATGATTTCTAGTAAATGATGAAAAATTTGTCTGCACTTTAATTATCTTCGGTTTAAGACACGTGCGTGCCCTATTTTCTCATTTATTTTCTCCTTTCCTTGAAATCTAAGTCGTTGAATTTTATTTTAAAATATAATTAATAGTAATTAGTAACTTACATATATTAATAGTAAACGCATGCGTTCGTGCCCTATTTTCTCCTATATTTCTCTTGCAGATAATATCCACATCAATGGTTTCTAAGGATATTTATTCCTATCTTTTTAAGGATGTTTTTTTATTTATATAAAAATTTAGACGTATAGAATATATATTAATTTTGATGAAAATAAAATTTTTTAATCGATTTACAAGTTAAAACACATATTATATCATCAATATAAAAACCCACAGGGAGTTAGCTAGATTTGACTTGACACCCTAATTTCATGAAATCTCGGATAGGTGCAACCGTATCTTTGACTCCGTTTTGATGTTCTTCAGATTTTCACCTTTTCTTGCTCGTCTCTTTTATTTTAGAATTAAAAATTCTTCGTCGGCAGTGAATAAGGCAACACGTCATTCAAGGTTCCGATCCCCTTTCTCCTTGTTTATTTTATAATTGTATCAAACACCCATGATTTACACGATTAGACTGTCTTTTCCCTCATGGTAGAGATGAGAAACGATCACATGAAATGAAATAGCGTTGATCACATGGAAAACACACACACACACACACACACACACACATATATATATATCAAGCACCCCAATTCAACCAATCCCTTTAATCCAGAGTAACATTTTTCTGTAAAAATGGGAAGCTACCAATCCCTTTGATCCGGTAGCGTTTTCTTCGATGCCTTTGGTCTTAAAATGTATTCGTTTTTCGCAAGAACAAAGATTTAGAGTACAGAAAACAGAAACAGATGCTAATTAGCATTATCTCCTGATAGGTGATAAAATTAATTATTACCCTATAATCGATAAACTAGGTTATTCAACATTCTGTCAATCAAATTATCGACCATGACAGGACGTTTCCAGGCGTGTCCGGATTTCACGATATAGATGACCAATACCTTTGAAATGGCACAAAAATAAGATCGCACTATAACAACTTCGAATGGCACGGTACCCCCCCTGTCTCCCACCCTAAAAAAAGGATCTCCTCTACTAGGTCTAGAACCAGCAGGTTCGAGGTGGACCCGCAGGTCGAGCTGTCCCATAATTATGCTGAAAATATACAGGGAAGTACTGTTGAAGAAGAGAATAGGCACGCAATTCTCAAACTAGAATAATGCGTTCCGATGATGTATTCTGGATAATGGTTTTGGTGACAAAGAGTACTGGAGAACCAAATTCCTAGCAAGAAACTCTTATTGCTTTCACTTTTTAAAGGAACGTCTCGTTCCACTCTGAGCAATAACTACCCTGGTAATGTCACCAGCAAACTACCATTTAAGGAAATACTTTAATCCGGGATGTTCCAATGGGAATATTTTACAAATCAATTAGATCACAAACTGGATTTTTTTTTTTATTGTATGCTATAAGAAACTAAACATTGTAACCTTTGAAATGGCTACTTAGACAATCACGTACCTCATTTTTAAGAATACTGTCAGGAGTGTTCTAGTGGTTCCCATTGCTTTTATTGTGGTCAACGCGAGTGGCGTTTTTGGCAGGCAACGATTGATTGCTAAAGCTCAAGCTGCATCAGGCTACATTGCAGGTATTAGGTGATCGCCCTAGGGAGGAGTACTTGAGGACAAAAAATCACTTTTTTTTCCCTCAAATTTTTGAAAAAGAGAGAACCAAAATGGCATGAAATATATGAAAGAACGAGAGTGAGTTTTGGTATCTGATTGTCCTTTGCCATAGATCCTGCTGAAAAGGAAGAAACGAATAAAAAGGTGGGGTAAAGACGATGGATTAGATACCACTATTATGTTGGGTTCCTAAGTTTGTCCACCAGTTTCTTTACTAGTGTGCGATTAGCATCGCATTTCCATTACAAACTCCTTGACAATATCTCCTCGAATCTGCTGCCCTGTCTGCACAACTGGCGAGAACCCGCTCTACAGTCTGAAATCACAATAGATACTTTTGATCGAACAGCCAGCAACAAGCGTTCAGTATCAGACGACCAAGCATACCAAATTTGAAAAAATATCACGTTTACTGTCTTGGTCATCTAACAGCGTGTTTCACATTTATCTAATTAATCACCTATCTTTCCGGGGTTTTTTTTTTTAAATTTTTTTTACTGGGGCGGTACATTTTACTACCGAAAACTATATTTTTGAAATAGGATATCCGCATGAGTTACAAGTAGCTCGTTCTGATCAAATCCATAATTAACTAGGTTAATCTAAAGAAACAAGATATTATCATTTTTTTAATTAAAAATATCAACAAATTTTTAATGGGGTTTTTTGAACTGACCACATCGCTTGTCAATCCAAGTTTCTCTAAACTTTTTTTAAAACTCAATCTAATCTAAATCTCAAATTACCCAAGTCATGAATCAACCCCTTAAGCAAGGTCATGCTCCTCTTTTTTTGAAAACCTAGTTTAGCATAAATCTCAAGTCACCCAAGTCATCGGTCAACTCACCTCACTGTGTGGGCTTAGGTTTTAAAACTGTTACCGAATCCCGACATAATTTTTCTGTTCACTTTGTAAGGCCCAAAATAACTGGGAGGCCACACATGCTTTAGTTAAATTGCATACCTAGTTCCTGACCATTCGGGAAAAACGAAGAAAATGGAAGACGTACAAAATGGTTCAGGAGTTCATCTCTGAGGAAATCAGAACCCCACTAGAGTAAATCTATGGTATGACGCTCTTTATCATTTACCGTGTCAGCAATACTGGGGCAGTCTACACCATTACACAAACCACAAGCTAGAAGCACGACCTGAAAATATCAGACACGACATGAGGCAAACTTTCAAATGTACACAACGGACGCAACAGACATGACCAATTAGGAATATGCACACAATTTTAATTACAACCACACCCCGTATATGTTTCAGAATGACAACACTGCAAGCATACATAAACAATTCTATGTACAACTTCGTTGTGCATCGACACACTCTGGACGACAAACTTCAGATATCAACCTGCCGATTTATCAACAGAGGGGAACAGAATTCTTCCTGCTATAAGGGATGACTTCTGCACCTCGTGATTGAGAATGAATTCCAAGATTTGCAATATCTTTCAGAATCGACCTCAAGGCATACCGCACCCTGATCAATCTCTGCGGGATAAATGATGTTGATCTATATTTCCAAACAAAAAAAAAAACTCTGTAATTAATTTCTTCTGTTGTTAAAGATCCTTTTTTTCTGCAATCGACTCCACTGCCTTGTCTAATAGAAGTGCCAGCAAGTCAAACATTTCATTTCCTCTCAAAACAATCACCTTCTTCTGCCATTATAGAGTCCACCGCCTGAATGATGATAATACCCGTAACGTGACCCAGCACCTCTTCCTCTACTTCCTTCCCATGTGCTGCTGCGGCTGGTAACTCTGCTGGTACCTGGCATCCAATTCGATGTCTGATTCCCCAACCCGTAATTCTCCTCCTCTTCTCTATCATTATACTCCAACACCAGTCTCTTGATGTCTCGTTTCTCTTCAAACTCAGCTGCTTCTTTCTGTTTTGTGCTCTGCACAAGAGAGCAATCCCTAGGAATGTACATCTGCTTTGTTTGTTGCTTATTACCACGCTTCACAAGAACTTTCACCTGAACATCCTTGTTTCCTCCAGCCTCCTCATGCTCGTCACCACTTTCCCCTCCAACCCCCCTTCCATGATGATCCCTAGGGGACCCCTCAAACAAGTTCATGGGTATCACCATATTTAATGCTGGCCGACCACGGAGTTCCTGCCTGCGTTGCTCCATGCTCTCCTGCACTTGCATTGAAATAACAGGTGTTACGAGGCTACCCATTAAAGTTTCTGGCAATTATTGAAGCTCAATTCCAGAATCAATTATTTGCAATGGCAGCTATCAAAATTTCATCAGCAAAATTATGTAATTGGCCTCGTTAAAAAACGTAGACACACAATACAAATTATAGACTACTTACCGTCAGAAAGTTTAAGAATTGTTTCAAACCCCCAAATATAATTTTTCATAAATGTATCAGGCACACTGTGGGAGTATACAAGTGCCTGTGTATATTGTATTCACTATTGAGAGAGAGGCACGTGCAAATGTGAGCAAAAAACAGCAATAATTTGTATCTTGCCTGCATTACAGCCCTCAGCTCCTGCTCAAAACTAGCTACTTCATGAGGGTCCGCCTCTGCAAACTTTTGTCTGACGTGGACTTCATCGTCCTCATCAGAAGCAGGTCCACCCCCTTCATCATCCTCATTTTCCGTGTCACACCTACCATCATGATTCTCTTCATCTAACTCTTCTTCATCATGTCCATCCTGGTCAATGGTGCCACTGCCTGAATCAGTGTCGCTGCCACCAATGTCATGCAATCCATTTTCCTCATTCCCATTCGTGGTTCTTCGTCCATTGGCAGATATGATACTGGAAGTAGTCCTACTCAATCGTTTATCAATGTCAGAGAGCTTTTCACTATTGGCCTTGTCATTGGAGACAGTACGTTCATTCTCCTCATGTTCTATAAGAGCAGCATTAGCTTCTTCAATGGATGTATATCGTATCATATTTGGACGTAATTCCACAAATAAGTCCTGCAAACGCTTCGATGTATGAGCATAGTGCATTGAATAAACACGGATGGTGGAGATATTTAAATCAACTTTATATGCACATAGAAATAACTCCAAAAAACAAATAAAATTCATAACACAATTATGCAAGAAAAACTGCAATCAAACTATCAATCAAATAAAATGGAATAAAAAGACAATTCTCTTTACAAGCTCAAGCTGAAGTTCCTTGCAAGAATCTAATTAAAACTCTCTACAGTTGCATTTACAATTTAGGGATGATAGTCAATGTCCTAACCAAGTGGCACCTTGATTAACCAGCAGCCTTGCCTGATTAATTTCTAACCTATTGTTTTGTTTCAAAAATGTTACATTCAAAGCAGAATACTTTCCTTTCTTTTCAATTAAAGCAGAAATGAGAGAATTACGGTCATATGTTGGTTCTTTCTCACTTAGTGTATTTTTCTGAAAGAAAGCATATCTAGGTATGTCTAATATTGCACAATTGCAAAAGCAAAGTTGAAAATTCATATTCATACATAGGATGCAACTAGTTCTAAGTGCAAAGTCCCCTGAATAAAATGACTTGTGTATTTCTGTGATATAAAGTTTTGTCACATTGTTTTTGAGTCTGTATCACTCTTATATTCAACAAGAATCCATATTATTATTTCCGTTCATAATATCTTATTATCAGCCAACTAATTATATCTTAACAGCAGTCCCAACTTGTGTCGAATTAAAGCATACTGCACAAAGCATTTATGTTCCCTACCTGCACCACATGTAAGAATATTCCTGTATTACTTATCGAGCAGCATCTCCTTAAACCAAAAGACATACTTTGCCATTCCACAATATAGCAAAAACAATTTAACAAATTCTAAACTCCAATCCTCTTACAGTAGACAGACCTTAAAGTTAATCAAGAAAGTAAGTGAGCATAACAAGATCTGTACAACTGACCTGTAAGTCAAATTCAACATCAAGAGGTAGTGCACCTTTGCTGAGAATATACCTCTGAAAGTGTATTAAAAATCGATCAAGTTTCCTCTTAGAAGAACCTCGGTCAAAGTAGTGTCCACAAGTCTCCAGAAGAATGATAACCATCCTGATGCGGAAACAATCCTCTGGTGGATCTAGCACGTCTTGCTAGTAACATGAACAATCAAAAGCATATCATAAAGCAAGCAAATTATCATTTAAGCAGCAAAAACTAGAGCATAAATTTCACCACAAAAAGGGATTAAAAAGAGAAGGCAAAATATTAGCACCTGACACCAGTACCAGAAGTAATAAAATTTCAGATGCTTCATATATAAATGCTTTCGATTTCTCACCCAGAACTTTTTCTGAATATGCAGTCTATATTTAACCATATGATGTGATTAATAACAAGTGGAGCAGATGCGTATGTTAATTCATTTGCATTTTGTGTGACTCCCAATAAACAACAGGTCAGATAATCAGTTGTAGACAATAATGAGTTTTTAAATCATGTCTTTCATCAAAGATAAACCTTTAGGAATTACTCATGCATGCGCTAGATCAGACGCCCTCTTTTAAGGCCTTAGTTATATCTAACAATGAATTTGTTACATCTCATACCTCCGGAGTGTCATGACCAAAGACAAGGATCAAGTTGAGAGTCTCAAAAATCACAGAAGAATCCACATGTTCATAATTGTATAGTTCCCCCAAGAATCGCATGTGGGCTATGCGCCTTTGCTGCATCCCATAGTCATTTAATTCAAGCCCAAGCCTAATCTCCTCCAAAACCTGTAAGCCAAAAGTAAAACTGTTAAAGTTCCATTAAAAAGCCCACTACACACATTCATGTCCTCACATGTGCAAACTTTGCATGTTAGTCTGCATGCCAATATACACATGGCCAAAGATGCTGGCAAATGAGGATTCTGAACATTCCACATCTTAAAAACACCAATGACATGTGAGACGAGACAAATTTCAAAAGCTGTCCACAATTTATTCAAGAGTGGGGACTAAGGAAAAAATTGTTCAAGGTTCAAAGACTACTTGCTAATTCAGATGGGCTAAACTAATGGTGGCACCAATAGCTAATAGTCAAGAAGTAATCAGTAGAAAGAAAAAGCAAGAGTCAAAGCAAAGAAAAGGCAGCAATTCAAATCAGGATGCCCCCAGTACCCTGTCAAGAAGGAATCTTAAGGAAAATGAGGGGAAAAAGATTGATTTTAGTGGGGAAGATTATGGCAAAAGCATTTTTAAGGTGTCTCCCAATCGCAATGCTCCTATTGATTACTGATGAAGCAGAAAAATACAGAGTCTGATGACAATCAACCCAACAGGAGAAAAATGAAATCTATGGGACAAGGTCTACTAATACAAAAGTTAGCCATTGTCTTTTTTAATTTTGTAAGCAAACAAGGATATAAGCATCTACTAGAACACCTGCCACCCATCTGTTGTAATATCTTAATTAAAAGTATCCCTAAAACCATTATGGCAAGTCATCTGTAACTAACCCATATTCAAAATCTCACTTCATATGGCAATTCTGTTAGTTCTGTAACTAACCTAAATCTCAGAAAACAAGATTCTCTACATGAGAAGCCAAAGCTCTCACTTCATTGAGCAAAATTGTTTCTGATAAAAGTTCCACTCAGTGACTACCCATATTCAAAATTATTCTCCTTGTTACATATTTATTGGTCTTAAATTCTCAAAAACAAAACTAATAGAATTTAAACTTTTGTTTGTTATAACTAAAGAAAATCCATCTTATTTGGGGGTGGGGGGTATTTTCCACAATAAAACATCTGAATGGTGAAGCTTGCAAATCCTAACCTGCAATCAGAAAAAATATAAAAAGCCCACTGGCCATCACACAAAAATGGGAGAAAAGAAAATCACGATATTATCTTTTCAAGGAATAAAATATTACAACTTGAATTCCCAACATGAAAGACACAAACCTCGTCAACAACTGACACTGCAAATTCATCATGATAACGGCTCAAGCCAGCAGTGAGAGAAGCAATCAAGTGAATTTGACCATACTTCCCTTTATGAACCTTCATAAAGCACTTTATAAGGTATGCCTCACATTTACTCCATGGTAATTTACGAAGTTGCCTGAGCACATGCTCAATAGAAGACTTGTCTAGATCGGAGAATAGTAATTTTCTGATATACTGCATAGAGAAAACATTGATTAAACATATCTAAAGTAAAAACAGTTGAAAAAATGGTGCTGTAAAATGTTTCACACCTGATACAAGGGAGGACGGACTTTAGACACTCGTGCAGACCTTTCAGGTGGTTTGCACAGATAGTAAGCATTTTCTACAAGGGTGCTATGCCGAGGATCCAAATTTTTAACATTTTTCAAGCGCATAAGTATCTCCAACATATTAGCCATGCGCACAGTAGTTTCAGGAGAACGATACAGAAAACGGCCACATGTCTCAAGAAGATTGCAAGCAACATCAATGTTATGGTGAGTGAAATCATCCAAACAAGCCTGTAGGAAACAAAAGCATAGATGTAGAAGCACATAGTCCAGCAAAACAAAACATGATGAAAGTGTGTCATCTCAGATCCCAACAGACCATATACTAGTTTAAATTCGTCTTCTGTCAAAATCAAATAGCAATAACGATATTAAAAAGAAAGAAAAATGAGGGCTCAAAAATTAACTGCTTTGATTGTAATGTAAAAAATTTGCTACATTATGTATCATGTCCCTGGTTCTTCCTGTCTTCCTAAACCAAAAGGCATCAAAAGCAAATGGAAATTTTAATAGGAACTCCAGCAAGGTAAACAAGAAAAAAAAGGAAGGCCCATCTAAGCATAAAAATTGATTTGGAGAAGTAGCGGAAGATACTGTTGCCAAGGGAAGAGGAAGATTGACAACGTGGATTAATTTCCTGGGATTTGATAAAAAGTATGTCTTGCTTAAAGCAGAATTGTGCAGGAAGACTCACATAGCCAACCCATCTAGTTACAACAAAGGCTCAATAGGCAGTAGAGTAGAAGACAATTAAAAGAAAAACAATAAATGAGTAAGCCACTATACATACCTTCAAGCAACTAAAAACAGTGCTTGCTGGTGCAATTCTGAACTTGCATAGCTCTCCAATAAATCTAATATTTCTGATCTTTGTTTCAATGTTCATTTGGTCCTGTAGAAAATTTACAATTTGAAACTTCAATCATAATATTTACAGATTGAAACTGAAAAGGCGAGTAAAAGAACATTGACAAGAATAACAAGCCATTCTTCAATGAAACATGTTAAAAACAGACCTTTTTATTAATTAAGAAATTGAACTCCTCCTCTAACATCTGTAAGAGCATGAAAGACACATCCTTCATGCAAGTTGAGAGAGTGGCAACCATGCGTGAGTAGTATGGTAGCAGTTCCAGAGATGTCCTGGGTACATTAAATAATGCCCTCACAAGCTTTTTCCGATTTGACTTTGAATTAAAATAACAAAACTCTACCTGAAACACACACAGCAATGAGATCTTTAGGGTAAAGGTGAATAGCTGAAAATACATAAAGCACCAATTCAGGAAAAAGATAAAAAAGAAGAAGAAGAGGAGGAGGAGGAGGAAGAAGGCAGCGGTGTGATTACAGTCAATTGATCAATTAGGTCACGGCTGACGCAACCAGGGAGCCTCTGTAACAGAGCATCCATATTAGTCCCTTCAAGACTTTTGAGTTTCTCCTTCTCATTTTCTCCTTTTCTCTCTGCATCTTTTTCCTTGCCCTTCTCTTTTTCAAGATCTTTTACTTTCTCTTTATCTTTCTCTTCCTTATCCTTTCCTTTCTCCATACTCTTTCCCTCCTGCAAAGTGCCAGACTCTGCAGTAACCTCTGCCATGTCTTGGGTGGATTGGCCTTGGTCCGATTCAGGTGCCAGCTCCTTAAAATAAATAGAGACATCATTAAAAAGATAGTCATAAACTGCTTTCATGTTGAGGGTAGAAGTAACATGTTTCACAAAAGAACACCAAACCAACCCTAGATAAGAACAAATACAACTCAAAATGCTTATATTTTGAAGGAATTATATCAGTCATTGATTCAATGCACCGGAATACATTTAAGTTTAGAAACAACAAGAAGCTCACTTCAGAGAAGAGGAGGGGGGCAGAAAGGCCCACAAAGGCTTTACTAGCATAAATCACAATACAACAGATTTAACCACAAAGTAAGCCAGCTTTAACAAGAACTGCAAAATGATCACCATAATTCATAAGCTACTAATAAAAATTTACACTAAAGTTAGCACAAGTTCTTTACCATTTTTTGTCATAATTTCAAAGTTAAGTTGGGAACAACCAAAGCCCTTATAAAACATCTGAGTTTTAATTCCTTACGCTTTGTTGATCTTGAGTCTTCACAGAATGATCATTCACTTTGGGTTCTGCCTCTCCCAATAACACTGCTGGAACAAAGGCTCTAAAAGGAACGCACAAAAATCCAACTTAAATTTCAAGCTAGCAAATTTTGTATATAAGGTAGCCAGAATCAAATTTAATAAGAAAATGCATCTGTAAAGACTGACACCATTTTTTTTTACTGGATTGACAGATTGTCTTGCTACAGCAAACCTGAGATCGGGTAAGCATTCATAGAAGGCTCTAGTATCTTCATCATCCCACAAAGCTTCGAGGACAGAAGAATCTTTCCCTGCAGCAGGCGATGATATGTCCTCTCCGCTAGTAAGCCTAGTTGTATGACCATCTTCTGGCATCACTGGAGGTTGCATATGAAGTGCTTCTGCTAAACTGATATAATGAATTTACATGTCAATGGAAAAATCATCAAGACTTAATACCAGATGCAAGCTGAAGGGGCATTACTTTATAAACTCATCAGAAGTTGAAAGGTTGGAACAGCAAGAGATTAGGCTCAAATAATACAAGTACCACTACATGCAACAAGGAAGAATCAACAAAAGCATTTACTATGCAATACAAATGAGGGGCAGGGCACTTAATAGAAGGTAAAAATTCTCCAACTATCCCATGCATGTCATGAAATTTTAGCAGCACCTAAATTCAATTTTAAAGCCCATCATAGCAATCACAGCAATTAGACAATTCTCAAAAGTCAGAAATCTTCTACTTAAAAGTGTCTGAAAGATTCTTGAAAAATTAGTAATTAGCTTACAAGCTTTCTTGCAAGTTGAGATTGAAGAAAAGATTGAGGCTTGAACCAAAGCCAGCAGCAATAAAGAACTTTCAGGCAAGCATTTATAAATAAGGAACATGAACCACAGCCATCTTGCGTTGCTAAGTTAAGAAATTGACAGAAGAAAAATAAAAATGTCCCCTCCGCACACTGGTTTCAGCAGTTTCAAGTTTTGTACACCCCAGCAGTAGTTTTTCTCATCTTTGACCCCACGAAACTTCATTCATCAAGTTCTCATTTTTACAAACTACCATTTGCAGTCCAGTTAAAGAGATTGTCTTTTGACATGTATTTCCAGAGTGGCAAATCTTTTTCAATCAGAAATAAATTTTTTACTTACATAACTTCTACTTAAAATCATCATTCATGAATTAAGACCATGTACAATAACAATGGTTGTGTTATTGAGAAGCTAAAAAGGTTATGGATTCAGAAAAGCAGACATGAAGATAGAGAAGGAATTCCAAAGGAAATATGGCATGTTTCGATTATTACAATGTATGGCATGCTGTTGGAATGGAGTCTGCTTATCTAGTCACCCAGAATAAATACAAGAAGAAAATGAAATCAGGAAGCAAACTTACGATGACACATTACGGTACAAATGGTCATAAGATTTTCTCAGCTTTTCATATGACGAAACATTTTCATCACTCAGCTCTCCTCTAGCATTCAAAATCTTTGCATTTTCATGCTCCATTTGATGAAGTGACTGTTAAGAGATAAAAATCTTACATTACTGGCATCTTTAATGATGTAAGTAAAAAAAAGAGTATAAACGAAAAGAAACCAAGTTCCTCATTCAAACAAGAAGAGCCCAGCAAATCAAGAATGAAAGGATGGATTAAAAGTAAACAGCTAAAAGAAGTAACACTCTTACTGCATGATCTGACTGAAGTAGTTCAGCGACAGCATCATAGTATGCGTGGAAGGCCTTCCTGAAGATTTTCTTTTGATCTGTCGTGATGTTAAGACCCTTAAAAAACTGCAGCAAAATTTCAGAATGTAAGATATAAACACAAGCTTAAACAAGATTAGCAAAGCAATTTTAAAGGACCTAAACCCAACAAATAATGCAAATAGTGGATGTAAATGAGTTAAGCAAAACTAAGATAAACACAAGCTAAAATGATATTGGCAATTTAATCTATAGAACCTAGACACAACAAAAATGTGAAAAATAAAAGAAAATGAGGTAGAAATTATCACCAAAATAGAAGTTGCTAACAAGAGTACGATCAAATCAGTATCATGAAATATATATTTACAAATAACTAGGTTAGCCAGAAAGAATTAAAAGTGAATGAATAAAAGAGTAAGTAGCACCTCTTCATGAATTTCTTGTCCAGTTAGTGGAAGTCCCAGAAAAACTCTTCCTTGTCTAGCAAAACTAGCGAGGAGAGTCAGATTTGTCTGGGTAGTATCTCTGTCCTTTAAGTGCTCTGCACTGGCAAGATCCTTAATAATATTGATGAAAACACTGCTGTCTTCTGTAACTCCAACAAAGAAAAGTTCCAAAAGCAGCTTTAAGGTGCTCCGCTTCTTCATAGCCTTTGAGTTCTTGTCCACATCCAAGTCTTCACCAGATTTTACAGGAAAAAAGACTTTCAAGAGCCCTTGTACTAGGCTGGGTGAGAAGTCTTTGTATCGTTGATGAAGCAGTGAACAGATCTTTCCAAGAAAGGCATTTGTTAGAACAGTGCAGAAGGGCAAGCAAAATAATAAACATGTCATGCAGACTTCATGCAACAAGTTCAAAGAAAAATGCAGTTTCCAATAAATAGAAAAAACTAGCAGGTTGCTGGATAGCTCTACACGTGATTTTGTTATTGTCCCTTGAGAACTTTCAAAGTCTGCTAGTTGAGAATAATTGCAGACTTGACTCATCAAAATTTAAATGGCGATGAATAGGAAAACAAAGCATTATGAGGAAACCATCAACTAATCCAGAAACTTGAAGCATTCAAAGAAATTTGCAAGGCATTTTAAAAACCTAATAAGATTAAATTGCACTTATTGCAGATTCAAAAAAAAAGAAGAAGAAAGAAACAGCACACTTCTGCAAAACTTGCAGTGAGCATTTGACTGTTTTATAACATATCACTTAAGATATTATCATGATCTTAAGCATGCAATAACCCAATATATAGTCTCAAGAATTGAATGAATAAGCAATAGCTTGAAGACATTTTAATGACTACCATTATCCAGTAACTAAAAAGGTGATCAAGGCATAAAGACACAAGCAGTTTGAAAAAAAAAAGCTGCAGCTAGTGAATCATATCCACACACACACACACACACCCAAAAAAATCAGTTTTTGACTTTAAAAGCTACCTGAACAGCTGCTTGTATGTCAGAAGTTCTAAGTTTTGCATCACAAATGGATGTTACAGCTTCACTGACAAATTTGCTGAGGTTCACATTTCTCAACTCTTCCATCAGTCCTTCCCTCTGTTCCTCATTTATCTGCTTTAATTTTTTAATAACTGCTGTATTGCGCTTAATGCTGGAATCCAATGTCCTGAGAAATCCTGAGTCTGGTGACAGTGGTAAAGTGTATCAATATCCCCAACTGCATTCTAGAATTATGATAAAATTGCATCTTTTTGTTTGAAACATAGCAGCGTACAGTAAAGGACTTATGATCACTTTCAAAGGACAAAAGATGGTGAATCCAGCTAGAATCAAAAGCAATCACATTTTCTTTTATCAGAAACATGGCAGCTATATTTGAATTCTCAAAGACAAACCATTTTATAGTATCTAGAGAATATCGATCAGGCATGGAGAACATGGTGAATTGTGAAAGTCTTGCTAGCATGTTTTAGAAAACCCAACCACGAGAGAATTCTCTCCTCCTCCAGTAAGAGTGCATGTATATGAAGGAATTTCAAAGAGAATTGACATTCAAAAAGGATTCGTGAATTCAAGAATATCCATGACTGGAGTGAAAAGAGGAAGATTTTTGAGATATTTCGTGTTTAAAACTAGAAAGCATAGGGATATTTCGAAAGTCTTTAATTAAATTCAGTCTATGCTGCTGTCATTTTTGAAATTCCATTTGTACAAAGTTGTTAGCTGCCTTTACCATCATTTCTTATGTCCTATAAGGCCAGCACAGAAGCACATACAACTGCAGTGCTGTTACCAGAGTCTTTAAAATAGATATTGATGCTAAGAGAAAGGTGTTTTTCAAGAATTACTACCAAAAGCACAATGTTCTATCACCACTACAAACCATCCGCACCTTTAAAGGATCAGCTATTATTAATCATCATTTGCATCACAGTGATTATCATTACTGCCATTAAAAAACCTGTCAGGAATATTACCACCTCTCACTATCCTTAGTTCTTACCCTTTTTACACCATCACTATAATTCTACCACCATTCCTCAATTTCTTGATTGATGGTTTTTTCCATAACCATCTTGTGCAAGTGGCCCTAGATTAGAAGCACTGACCCATCTCCACCCGCATGAGCTTGCCCACAATCTCCCACTTCGTCCTACTATGGGAAAGTCATCCAGCATATTTCCCATCTTGTTCATATTTTATCACACAAAAATCACTAAACAACCAACAAGCCATTATTTTATTTTTTTTACCTTTAAAAAAATTAGCAAAACAAGAAACTGGTAGTTGATCTTATCCATTTCAGTAACCAATAAATAGTTAAACAAGCCTAAGAAAATCTCGTAACATAACCAACCAGGCCTTTCAGGGTTCAAATTGCTTTGACGAAGAGCAACTTTTGCCTCGATAGATTTCTTCATTTCCTCAAGTCGAGCAACAGCTTCCTGACAAACAAACAAAACAAATCATCTCAACAACATTGCTTAAAATAACAACACAGAAAAGCAAATGATAACAATAAAAATAACTGCAACAAGCACTGCATATCCTAATTCATAACATCTAAAAACTAATTCAAATTCAACTTGAAAATCATAACCGAATATTTGTTAAGCAAACACTAACATTACTCAGAAAATCTAAAGATCACACAAACAGGCACGCACGTGCCCACGCGGATAAAAACACAAAGTAGTAAAATGAGAAAAAGCAATCGCACCTCATCGTCTTCCTTTCTAGGAGTTTCACTTCCACCGCGGCTCTCATCTTCATGGTGATCCATTTTTCTCTAATTAGAAACCTATAACTTATCACAAAAAACCCTAGCATAACAAATTGCAGAGTTTAATTCACCGATAAAACCCTGGAAATAGTACTAGTAATCGGAAAGTAAATGGAACATAGAGAATAAGAGAAGCGCGACCTGCATTTTTCTCTTGAATCGTTGTTGCTTGTGTAGTTACATATAAGTATATAAAAAGTTAGAGGAGATAGAGAGAGGTTAGGGTTTACCTGATCGGAGATTAAACCGGATAGTAACCGGGAAAGTAAAGGAATTTAGAGAGGGGGGGGGGGGGTTGGGAGGGAAGGGAGAAGGCTATGCGCAGGGTTTGTTTGGGTCCGAGAAAAATAAAGGGTCCGAGGAAAATAAACCCTTGAACTGTGGCCTAATAGGTTGCTATTTTTTAGTTGAAGATATATTAAAATATTTTTTTTAATTTTTAAAATTAATATGTTAAAATGATCTAAAAATAATAATTTAAAATAAAAAAACTTTAAAAAACATTTTTAAAATATAAAAATAAATGAATTTTAAAGTTGAGCAGAGATTAATTGAACTATTTATTAGAAATGAGTAAGAAAGTGTTTGTTTTTTAAATAGAAAATGCATTTTATAAAAATTTTAAAAAAAGTTATGTGCAATTTTTTTTTTCATTTTCTTCAAATTGTTTTCATGATTTAATATTAAAAATAAATTTTAAAATATAAAATATTTTAATTTTATATATTTTTATAAAACAATGTTTTAAAAAATAATAATATTACAACACCCAGCATTATCTAAAATTTAAAAAAAATAGATGAAGTTGGCACGATTCACGACACAACCAATTAACTCAAAGTCTAGAAATTTTAAATTTAAAATATATTTAGGGTATGATTGTAATTATATTTTAAAATATTTTATTTTTAAAAATATATTAAAATAATATATTTTTATTTTTAAAAGATTATTTTTAAAATCAATACATTAAAAAAATTAAAAAATATAATTATTAATATAAAAAACATTGTTTTTTTTGTAAAAAATATGTATTAAATTATATTTCACAATCGTTTGGAACGTGGTTGAAAACGCGCTCCGGTAAAATTCAAATAAATATTACTAAAATTTAATACAATTTTATATTTTATATCGTTTTAATATATTAATATTAAAAATAAATTTTAAAAAATAAAATAATATTATTAATATATATTTTAATACAAAAAATTATTTAAAAGAAAGCATATTGCATAATATCCTTTGCAAACGCTCTCGAAGTTAGTCTGCTGTTACAAAATTAGAATTGCAAGGAAGCTATCCTTCCAGGATCGAAAAAAAACCATTCAGGGGCCAGATTCTCTAGGCTCAGGAACTATACACACAATACTATCAGGCGGCCACAGTCCAGTCACCTCGACCCAGGTCAGTCTAGTTCAGTCATATGTCTTCTAGAAAAATACGGCCCAAGTAAATTTCGAAAGCAGAACCCAGAAGTTTTACACTGAAGCCCAGTTCCTTAAACAACAACAAAACAGGTTATAGCTTGAAAGTAGGGATACCAGTTTATTCAGAGTTTTGGAGTGATTTTTTACCTTTTTTTATTTTTTATTAAAATAAAAAAATATTGTTCTAATTTTTTTTAATTTTTTAATATTAAAAATATATATATAATAATAAAATATTATTTTAATACTTTTTAAAATTAAAAACAAATTGAAAAGCAATTATTACTCCACGTCGAATTACCTTTATATATATATATATATATATATATATATATATATATATATATTAAATTGAATTAAATTAAATGAATAGATTTTTAAAAATAATTATATTATTTTATGAGTAATAAATAAAATATAAATATTATTAAACCAATCATTTTATTTTATGATAAGTAATAAATAGTATGATACTAGAATGTAAGAGACAAGATCTAAATATTTAAATTTATTATATCCAGGTGTTGGTTGATATGGTATGAATAGAGTACAGCCCCGTAATTGTTGATGTCTTTTGCCATCTCTTCTTGCAGGCTTCTTGCAGGGTAGTTATTCACTCGACCTTCATCTACTATGACCGTTGACAGTTCAAAACTGCGCTACTGACTTGTCAGACGTCATCAGATGCCTTGTGGAAAATGTATGATGTTTTTTTTTTAAATCAACTCATTGAATTAAAAATACAGGAGGAATGTCGCAGTTTAAAAAATTAATGAAATAATACATTTTGTATGCATTACAGTTGAAAAACATAACATTCACAACTCATTGTTATTTTAAATAACGATTTACATAAAAGAAATTATTCAATAAACAAGAAAGAGAAAAGATAAAAGAGAAAAAAAAGATTAGAAATAAACCAAAACTTCAAATATAACATCATCAATGTTATCAAAAAAAAAATATTGACAAGAAAAATACAATGATATAATTAAAAATCTATAATATTGACCCAAATAAATATAATTGTTACAAAAAACAAGTGAGTCGCTCGTCTCTTTTAGATAATAAGTGTTACTCAATTTGGTCACTATTAACAATATTTTTTTTATGCTATTAAATTTATTTTGTTAAGATTTTTATGATAGTGCTGGTAGCATAGAGTTTCTGTGTGTTTATGATATCTTTTTTTATTCCTCTTTCTTTTAATAATTTTTCTACGAAAGTCCTGTTTTCTAATCAGGACATGTACAAAACTTTATTATTTCACTATTTTTTTCTTATTATATTATCTCTCCAGTATTTTTTTTGAAGTTGATAATGAAAAAAAAAATAGCCAAAATATAATGGACTGTTTGACTTGAAGGTAAAATAAGATTATTTATTTTTTAAGATTTCTGTTTATAGCTCATAATTTTTTAATGGTCCCCGCGCAAACAAGCCAAAAATTCACACCGCAGACAATTCAAATGTTGAATTCTTGTCGCATATCTTCTATACTGATTTTCAATGATAATTAATTCGAACATGAATCCGCTTTTCACGTAATTTTCGGGTTATATTTCAACTGGTTTAAATTTTAAATTTGCTCTTAAAATATTATTATCAGTCTAAATTTTATAAATATTAAAAATTTATATAATTATTAACTTTAAAACTTATAAAATCAATAAAAATATGTACAAACTAATATAAACACCAAGATTAATTAAAAAGAATCTGCTTTTCACGTGTGACTGTTGCGGGTGCACAAGGGTGCTTATCCTCAAATTCAAGACCAGGCACTGCTGTATTATACTATCCAGGGAAATGGCCACATTATTTATTTCCTTCGTTGATCCAATTGCCTAGAATCCAAAACTTTCACGGTCATTAGCTTAGAGATGTTCGTGGATGTTGCTTTTTTAAAATAATAAAAAAATTATTTTTATAAATACCATTTATAACACAATTCTAAGCACAATTAATCAAAAACAAAAGGTTTAAGCTCCCAGCTGAATGAGAGTGCTCTTATCACGCAACTTCACCCCCCCCCCCCTTTTTTTTTTGAATAATTGTCACGCATCCTCGTCCTCTTTGGCATATAATTTATCGCCATTTGATCAAGTTCAAACATTCATCCTGGCCACAAAAACCAGTAGTTTCAATCTCTCCATCAATGTCAAAAGAAGTCTCCATAGCTCATGCGACCTGAATTTGTCCAATGATCTGTCGCTCCCACATTTCCATGGTCACACCTGTGGGCTCAGCTGGAAAAGAGACTGAAGTGAAGGAAAACTATTGGATAGCCACATATCGTTTTACATGCATGAACCTGGCGGGCATTGGAACAGGAGACCTTGACTTATTTTTTTTGCCATTTTCACTCAAACACCAGACTCTAATACCATCTCCTAGAAGCATATTAATGATTTTTTTAGCATATAATATGTTTTCTCATCACAAGCAGGAGGTGGGCCTATTTGCATCTGTGCAATTCATCTCCCACTTCCTCAACCTTGAGAACTTAATTAGCCGTGTAGCAATGCCTCATTTGCTCGGATGTGTACATTGTTTTCCACGCTAATGGTTAAAACCGGTGCATTACTTTTCAATCTCACTGTAGTGTAATCTCCAAGACATGCAAGTTGGTTGAAGACCATAAGCTTTTGAGTTGTGTGACGATGCTTTTCATAAATCATTACAGAAATGCATAGAATACGCCAAGCCCTCTTCAGGTCTGGGATCCAGGAATTGATTCTGCTACCACCATCAAATTCTTTGAAATGATTTGTTTTTGACAAAACTCATGTTGCCACTGCTGAGATTTTTAAGAAATGACACTTATTTAAATCCATGTATTGCCCTGTCTTAGAATCTATCCATATCACATCATGACTAAAAAAATCATTAAAAAAATATTCGAAAATGAAAAAAACAGCTGTCTAACTTAAGACTTTCCACTTCCATAGTTGAATTTAAGCGTTTATTTCTGGTGAAAATTATGTTCACACTCTGTGTGAATCCTTTTGACTGAACTAGGTTAGGTGATTCCCTCTCAGCTCTACATATATGCACCACCGGTCTCTTACCCCCCCACTAAAAACCTTCTTATTTTCAGTGACTCGGCTAAAAAAAAAAAAACTCTCTATACCTTCTGTTCGATTTGTCAGGCCTAGGTTTTGTCTCACCTCTGTTTCTTCCCTCTTTTGAAAACAGAGTTTGTGTTCTGTTTCTATTACTTCTTTAACAGTTCAAAACAATGGGAGAAGAGAAGAATCAGGAGACACCAAAAAGGCCGGAAATAGTAAAAATCCCTCCACAAAGGGGTCAGATCAAGGCCAGGATATTCAAGGAGTTCGCAAAGAAAGGAAAGAACGCTGCTTCACTGATTGGATTTGCAAAGAGGAGTGGTGGCAAAGGAAGCTCAGTTTCTGCGAGCACGTATACTTCAGAGGGCCATTCAGATTATTGACTTTGAATGACTAGAGCAACCAGTTCTTCTCCTTTACTTCATTTCCTTGTTCACAGATTAAGCTATGTTCACAGTATTCTGTTTTTTTCCCTCATCTTTTCAATAAATTGACCTTGAAGCTTATGAATAGGAATACCCTCTTTCTTCGTTTTAGCCAATTGGAAGGAGGAATGGAGATAGACTTGGTTGATTGAGATTATTGTTGTAAGTAGATAAAGGTTATATGGTGATTGTGAATTTTGTATTCTGGATACATTTGCAGAATTCCCAGATGTTTTATGTCTCATCTATAAATATGCATTTATCAATTTTGATTTCTTATTTTATTCCAAGGTTTTACAAGATGGTTTTATTTTCGGAGCTAGACTAGATGCGAGTCTGTGTCGTTTCTGGTATAGAATTTCATCTACATCTGAACTTGTTAATATTTATGAAAAATTCTTTTTTTCCTTTTTCTTGTTTTGTTTTCTTTTCCTGCTTTCGTGTTCATGCTGTTAGCAGAAGGTAAAGGCACCGCAGAACCCTTTCCAGTGAGCCATAGACAGAAGAGACATGGTGGTGAATCTCTGAAGAATAATTGTGTCTTTTTTCTTTATAAATCACAAAGCCGATAACAGATACCGATCAGCTCTTGATGTGAGCTTTATATGATTGAGATATAAAGCTTGTAGGGTTTTCTTGGTTATTCATATAAAGGCTTATGATACAAGAAAGAAGGGGTGGGGGTGGTGTGGTGAGCTAGAGAATGATTCTTTTCTTTATATTATAAAATGATTTTATTCTTGAACAAGGGCCTCCAAGAAACTACTATTTGGAGATCCTATCTTTTATTTTCCCTCTCGCTAGTGATTACAATACTGTCGACCTTTTAATTTGCCAGCCAACCTTGTAACTGCCACAGCAGGGTTTGGTTTCTGTCTAGATGAGAATAGCAAAAACAAGAGGAGAAGACAAGATAAATCCTTCTAAAAACCCACTAAAAGCGTGAACGCATCATGAAAAACGATTTTTGAGAGTTGTTAATTATTATATTGCATGTAAATTAAAGCTTGATTCTGAACGAAGCCTGTTTAACTATGCACACGGGGTCTGCTTCAGCTAGCGGACAATATCTCATAAGATTTTGTGTTTTCAGTTGGAGTTATGACTAACTTTTGTAATTGATTTTGAATGCATCAAGACTCAAAAGGGCATTCGCATCAACAATCTTGAAAAAAGTAGAGCGTGCTTTTAGTTTAGCTTTGCTTTGGGTGCGAGCAAGCATCCCATAGCTTCACTTTTTTTCGTAGTGTGCCTGGACTCGATTGTGATAAGGTATCTGGGATTGCTATTTCAAAGGATCATATAAAAGTTTTGATGCCACTGGCAGAATTACTATAAATATACTGATACAACACGAGGACAAATATGTTAGGCTACAATGTTTGTATGTCTGCCACAGCATTGTAGTAAACTAGATCTTTTTCTGCTTGGTAACCTATACGCTGTTATCCGGTCAATTCTTTACATTATTTCTTTGACTTTGAATGATAATTCCAGAAGAGACAACCAACAGGTTAAGAAATTTTCCTGATGGATTGATTCCACCTTGTGTATTTTGGATGGCTTTGCCTCGTTGAATTGAACACAACCCCACAGGAGAATATGGATCCTATCACTGTATATCCAGCAGTACTGTGTGACGATGTGTTCACACTGTGCTTTGTGGTTTTGGTCTCATATGCTCAACCACCGTGATATGACCCTACCCCGTGGAGCCATCCCTTGCCTTGATTCTCTCCTTCTGTGAGTTTCAAGGCTTCTTTCTTGTCCTCCTGCATCCCTTGGAAACACAAACTATATTTTTTTTCTCTCGAATCGGAAGCATGGACAGCAAAAATGGCACCCCGGAGGAGAAAGGAAATGCTAGCCTTCCACCAAGAAGGGGTCAAATCAAAGCAAAAATAGGTGAAGAATTGAGAATATTTGTAACAAGAGGGGTAGGGAGAAAAAGTGAGAAAGATGGTGGCAAAAGCCTGACATACTCGCCAGCAAGTGACTCCTGCTCCGAGTAGACAAGGCAATGTTATTCCGAATTTCCGAGAATAGTATTTCAAGAGAGGAGAAAAAGGGGGAAGGGGTGAGGTTTTTAGCAGTTTATGCTGTTGTTAAAACTTGCTTGGCAAGTTGTCACTGTGCAAGTGTTCTTCTTTTTTTGCCATTTCTTCCACTGGTTATGTAATTCATGTGATGGGAATTCATGAGCAGGTTCCCCTGTTCCTTCCTTTGTGCTTGTGTTCTCAGTTCTTACCAACATCATGTCCATGCGAAGTTAAAAATCTTCTTCTGCTGTATCGATTTGGATTGTCGTGTTCTTAAGTTATTTGTAATTTATAATTTTACAAAACTAAAAAAAATACTTTAAAATTTAGTTTTGAACGCGCACGCCTTCTAATCACTTCATGTATCCTAAATAAAACACTATCTGTACTCAACCTAACTCAATACGATATTAAACCAAAAAATAATAGTAGTAGTAGTACACGAATATAATAAACAAAGCTGATACAATACAAAGATAGCTTTAAAATATGTAGGAATAAATTCCATGATCTTCCTCTCTGTTATGCCATGTTGCTGATGCTCGTTATTCTCGAACATTTTGGTCACTGGAATCACCGATGATTCATTGCCTCGAGATCATGAACCACCAGGAGCATTTTAAATCATAATGCTTGCGGGGACGAGAACGCAACTAATCAATTCTGGTTATGAAGCAAACATTACAGTAATTTCATTCTTTTTAGTACTCTGAGTAGATCAATTAACATGTAATTACTGGCAGATTTGACGGAAAACATAGAATGGAACCACTGGTGCAATATACTGCCACTGGATGTAATATTGTCAAATTATTTGACATCATGACATCCTTAATCTTCGCTACGATAGTTCAAAATTGTACTTGAATCGAGGTTAAAAATTAGAACTAAAGTGTGAAAGGTGTAAAAAATAATTAGGGAATAAAATATTAAAAATGTTTAGCATACATGTAGAAATTATGTACATCCGCAAGTCCTTACAATTTTTAAATTAAATATAATAGAAAAAATATATACATTACTCGCCGGCCAAAGGCAAAACAAGTAGTTAGTTTGGGGGGGAAATGCACAAATCCTCGAAACTTTCCCTATGAAGATAAAGGGTTGAAAAGTGTGTTTGTTAAAGTCATGTGTATGTTTTTTTAAAATATTTTTATTTGAAAATATATTAAAATATTTTTTTATTTTTAATATTGATACATTAATATTATAAAAAAGTATTAATTTTATTTTTTCAAACTAGATATATTTTTAAAAATACACCCACTAAATGGTACCGTGAGGTTATAATTTTTTTTTTTTAGATTAATGTGGAAGTTCGAGCCAGCTTGCGTGTACTTTGACTAATCCCACAGGTCTTGAAATTAATAATTATATAAATTTATAGTAGTAATAATCTAGAGTCCAAACCTAAAATTATAGAGAAAATATACATTTTAGTTTGAAGTTTTTATCATTGGGATACTATCTAAATGGTTAATTATGGCCATTGGGACAGGCATAGAAAAAGTGACACTTTCGACTGTTACTTTAGAGTTCTTTTGACGCGATGGATGTGGATAAATATTTCGAAGAAATTGTCAAGTAGCCATCAAAATGTCATTTTCACTGGTATTTAAGTGTACAGAAAGATTTTACTGTCTTGCCTTTCTTTTCCATCCATATGTCCCCTGCTCCAAGGATAAAATGATTAGAATTAATGCCCTCCTTCTCTATCTTTACTGCAAAAACATATATCTTCCTGTGATTCGTGGAATACATCAACCTGAATATAATTTATTGTGCATTTATCAATATTTATCGAGAAAGGCATGTGTTTATTGAGAAGGAATCAGCGTTCAGAGGAGTTTGAGCTTGACTAGCCTTCTCTGACTTGAAGGCGATGCAGCAAGAAATTAAGGGGGCCACAGACCAGATCTTTTTTAAAAAAAAAAACCCAGAACAGCTCAGTTCATGTAGAAAAACACTTCAAAGTTTAAATCAATGCATGTGAAATTTATGGTTTCTGGCTTGTTTCGGCACCTTTGAAATCCCTTTTTTGCTACGTCATTTTCTAAATAGAAAAAGGCAGGTATCATCTGGTACAATGTATGTGGACCTGCAAAGAATTTCTCTATGTTTTGAAATCTTCTTGCTTGGGTGATAATAAATGGATGGTCATAAGAGATTTTTAGGCCTGTTAAAAATAGATTTATCACAAATTATTATATCTTTTTTTATTCCTGCTAAATCCTTTGAATTTTGCCTTGAAGCTCAAGTTACACTACAAGATTTCACAGTTTTACCGACGGAAATATTCCGTCGGTGTGTGACAGAACGTTCGTCGGTAAAGTATTTATCGACTATATTACCGACGGAATACGCCCGTCGGAATACCTTTTGTCGGTGATTCCACATTCCGTCGCTATATCGGTCGGTAATAAAAAAAACACATTTACCGACGGTTTTACCGACGGCCCGTGCGCGCCAAAAAAAAAAGTTTCCCGCTTGGAATATACCGACGGAATATATTCCGTCGGTGTTATGTAAATACCGACGGACTCCTCCGTCGGCAAAAGTGTCGGTGATATTTCATACCGACCGAATAAATCCGTCTGTAAATTCGTCGGTATTTTTATACCGACGGATTATTTCCGTCGGTGAATATGTCGGTATTTTTATACCGACGGATTATTTCCGTCGGTGAATATGTCGGTATTTTTATACCGACGGATTATTTCCGTCGGTGAGTATGTCGGTGATGGGATGGCATACCTCAGACACTATCCAATGCCGACGGATTTATTCCGTCGGTAAATCCCTGTGTAATTTTTTTTTTTAATTATTTAGAAAAAATAATATAAATTAATAGTAATACAAACCAATTATACAAATAAAATTTATATTAAGCAACAAAAACTCAAAGTTAAATAATATTCATTACAAAATGAATGTGTTTAAAAAAAAACAATTAATATAAAGGTGGAGGAGGAGGAGGAGGAGGGTGGGGGTTAGGCGGCCAAAAAGGATTAGGCGCACATGTTCCGCCTTGTGTCATGTTCATGACCATTTGACGAAGCTCTTCATAGGCCGCTCTTTGTTGTTCAGACTCTACTCTGCGTTGTTCGTCCGCCAATCTGTGTTGTTCGTTCGCCAATCTTTGCTCTTTTTTGAGATGTGTGTACGCCTCTGATAGGTGGTCGCACCTTTGCTGCAAGGCCACAAACTCCTTAGATTGGGAGCTCGATACAGATTGGGAGCTCCCACCGATTGAAGCAGTACCGGTCGACCGCAACTTGGCAGCGGTAGTGTTGGAGAGCCCGTAAACCCGATTTTTATCGGGTCCACCTGACGATCCAGCCTCCATCCACAAATCCGGATCGAATTCCGGATGGGTCGAAGGATCATCCCCGTATCTCTCCCTCAACCGATTATTATAGGTCTCCTGAAAAAAAAAATCATATTCAATTCAATAAACATAATAATAACTTACAAAATAAAATGGTTGAACAAACACACCACAAACTGTTGAGCACGGTTGTCAACGAACTGTTGCGTCCCCTTTTGGCGGTCATGACTCCGCACGTGCGTCTCCACAAACAGCTCCATAGGGCTCGGCTCACGTCCAAGAGACGTAGCCTATATATAATGAAAAAAATGTATTAACAACAAATTAATTGAACGATATATTTCATTTAAATTAATCTTACCATCCGTTTCGCATGTGCAGCATTTAAATTAATTGTAACCGAGCCACGAATTTGCCGATTCCGGTTGCCGGCACCGGACTGTGAGCGTCGAGTGAACCACTCAGACGTCACGTGTTGAAGATAGTGCGGCCATATATCTTCCAGGATGTATATTGGTTTGAAATCCCTCCAAACCGCAACATCGTTCCAGCCTTGTAACCCCTTATCCCTCGCTGTTTTTTTTGCTTTTTTCTGGGCGTCATACCAAAAATCACGCAACCTAATTCACGCACGAAAAAATTACATTTCAAAACATAAATAATTATGTAAAAAAAAGTCGTATTGTTTTCGATGTTACCTAATTGCCGCGTCATTTTCCCACACCCTCCTCACAACACTGTCATGTTCATCGTCCCAGCAGAATCGATGCTGTATATAAAAAAATAATTTTTTAAAATGTTAATAATTTATTTACAATTATAACTTGAATTTATTAGAAATAAGCTGAAAATTATATATTAAGACGAACCTCAAATCTACGAAACCATGCATTGATTTGAGGCATCCATTCAGGATGTCTGGATATCTGACTCCATTGAAACAATGGAATCTCCATCGACGCTTTAAACGCCGATGATATTACTCGGGCGGCCTCAATGTTTGTGAACCTGAAAAGAAATGAAATTAATTTGTGATTACTTCATAAATTATGTTTTAAATTTGTTTTTTTTTATATAAAAAAAACTAAAACCTTAACAAACTTACATTGAAAGATCATCCTTCCACTGTGCCTCGAACTGGCGGGTAAATTGATTCCGCTTCGAAGGCATGCCGCGTCTGCGATGTGAAACATCGCTGGAAGAGGCAGCATCGGTTGACGGCGCAGGTGGTGTAGGTGCCTCTTCTTGAGAGGCACCTAAGGAAACATCATCATCGCTGCTAGACGAACTTGATTCGACTGGACGACCAGCTCTGGTTTTCATTTTGCGCATCTAAACAATTTTATATTAATAATTGTAAAATAAAATTCAAAAGTTAAAAAAAAATCGGCAGCACCTCCCCTATACTGGATACTACCCAAATCCACAAACCTGCAAATATTAACAATAGCCACAACCAATCGAACCAATCTATACTAATTATTCCAACATATTCAACTATTAATCCTAAGATAAATTCAACGTTAACAATTACAATTCACAAATTAATCAATAATTATATTCAAAACAATAAAAAATATAACAAAAAATAAATTCAATAAATTCAACAAATTATACTTCAACAAATTAACAATTACAATTCAACATTAACAATTATAATTCAACAAATTCAAAAAATTCAAAAAAATTCAAATATTCAACTTTAACTAATTCTAAGTTAAATTAACTAATAACAATTCTAACAACACAACAACAAAAAATATTCAATAAATTCAACAATTAATTCAATTATTCAACAATTAAATTAACAAATATTCAACAAATTCAAAAATTCAAAAAATATTCAAATATTCAACTTTAACTAATTCTAAGTTAAATTAACTAATAACAATTCTAACAACACAACAACAAAAAATATTCAATAAATTCAACAATTAAATTCAATTATTCAACAATTAAATTAACAAATATTCAACAAATTCAAAAAATTCAAAAAATATTCAAAAAATTCAACTTTAACTAATTCTAAGTTAAATTAACTAATAACAATTCTAACAACACAACAACAAAAAATATTCAATAAATTCAACAATTAAATTCAATTATTCAACAATTAAATTAACAAATATTCAACAAATTCAAAAAATATTCAAAAAATTCAAAAAAAAAAAGGAACAAAAAATACATACCTTAATAATGTGTCAAATTCAAAACTTTATCTACATTGCAACAAAAAACACCAACACAACAAAAATAAAAACAACTAAAAATAAAATAAAATAAAATAAAATAGAAAAAAAACACATATATTTTAATATAATGAAGATTTACAACACCAAATCTTGCTAGAGATTAAAGGTGAAAGTGTTTAAGGATTGAGGGGGAAAAAAATGAAAAATCTAAGGTGAAAAACGGAGGAGAAGCGAAGAAGCGGCGGGGAGAAGAAGAAAAATTGAGGCGAAGCGGCGGGGCTGGAACTTATAGGTCAATTTTACCGACGGCATCACCGACGGAATTAACATCCGTCGGTAACAGGTCAAAATTCCGTCGGTAAAAGGTCAAAATTCCGTCGGTATTTTTCGAATTTCTCCCCGAATTTTTAAAAGCCCTCCAAAATTTTCGCAGTCCGTCGGTGATTCCGTCGGTAATCTGACAAGTTCAGAGGCGCATTAATTAACGCACTTTGGAAAACACGCGGTCCGTCGGTACTTCTGTCGGTAATATGTGTAACCGACAAATTACCGACGGACCTACGCCGTCGGTAATCCCGTCGATGGTGGTGTTATGTTTTCGAGCTTACTGTGAGATACCGACGGATGGCCAGTTCTGGGTTTGTAACGGGAATGCCCGCATGTCATGCACTCGGTCATCACAACATTTTCAAGGTAGTATAACATGCAGAAGTTAGGGCACATGTCAATTTTCTGGTATCCTAAACCGAGGGGTTTCATCATGGACTTCGCAGCATAGAAGTTCTCTTTGAGCCTGTTCCCTTCTGGTAAAATGCTTCTTGCCCAATCAATAATTTTGTCATACCTGGCCTCACTCAACCCGTGATCTGACTTGATGGTGAACACCTGTGCCACAGCCGATAATTTACTGTGGTTTGTGCAGCCATCCCATAATGGTTCGTCAGAATCTTTCAACAAATCAAAAAACCTAGCTGCCTCTGCATTAGGTTCTTCTTCTACGATTGGACATTGATTGACATTATCTTGATTCATTCTCATTGCATCCATAACCATGTTTCTGTAAGGATTAGTGTTGTCATTTGCCGCTTCATGCACGTTGCTAGCACTAGAAGTTGACCCAACCACCGTTTCTCCAATTCTCCTATTACTAACAAATACCTCTCCATATGCATACCAACACTCGTAATCCTCCACAAACCCTTTGTGTAGAAGATGCATCATTACAACATCTGGATGCAGATACTTTTTATTTTGACACTTCTTGCATGGACACCTAATACCGCCTCCAGTAAAATTTCTGGGAATAGATATTGCGAAATTAATAAAACCCTGAACCCCGTTACAATAATCCATCCTCCGCAATCCTTGGGGTGAATCTAGATACATCCATGAACGATCATCTATGACTTCTATCGAACCTCTATAAAAAGGACCCATTAATTAAGCAAGCTCTTAATTATTTCAAAACACAACATGTATTTCGGTAATTCTACAAATTAAGTTTTAACAATTTTCAAACAAATACAATCTTACAAAATCTAAAACAAACCATAACAAGTATAAAATTATACATTCATATACTACAAGTTTGTTTGAGAAATAACAATAAAACATGTACATCTACTAAAAAAAAATAATACATATACTAAAAAAACAATAAAATTAACATTTAAATGTTAAAATTTTAAAAGATAGAATTACTTACAAAAAATGATAAAATCCGTCGGTAAATCAGAACACGGATGCTGTGACCACAAAACAAATACAACTTGTTGTGCTGAGATGAGAAAGATTTTTGTTTTGGGGCGAGGGGGGGCTGGTTATTTTGCAGATGGGGAGGGTTAGGATTAGGAAGAAGAAGGAGAAATGGGGGAGAAAAGTGTCGGCAGAGGGGACATATATTCACTTTTGCCGACGGACTTACCGACGGTATGTATTCCGTCGGTGAATCCGTCGGCAACACCGTCGGTAATTCTGACGGGCAATCGACACGTCACCGCACGGACCTGCTATTCAAATCCCTCGGTGATTCCGTCGGTATTTTTAACGGTGCACCCGTCACGTCACCGGTACGGATCTTGCATTTCAAATCCGTCGGTGATTCCGTCGGTATTTTTTGACGGTGAATAGGTCCCATCACGCGTACGAGCCCCAATTTTTAATTTCGTCAGTGATTCCGTCGGAAAAATCACCCGCCAAAACCTCCGAGCCACTGCCCGCCCTTTTTTCATTGATTCTGAATTTTCGATCGGTAATTCGGTCGGTAAGTACCGACGGACATAGTCCGTCGGTAATTACCGACCTAATTACCGACGCATATTTTCCGTCGGTGATTTCGGCCGAAAAATACCAACAGAAAAAATTCTGTCGGTATGTTCGTTGGTATTTAGCGATTTTCTGGTAGTGTTAAGTTTGAAGCTTTGAGTTTTCCTTTTAACTAGACAATCTGTATCGTGTAATTTTCGGTTCTATCTGCCCATCAGCCAATGAACACTTGAAAAACCATATAATTTCTTCTGTAGGCTCATTGTTCCCCCACTAATCAGCTACGGGCTACGATATTTGTCGACAGAGAGGTGTGTGGTATGCGAGTGACAACTTCACATCATTGAAGAATCAACGTTCAAAGTTGGAATTTGTGCTTGACCAATATTCCATGGCTAGAAGGTGATGTTGCTACGGAAAAAAATACGGGGGTCCATCATTCTGCTTTTTCCATGTGGAAAAAAAAAAAAAACGTTAAAATCCCATGCCTGGGAAGGCAAGCCAAACACACTTGCAGATTCCTTATCGGGAGATAAATTATTTCAATGGGACCTTGACTAACTTGAAATGGACTTGTGGGTCCGTTAAAAATAACGCTTTTGCAATTTCTGATTTGATCCACCCAATCCATTCGGCTGGTTCCGTTAATTTATAGTGCTTTAATTATGGAATCAATTATTACATGGATGATTCAAAATTTAAGATTTTGTAAGGTTTTATCTATCATCTAAATACTTGAAAAAATAAATTATACTTGAAATTTCTTTTTATATATTGCTGGTGTTGTTAGCTATCTTTTTAAATGATAAATAATCTTTAAAGCAGTGATTTGTCTACAATTCATTTAAATTAATAAAACTATTATTCTAAAAAAAAAATCCAATCCAATCCTCTGCCAGTATATTTTTTCAGTACGTGGGTGGGTTCTATGTGGATTGAGTTTCACGAAGGAATCTGATACGGTTGCGGCCAGACAGCAAATTTTCTGACCTCATGTCTTTGCATCACTCACCCCATGTCAGCACCAGTATACCCCCTGCTCTGGCCTCCAGTGCGCCTCCATTGTAGTTAATTATTATTATTATTATTATTATTATTATTATTTTAATTGTTATATCCAAATGAGTTTATGTGTATATCAAGTTATCAACTAATTTTTAAGGCATTGAAAAACCTCTAATAACTCTGATATTTAAATTAATAATTTTTTAAAAATAAATCTAGATTCATTGTGGGTAATTATTATTCATTGATTGACGTTCCCACTCCCATTTAATTTTCCGAATCCCACTTCCTACAAGCAAGATTTCACTGTATCCTCAAATTGACTAATATTAACAGAGACAATTAGTCTTTACCAATGAACTGGGTTCGAATTGGAGCAACACCTGAGCCATGACACAGACTCTAACAAAAAGTTCAGGCACATTTACCACTATAGCCATCCACTCATCTCCCAGGTCTCTTGCTTTCTGTTTTGCACTGCGAAATCTCTAGCCTGTGCGTGGCTCGCACCCAGCCAGCCAGCCAGCACCATTCGAGATCCCTTTCAGTCTCTGTCAAGCTTGCATGATCGATCTAATACAATGTATGTGGGCTTGCAAGAGGATTTCTCCGTGTTCTGAATTTCAATTTTAAAATGAGAGCACTTCTACCTCTTCATGGTTGGTTTCTGCATGCAATAATGCTCGTCTAGATTTCCTGCTTTCACTCAAGCTAGAGGACCGAGTTGTATGGGATATGACACGGTAAATTATTTTTAAATTGTAGTGAATACAAGCCAGCAGCATTATGCTTTAGAGCTCTGTGTTTATCCTAATACCATCTGGCGTAAATCTAGGTTCCAGAACGAAAGTAATCGATTATCCATGTCAATTGCTTTGACTGGGTCTTGGTAGTAGAAGCCAGCCAGGAAATTGGATTTGGTGATGAAGAGGCCCTACGCGTCTTCTGTCTTGTTATCCCCGTGTATATTTTATTGGTTGCCCAGGAAAGAAGTGGGCCTATGTGGCGACTTTGAAAGTTATCATGCGCTTAACCTGCCTCCGTATATACAGGGTGCCGTGATATCTAATCAATTGGAATACTTCCATCCCAAGTTATTAAATTCGGACTAAATCAATTCAGAATCTAGTTAATTTAGTGGCTGGACAAGTTTAGATAAGTTAAAAATTCAAAATAAATAAAAACCTGGTAAAATCTAGTTAATTTGGACGATTTAGGAAAATTTGGTTAAAATTTTTTTTTCAAATGTTTTTTTTTTCTAACTAAAAATCCTTTTTTTATATAATTTCTAATTGATTATTAATTATTTTTAAAATTTACTATATAAATACTAGAAGAATATTTTATTTTGTTATTGTAGGATTAGAAATTTTTTAGTATATATACTTTTATAATAAAATAATTTTTTTATAATATGTGATTTGAAACCCTTTAATATATATATTCTATATTTATAAAAAAAAAATTATATTTTTTTAATATGGAACAAAAAACTTTTTTGGTTTAAATATTTCATCTTAAAATGATAACATACTAACATAGTATTTTTTAAAAGTGAAATAAAAAATATTTAAAAAAAATATTTTAAATTTTATTATTTATAATATATACAACTCATAATAACATGTATTGTTTCTTAATATTTTTATAAAAATTATTAAACCTTCAAATATTTTTTAATTTTTTTAAAAAATTAAATTGAGTTGATATACATCAATCCGTATATCTCATGAACTGATTTATTAATCAGGTCAGCTCAGGTCGGGTGAGATAAATATACTTCCATCACGGAAGAGGAGCACATGCATCAATTGATGCAATTCTACTGGTCTTATAAGATGGTGTGGATGGGAAACAAAAATCTACGATAAAAAACAATCAACATGGATGAAAACTTCCACGTCACGTGAAAATAACAGAAAAATGCCCCCACTTTAAACGTGGATCATTTTCATTGACACGTGGATTTGATACTCTCGCACACTTGTCTCTTGGTAGCAAATTGACTTTTCCATCACCTGTCCCTCTCCCTCTCTCCCTGCCCCCTCGGATGAAGCCTTGAATTCAGTACCAGGCCCATGGATTTAGACACAAGAAAACCATAGACCACCAAACACCAAAACCTGAATTGAAAATTAGATACTTGGCCCTTTCTGCTCGCTGAGCAGCCCAGCCAGCCTCTCTTTCTTCCACCTTTTTTTTTCTTCGATTGCATGAACATGTCAGGAGTCCTTGGAGTAGAGGCTGTTAATCTCACACGCTTCACAAATAGCACGTAAACAATAGTTAAAACTCGGCAAAAAAAAAAAACACCAATAACTTTCCTATGGAGCACAGGTAGAAAGTATAGTAAGAAAATATGATGATAGAAGGAAACAAGATAAAACTTGAGGGGTATATAAACATTGTTGTTAAAAATATTTTCTCAATAAAACGTTATTTTTAGAATTTAACAAGCTTTTTTTTTAAAACGAGGGTCATCAAAAATAGCTGCACAAAAAACGAATAAAAAAAACCAACAAGTTTTGCAAATATATAAAAAAAAATACAATAATTTCTGGTATTCTCTGATTATAAGAGTGCATAGCATATATAAATTGCTAGCATGTAACAAGAAATAAATTAAAGAATTAAAAAACTGTTAAAAAAAGATTCGAGAAAATTAATTTAAAGAGGCGGAGATCCTAATCAAGGGGCAATCAAAGATTTTAGATAAAATTTTTATTTTTTTGAATAAAAAGTTTCATATATATTTTATATTCAAACAAAAGAATTGTATTTTTTGAATGAGAAATAAAATCCTTTTAAAATAATTTTTATTTCATATGGTTTATAATAGAAAGACGGGACACAATGTATAAGCTAACGAAAACCAATATGATCACCACCTGATTTTCAATCGCTTCTTCAATGGGGATTTTGTCATCGTCCTCTGCCGGAAGCGCCTTCATTTGGGATTCTAAAACATACCCAGGAAGAAGAGCATGTCTGCTGTGGCAGTCTTTACCCTCATTCGGGCAAACCCAAAACCAACCAATTATTTCCTCTCCGCTGCTTCCCAAAGGATTTTTCCAATTTTCTTGGGGACAAAATTACTCCCTTATTATATATATATTTTTTGTTTTTATTAATATATATATATACTTTAATTAATTTTACGGACTATAAAATTAACTATTATATAAATTTTTAATAATCATAAAATTTTAAAAACTTAAATTAATAATTTTAAAAAAATAAATCTAAAATTCAACCAATTAAACTATTTTCATTGTATTATTATCACACCTTAGTATTATTATCACATCTTAATATATCTGGTTCTTTCAGTCAATTTAACACCCCCGTACCACAATTCCATGTAAATGGCTTAAAATCAGGTGAAAAACATCCAGTAAAAATAAAATCTTAACTAATTTCACACACAGTGAATATTCCAAAGCATGCAATAAAATTGAACAAGATAAAAATAATGATAAAGCGGACCTTGGCGGCGACTTTACGTTTTCGTCGACGATTCGTGGCGCTCGTGGTCTCCACAAAACCACGACGCATTACATCCACAAGGTTCCTTGCCTCCTCCTCTAACGAGAATTAACCTCTAAACCAGAAGCGAGACAGAGACATTGAGAGAAATGAGATTCCAAAAAACGGTAGCGTTTGGGTTTCCCCCGATAAAAAACAAAGCAGCGCCATTTCTGTTTCAATATCAAGCCTCGCGTTCCTTCTCCTCACAGCTTCAGTCAGGGCAGAAACGACGGTTCATCTAACCAATCTTTAAAACTTTTGTTTGTACAATAACAACATTGGAAATTAAGAGAAAATTAATTTGGAAATTTCGGTGATTACAATTCACAGGTCCTCTTTTGGAATCGCCTTTGATATCGATGGCGTTATTCTTCGTGGTAAAGATCCCATCGGCGGCTCTCCTCAAGCTCTGCGTAGATTATACGGAGATTCTGGTACTCTATACGTGTCTGCATTTGTATAAATACATGTATCTATACGCATCGTGCATACATGTTAGCTGCATCTAATTGTGATTTCTGCCTCTTACTCTGCAGGAAACTTGAACGTTCCATTTTTGTTCCTGACAAATGGTGAGCTATTTCAATAATTATTTTCTAAAATGTTGTCATCCACGAGCTCAAAAATAGTTTATTTTAGCTATTTGTAAAGGAAGATGACTTCTATGGTCCTCATGTAATGAATCTACGAAACAATGGAGGCATCGATGGCCCGCTGCCTGCATTTATATGAATTTTAGTAATGTTTAGATCCTAATCTCAAAGCAGAAATATGATTGTTAGAGCGAACAGTAGAGCAGTTAAATGACTAATTGCATATTCTTATGATATCATATTTTATCAGGAGGTGGCATTCCGGAATCGAGGAGAGCTAGCGAGTTAAGCGAACTGCTTGGAGTAAAGATTTTACCTTCTCAGGTATTGCTTTGGGATTTTATTTTATTTTTATATGATTTACTCGTTGTCATTTGTTTTTTAGTCTATCCGTGACCACCATTGTTTGACTGTGGAACCTTTTGCATAGCTGTCTCTTTTTCCTGGTACAGGTTTTACAGGGTCATTCACCTTTTAAAAGTTTTATGGAAAGGTATATGTATATTTATTGATTTTGAGGTTTTTTTATTTTTATTTTATGCCCATGTCTTCAATTTCAAAAAATGACATGTTCCCCGCAACTTACCTAGTTTAATTTTATTTTTTTTGTTGTTGTTGTCATCGACCTCGCATTCTCCTTTATCTTCAACCTGGTTTCCACAATACCTTGTTAATATATTAAGCACATTGCTGTTATTGAAAAATTATAAATGAGATGTGTCGTTTCAGCACGGGAGATGTGGAATAGGATCTCCTCAAGGACATGTTGGAGTGGAAGGACTGGCTGCAACTTTACAAATCAATATAATTGCCTGCCCACTTTAATTTATGACTAAACCAATGTATGAACTAGGGAAATGCAGCTAGGGCAGATAAGTTAAAAGGAGCCATCCCAAAGGAAAAATGTTTCATTGACCTAGTAGATTTATTTGACTTCCAGATTTGTTATCTGTATTGCGACAATTCTCATCTCTGAAGTGTCAATGAAATCCAAAATCTTTCTGATTTTTTAAGGTGGTGTTGTCAATTGCGCTCCCCCCCTCCCCTGTTTTTTTGCTTCCCCTCAGATATGAGAATCAACTCATTGTTGCCACTGGAAAAGGAGAACCTGCTGTAGTAATGTCTGAGTATGGTTTCAAGTAAGGTCCCTGTAATGTCCCAATCATTTTGTTTTTCCTAGATTTCAAGACTTCTTCACATTGCATATGGCCTGATTTATTCTTCATGTTAGAAAAGTTGTATCCTTAGACGAGTATGCATCCTGTTTTGAAAACATTGATCCTCTAGCTCAATACAAAAAGTGGACAACTAAGCAGGGGTTGGATAGGAGCAGTCACCCCCTGAATACAGTGCCGAGATATGACGTTTCTTCTGAAACAGTTAAGGCGGTATTTGTTGTTAGTGATCCTGTAGATTGGGGCAGGGACATTCAGGTATTTCTCCTTTTCATTTGGTCATGTAATATAAGCCAGTCACTATATCTTTTGAGCTCCATATATTAGCTCCCTTTAAATTTGATTGTTCCAAATTCTATCAAGTGCTGTCCATGTTATAACTCACTTCCTTTTTTACCATCAGTTATCCAAGTATTGTGTATGGATATAATTTCAAATCTCAGTTTTAACCATATTTTGTTTTGCAAAGTCTGCATTTCATCAATTAGATATTGAATTGTACTATTTTTGAGTCTGGAAACAAAAAACTTTGTGGCTGACCTGAGAAGCAACTCTTTTGTATTGCAATATATTTGTTACATGTTCAGAAATGAGAACTAGTGTAACTGATGAATCAGAACAAAGCATCAATCAAAATGCTGCTGACATCTAAAAATATCATGAAATTGTAATGTGGTACTGTTAATAGTAACAGGCTAGGTTTTATTAACCCTTGCATGTATGGTTTTCAACACTGCTGTAAATTTTGAAAAAGAATGGAAGTTTATTATATTTATTTAATTGGTGCTATGTGATAAATTTTACTCAGTGGATTTTTCTTCTTCTTTTTATTGGATTTAGCATAACTTAGCCATATGTACCTAACAAAGCTCTGCCCTGACTAATGAATGACATTAGGTTCTCTGTGATGTTTTAAGATGTGGAGGTCTTCCTGGACAGGAGAATGGGCATCAGCCCCAGCCTCCTCTGTATTTTGCCGCTGATGATCTCGAATACCAGGTTGGTAGTCCTGCTTATTAGATATTGACAGGTGGTTGTAACTTGTAGGTTCCTTCAAATGGCTTTAAGTTGGATTCTCCAATGCACAATTCTTTCTTTAGAATTGAATGGAAGTGAATGAAAACTTATAAGCAAGAAGTTTTGCCACCTTTATTCTGAAGGATCATCTGACCAGTATGTTTGATTTTGAAATCCACATTGCACGTGATTGTTCCATCTTCTTAAATACTCTATTCTGTTTCTTGACTGTTTCTTAAGTTTCTTATAAACTAGTTTCTTACAAGTTAAAATTGCTTGTGGAGCTTGGCTTTAATGGTTTTTCTTCTCAGTTATAGAAACCTGGGATTCTATATCACCTAATCAGCTTAGTTGATATACAGGCTGCATTTCCTTCCAAAAGACTTGGAATGGGTGCTTTCAGAATTGCTCTGGAGAGTGTCTTCAACAGGTAAGCTTAGTGTCTTCGGCCATTTAAAATTAAATTTCATCATATTTCACTTTGTAATAAATAGGATTGCATCAATCTTAGTGGTTTTGCTAATGGATCTCTGGGTTTTATCTTCTGCTGTTGTTGGCTCGTTTTGTATTTCTTAGTTGAGCGACTATTTTAGGAAGAGAAATTTGTTAGTTTTCACAGAAAAATCAGAACTATATAATTCTAGGAAGAACTATGAATACCAGGATGAAGGAGTTGATTTGATAAAATTGAGAAGGAAGAAACCTCCACTAGCATTGACCAGCTAAACATGTTTCTTTTATGGTGTTCGCGATAGATGAAAGAAAGACCTAGTACTATTTTCGGGTTTTTCTCCTTTACATCCTCAAATCTGTTTTGCACTTTGAAACAATTTTGTTTCATATTATTGCCTAAATTTCTTTCACACATTTTGTGGTTTGCTTTAAGATGAGAAAAATAAGACTCTTTTTTCCAACTTGGAATCCATAGCAGATGATATTTGATGTGGAGATATATAGCACTGAAACTGTGAAAACGCTTTGTGGTTTATGGCATCGTCTCCTTTTTTTTTGTTTATATATATATATATATATATATATATATAATGTCTGTTAATTGGTATTTGCTTGCAGAATTCACTATAATCCACTGGAGTATGTTTGTTTTGGGAAGCCAAATCCATTTGTATTTAAGAATGCCGAAGCCATGTTGAAGCAACTTCAGCCATCTTATTATAGTGATATTTTTAAGGAACCTGGACATTCTGGGTTACAGTCATTCAAAACTCTCTATATGATTGGTGACAATCCTTCAGTTGACGTTAAAGGTGCACAACAGGTTTGTCCTGCCTATTCCTTGTAGCTTTTATTGGCGGAGCACATAAGATTTCTATACCAATTTCTTAGGCATTCCCCTTGCACATGTTGAGAATAAAAGAAAATTGTTTCTTTTCTGTTTCAGGCAGGACACCCTTGGTTTTCTATCCTTACAAGGACAGGTGTTTTCCGCGGGAAACATAACCATGCAGAGTTTCCTGCAGATCTGGCAAGTCAAACGATGAAACTTTCTGCATGCTGTTAAATTAATATTCATAAACATGATGGGATCACACGTTTCCCCACAGACAAATTACCCAGGTTATTGATACTGTATTTCAAGAACTAGTGTGCATTTGTCTTGCCTGATCTGTATTTCAACCGTGCAGGTTATTGATACTGTTGAAGAGGCAGTGGACTATATTCTTGGAAGGGAGTGTATTTCATAGACGTTCTGTAACGCAACGTGCTCCATTTTCCCCTTCAGAATCAATCCATTCAAAACCTTTATTTTAGAAATCAATTAAAAAAAAATTTGAAGCTCTTTTCTACATATAAAAAAAAGTTCTAGGCTTGAGATTTGCCGAAATCAGCATCTGATGCCATGGCTCTCTACTTGGCGTGCTGTCGCAACTATGTGAATGATCTGGAAAATACTTAGACCATTTCAAAGAGAGACGATATATTTGTCGCATGATTTTTATTTTTTTAACTTGTAATGTTCTTGGTTAGCTTATGATAGACTTTTTCAGCTTACAAAAATGGTTCGGATATTCTAATGTGAAGCTAAGTTTGAACAATCCTCGAAAAAAAACTTGAACAACCCTCAAAAGACAGGGATGATAAGGGAACTGTTAACGAGTTGTAGCTCATCTAACATTAATATAATTTCTTTTCAATAAATCTCGACTTTTAAATTAGAATTTCTATTTTATGAAAAAAATGGTACTTGGATTTATATTTCATATTTCATATTACTTATTTAATGTTTTAATAAAATTAGTTTGGATATAATTAGTCTCTTTGATGCCCAATAAGAGTGAGATTTGGTCTCAAGGAGTTTAAAAAAGAAAATGGAGCTAGAGCTTAGAGGTAAATGAAAAATTAAGTGACTTTTTTAAATAAAAACATAAATACAGGCACCCCTCTCAAAATTACCCTTATTTTAAATATTTTCACCCTCCGTTTATTCTCCATCATCCACTCTGTGCACACCAAAACATAAAACACGCACTGACGATGATAAGATAAGCCACAAAAGCACGCGCTAACACTCTCCTCCTCCTCTAGTTTTCTAGCACCACCATGGAAACCAACGGTCTCCTCTCCTTCCCCTCCTCGAAGCCCCCTCCTTCCCGAACCCATTTTCGCCCCGCAAATCCATTTTCCCTTTCCTTCCCCACAACCCACAAAACCTCCGTTTCACACAGACCCATTACCATCAAATCCGCAATTTCCCGCACCAAAAAGGAAGAAACAGTAGAAATAGTCAAAACCCAGCTCGAAAATTGCTACCTCTTAGCAGCTATAAAATACACAGGCTTCACAGTCAAACAATTTCAAGACTTTAGAAGATCATTGCCTGAATCATCAAAACTCATTGTAGCTAAAAACACCTTGGTTTATAAGGCCATTGAAGGCACTCCATGGGAAGCTTTAAAACCTTGTATGACAGGAATGAATGCTTGGCTTTTTGTGCATACCGAAGAGATACCTGAAGCTTTAAAGCCTTATAGGGATTTTCAAAAGGAAAAGAAGTTAGAGAATGATTTCACCGGGGCTGTCTTTGAAGGAAAGTTTTACGGGCCCGATGATTTTAAGCAACTTGAAACTATGCCGTCTAGAGCTGAGATTTATGCTAAGATTTTGGGGGCTTTACAGGGTCCTGCTATTGGATTGGTGGGTACTTTACAGGCGCCAGCGAGGGATGTTGTCATGGTTTTGAAGGCTTATGTGCAGAAATTGGAGGAGGAGAGTGGTGGGCAATAGTGGAGATGCAATGTAATGTGATGTAAGTGTATTGTTTGAAAGGTCCCCATTTTGTTGTTTTTGATTTGTTGTAGTAAAGTTAATGATTAAACGTTCTATTTTTGGATACGAAAGTGTGAATGAAGTTGTAGGATCTGTAAAATTGGAACCTTAATAATTGTCTTGAAGTTTAGCACAAGGCTGTCATTTTCTTATGGTTTTATTTTAACGAATTTGTTTTAGGGGATGTTTTGGCAATGTTTTTCTTGTTGTGAGTTTGATTTTCATACCCCCTTTGTGTGTTTGGGATGCTGTTTCCCTGTTGTGATTTTTGGTTGGTTATTGGAGCCAAATCTATGGTTGTGCCAATATACTTGGTATATTGGGAAAATGTGTGTGCAGTATACTTTGTGTATTCTACCTGGTTTGATCGTGGCTGCCGAATTGGGGGAGTTCTTTCTACATACCCTTGCGTTTTTCTCTAGGTCCTACAGTAACTAGTTTGTTAAGGAATCTATGTAGCTGTGTGTTGCATACCATTTATGATTTATTTAGATGTCATTCAAGTAAATTCAAGTGCATACGTGCTTGAGACAAACGCGTTAACCTTGATAAGGTGTTCTTTCAATTCTGCTTTGTGCTCTTTAAGGAATCTGGTTCTTTGGGATTGTAGGAGCATATGCCATTAGATTTGACATCTGAATGTTGATTGTTTGCATACGAGGCACTTCTGTTGTAGTAGTAGTAGTTAGGAGGGTTCTTCTAGTACGAGAGTCACAAAGGCAAGGCAACAATTCTTTTCTTTTAATGATGCGAGTCCTTCGAATTTAGAAAGGAGATGAAGTGGTTACAGCTGGCAGACGTGATCCTGTCGTGGATTGACTGCTACTTTTCATGCATAGAGGTGTGCTGTTGAAGGGTTGGAATTGCATAGAAGAGCACAGTATAGTTAATTTTGTTGATAAGGATCCACACAGTGAATGCCTGTGTTTGATGAGTCGAGTCAGGGCGTCTTTTCTCTATGACATGTCCATGGCGCTGTAAATTTAATTCTTGGGACAGTTGTTTCTGGAAAGAAGGGTTATATATTGTTTCTTGAGTATTCGCAACAAGGAATTATAGCTGTGTCTGTAAATTGCGATGCCATGAGTGTATATTTCATGGATCAAAAGAGGCTTTGTCTGCCAAACGATACAAGGAAACCATGCAGTAATTGTCTCGCGAAAACCATGAGTTTGAGACTTCTGTAAGAACCCGGCATGGCATCATCACTGTCAAATAACTTTTGCGATGCAAGTCTCTAATCTGTTCTCCGTTCCTTGGGTTTTCTCCATGGTAGCAACTGGGAAATGTCAATAGTTACTCCTCCATGCCAATCCTAGTGTGCATGTTCAATTCCCTTTCGATTCGAAACAAGTGATTTGTAACAGTTTGATTAGATTGAATTGGCTTGTGGACAAGCAAATATTCACAGACAACCTTGCAAATTAACAACTTTGTTTCTCAAGTCTGAGAGTTATTCAAGAAATCGTTCAGTGCAGCCTTCATCTGGTATTCTACTTGGAAACAAACATTACTAGTTGTTTTCAGACTTGGTAGAATTCTACCATCGTTTATGTGCTTTGCTTTCATCGATTGCACTGTCCTTTTCTCCTCTCTTTTTTCATGACTGTAATCAGTCTTCGTTTCTCTATTTTCTTCTGCTACTTCAACCTATCCAAAAAATGTCAGTCTAGAAATGGAAGTAACCCTTTTGGTGATGCTTTCGATACAGTATTTGTATTATTTCCATTTTATTCATCATCTTTGATATGGAAGAAACCCTTTTCTTGCCTCGGGCAAAAGGAAATTATCTTCCAGCTGATTGTTAGCCAGATTCTGATGTCAATCGATAGGAAGAGGATCTCTCGACCCAATATCAATTTTCTCGAGTAAACCTGCGGACAATGAATTCATGTAAAGCACACACGAGGAGGGACAGTTTCTAGGTTGATTGTTGACAGTAGAATAAGCTTGCTGCATCTCGGCATCCCATCCTTATGCCTCTAGGATCACGGAGTGCGTGACTGATCTTGAATCCATGCCCGAAATGTCCAATCGATATGAAGCACCGCCCTGTGTTGACCATCTAGAGAGTCTCGTTCATTTTCTTACCCCGGAAAGAACCCCAGGGCGGGGGCGTCCCTTTTGCTTGTCGTTGGGAGGGAGGTCTCAGATCATATGACCTGTCATTCGTATACTATCAGATGTCGTTCGAGTAAATAGTCAACAGTATTGACTCTTGAGCGTTGTTCCCAAAATCAATTCCTCGAAAAGAATTAGAATATAATCCAAATCAAAATAAAACCTCCTATTTCTTCCTCTCACAGCCCAGAAAAAACCCCGCAATGATCGATCCTCACTCATTCACTGATTCAACTCACCCCCTAACAACCCACGTATCCCTCACTCTCTACTTCCACTTCCCTTCCTCCACCATCCACGCCACCGCTCTCCTCACCCTCCAAACCCCACACACTGGCCCGCTCTCTCTCGACACTCGCTCCCTCACCATCCACAAAATCCTCGACCCTGCAATTCTAGCTCCCCTCCCTTTCACTCTCTCCTCTTCCGAACACCCCGTCAAAGGCCGACTCCTCACCGTTTATCTCGACAACAACTCCTCAGTTCTCATACTTTACTCCACCTCCCCTTCCTCTTCGGCCCTCCAATGGCTCTCTCCGCCCCAAACTTTCAACAAAACTCACCCTTTTGTCTACACCCAATGCCATCCTGTTCACGCGCGCTCCGTTTTTCCTTGCCAGGATACGCCTGCCGCGCGTGTTTGTTACTCTGCAAAGTTGAATCTTCCGCGGGAGCTTTCTGCTGTTATGTCTGCTAGGCATTGTGACCGTCATGACCCTGTTGGTACCGATTTGGATGGGTTGTTGACGAATGAGGAGTCTGGATTTGGATTTGATTTGAAGTCGTTGTGGTGCGAGGAAGGGAGGGTTGTGGAGGAGTTTGTGATGGAACAGCCAATTCCGCCGTACTTGTTTGCGTTTGCTGTTGGGGAATTGGGGTTTAGAGAGGCGGGGCCGAGGACTAGGGTTTATTCGGAGGCAGTTGATGGGGTTTTGGATGCAGCTGCGAGGGAGTTTGCAGGAACTGAAGAGATGATTAGGCAAGCGGAGAGGTTGTTTGGTGAGTATGATTGGGAGAGGTTTGATTTATTGGTTTTGCCACCGAGTTTTCCATATGCTGGAATGGAGAATCCAAGGATGGTGTTTTTGACTCCTACAGTGATTAAAGGGGATGCGAGTGGCGCGCGGGTTGTGGCGCATGAGTTGGCTCATAGTTGGACTGGGAATTTGATCACTAACAAGAACAATGAGCATTTTTGGTTGAATGAGGTACAGTGAGTGTTTGCTTTTAACATTTGATTTGATTATTTGACCTCTTCTTTTTCGTGATTCAGTATCAGTTTAATGGCCGCCTCAAATAGTATCTCTTTGTATGCTTTATGGAGTTTAATTTTATTTCATTTTCCTTTGTATGTGTTCTTATCTGATGTACCAAATGTGTTGCCTCTCAGTGTCTGTTTGTGGTTGACTTTATTTACGAAAATTGTTTGATTTTGTTTACTGGTTCAATAAATTTTCTTTTATAAAATATGGCGTTGAGGAATTCGTGCTAGTTTAATTGCTTTGTACCTTTGTGATGTTGATTGTTTGGTATGATTGTCGAAGTGTTCAAGAGGGACATGTTTTAACTTTTAACTCTCTGTGTTGGATGAGGGAAACTATGAACAGATGTTTCTGATATATTAATTTTGGGATAAATGTCCATGTGTTATGTGCTCTTAAACTTCCAATAGCCCATGGTTATTTGTGTGCCGTGCTCAGCAATTTTTGCTCCTTGTGAGTTATAAGTTTCTGATTATGAAAATAGGGTTTCACAACATATGCGGAGAGGAGAATTGTTGAGGCCGTGCAAGGCGAAGATATAGCTGCTCTGAATATTGGAATTGGTTGGAGAGGTTTGAATGAGGAAATGGAGAGGTTCAAGGACAACATGGAGTTCACTAAGCTAAAAAACAATCAGGAAGGAGTGGACCCAGATGACATGTACTCTCGAGTGCCATATGAGAAGGGTTTCCAGTTTCTGTGGCGCATTGAACATCAGGTATATTGATTTATTCCTTGTTTGAACTTGGAGATATTTCAAACAGTAATATTCTTACTCTCTGTTTTTACCCTTGAGATTCTTAGATTGGAAGACCTGCTTTTGACGAGTTCCTCAAGAAATATATCGCCACATTCAAGTTCAAATCAATTGACACAGAGACATTTCTTGATTTCCTGAAAGCCAATGTTCACGGAATAGAGAAAGATATTGACCTTAAGCTATGGACCGAGGGCACTGGCATCCCTCCAGATGCTCAAGAACCAGTTTCAAACTTGTATATAAAGATTACATCACTTGCAAAGGATTTTAAGCTTGGGAGGATGCCGAGAGAGGATGAAGTTGCTAACTGGAAAGGGCAGGAATGGGAGCTGTACCTGGCGAACCTGCCCAGAGCTGTTGAAGCCTCACAGGTAATGACTTGATTCTCTTATCAATTTCCCCATGCTAACCCCCTCCCTTCTTGTTGCAAAAAGTTTCTCGCCTGCAGTAATTGGATTTGAGGCATCAAGACTAGTTTCAAAGTCCTTAATCATATCCTCGCATTCTTAACTTAATAAAATAGATGTCTCGCCTTAATTTCTTGAAACTTTATTTCCTAGTTACTTTGTTTTTCCACGTCTGCATGTGCTCTCTCATTGGAGGTAACCCATGCTAAAGACCATTTAGATCTCTTTAAAATTCTTGTACATCTTTGCCTGGTTTTTGAGCTGGTTTACGTGTCAATTGTCAAGGTTTTTACCTTGGCGTGCTAGCTTCAAACAAGCGCTCATGGGCTGTGAAAGGAGAGCAAACTTTTGTCTTACTAATTGTTAAAAAAAAAAAATTTGATTAATGGGGTGTCTGGGTCAACTTGCGCATACCCGACTAATCTTATAAATCTTAAAGTTAATGACCATGTAAGCTTTCAATGGCTCTGAGGGAACTCGAACTCGTGACCATTGAAAGAGCAACTAGCTAGTTGAGTTACTCCTCATCTTTTACTTATTGTTGTCATTCATCATGCAGGTGCTGGCCTTGGATGCACGCTATGGGCTATCGGAATCCAAGGACTATGAGGTGAAAGTGGCATTTCTCCAACTGGCAATCTCCTCCAGGTGTAGAGATTACTATGGTGAGGTGGAGAAAACATTGAAGGAAGTTGGGAGGATGAGGTACCTCCGCCTACTCTACAGTGGTCTTGTTCAAGGCCCTGGAAACGAAGAAGAGAAAATCTTGGCCAAAAGAGTGTTTGCTGAAGCTCGTGAATGTTACCACCCTATAGCTCAAGGTATTGTTGAGGCAATCTTTGCCAAGCACGCGTAGGATGGCTCTACACCACAATATGGTAGCTGGACCTAAACCTTTAATGTCTTGAAGGCCAATAATATGATCTCTGATCTTCTTAATATGTGCATCTTTCTACACACCATCCTCCAATATCTAACGAGACGAGGCAGTGTTAATAAAATATCTTCTTTGTATTTTGATACTTCGAGCGTATTGTATTAAGAGTGAAGTTATGATTGTTTTTTTAAATATTTTTTATTTAAAAATAATATTTTTATATTTTTTTAAAAAATATTTTTGATATTAGTGTATTAAAAAGATTTAAAAATATTAATTTAAAATAAAAAAAATCAAAATAATTTTTTTAAAAATGTTTTTGAAAGGAAAAAACAAATAGGGTCTTCACTCCTCCATAATTCTACTGATTTTGCATGACTATTCTTCTTCCTCGACTGTCAACATGGTGCATCATGTTTTTTGTCAAAATTTATTTTTTTATTTTAAATTTATTTTTTTAATGTTTTCAAATTGTTTTGATGTTTTAATGTAAAAAATTAAAATTAAAATGTTATTTTAATATATTTTTAAATAAAAAATATTTTAAAAATCAATCTTTACTCAATTCTAAATACTTTTTATGAGAGTATTTGAGAATGGAGTTGAAATTATATTTTTTTTTAATTTTTTTTATGTTTTTAAGTATATTAAAAATAATTTTTAAAAATGCAAAAAATATTATTTTAATATATTTTTTAAAAAATATATTATAATTAATTATTATTAAACCTTTAAACACCCGTCCGTGGAGATGCTTCAGTTGATCAGAAGTTTCTGTTTGATTTTTCATATCAATCCAGAAAGGGTTTGTTATTGCTGCAGCCATCGCTGGAAACATGGGCCGCTGGTTGCAAAAAAATGAATCCATTCAATTAGTGCCCCGTCGAATTGCTCTCGTTAATAGCATTTCTCTAGTTAGAGTAACTTTTTAGATTTAGTGTTAGTATTTAAATTTTGTATTAAATTTGCATTTTTTAAGATCGGTTAGAAAAAGGTTTTGGTCGACGTGATTTTATCCTTAAAATAAAAAAATAAAAAAAGCTTTTTTATTATTTTTTTTTAAAATAGATTTTATCCTAGGCCTGGTTTTATCCTCAGTTGTTCTTTAAAAAAAAAAATGAATATTTCAAAAACTTTGAAGAATGCCCTATGTAGAAAACTCTTAATATTTGAAAGTTCTAGTATACCGTTATTGTCTATCTGTAAATCAACGGCTGGAAACTGAAAAGATGGTAGCCATTGAAGGCACACGTGGATAAACTTTTATTATAATTATTATTATATCCCGGAAATTCGATCTCACGGAATAAAGAGGTGAGATCCAGGAGCCCATTACGTCAATACCTCCTACTATAGTCATGGGATGTGAAGGGTGTATAATGAAGCCCAGAAATATTGAACCAGGGCCTGTTGTCGTTTAACATTTTGATATCATAACCTATGATTTATATAATTTTTATCGGTGAGCGAGTGATGAAGGCTGTTTGTTTTTTTTAAAAAAAAAAACAATTTATTTTGTTTTTAATTAATGTTTTTTATAATTTTAAATAATTTTAATGTGTTGATGTTCAAAATAATTTTTAAAATAAAAAATTATTATTTTAATATATTTTCTAATAAAAAATATTTTAAAAACAAATAATTACTACATTCTCACGTACCCCTGAAAATACTTTTTTGAGGTGTGGACTCCATATAAAATATAGATTCTGTAAAAGTGAAAAAAAAAAAAAAGGTTTTATAATTTCCTTCTAGTATAATATGTTGGAATTATTGACTTGGTCGTTATTGATTTGATCTACAACGTAATAACTGAATAATAGGCAGGAATTGTTGCTTAACCTGTCAAGTAAGCTAGTTTGTAGGAGTTGATCAGTTCAATTCTGTTTTGATTTGTTTTCCCTTGGATTTTGATTTTTCTGTTTTGTAAGGCTTTATAAAAGCCACAGCTATCTTTACATTTTAAAGAAAATAAGAAGTATCAGTTTACTTTATTTGGTATCAGAGCTTACATGGACCTGATAAAGGAACAATTTGAGTGTTTGAGAGGAAAAACACAAAACAGAAAATGGCAACTGATTCAGGAAGCTTCACAACACCATGTGTTCCAAAATTCGACGGAGACTATGATCACTGGAGCTTGATCATGGAAAATCTCCTGCGTTCTAAGGAGTATTGGAGCGTTATTCAATCTGGTTTCGAAGAACCACAGGGAAATGAAGTCATAGACGCAGCACAACAAAAAGCAATCGACGACGCAAGACTCAAGGATCTCAAAGCAAAGAATTATCTATTTCAATCCATAGATAAGAGCATATTGAAAACCATCACTCAGAAGGAGACTGCCAAGCAATTGTGGGATTCCATGAAAGTCAAGTGTCAGGGAAGTGCTAGAGTGAAGCGAGCTCAGCTGCAGCGACTTCGCAGAACATTTGAGACTCTAGAAATGAAGTCAGGAGAAGGTGTGTCTGGGTATTTTGCAAGAGTTATGACTATTGCTAATGACATGAGGAATTGCGGGGAAGATATGCCCGATGTCAAAATCGTTGAGAAAATACTTCGGAGTCTCACAGAAAAATTCAACTTCGTAGTATGCTCAATTGAGGAATCAAAAGACATTGACAAGCTCACAGTAGATGAATTACAAGCATCTCTGCTTGTACATGAACAAAAGGTGGTTGAGAAGAGGAGCGAAGAGCAAGTTCTACAGGTGATGAACGAGCCAAGGAATGCACAAGGAAGAGGCAGAGGGATATTTCAGAGAGGAAGAATTCACTCTAGAGGACAGGGAAGAGCTAGACCTTGTGTCAACAGGCCAGCCATTAACTGCTTTCGATGTGGAAAGCAAGGACATTATCAATTTGAATGCTCGAGCTCAGAAAAGGGAGTAGTCAACTATGCTGAATTTGATGAGGAGGAAGAACTACTCTTAATGGCGCACACAGAAGTGAGCAAAGCTGAAGGAGTCATCAATTATGCTGAATTTGACGAAGAAGAAGAACTACTCCTGATGGAGTACACTGAAGCCAGTAAAGCTGAAGAAGTTGAAGAAAACTATGCTGCATTTGATGAGGAGGAAGAACTACTTTTGATGGCACACACAGAAGCTAGCAAAGCTGAAGGAAAGGGCATTTGGTTCCTCGATTCCGAGTGCTCAAATCATATGACAGGAGATAAAACTTGGTTTATTGAGCTTGATGAAAAGTTCAAACACTCTGTCAGATTGAGAAATAGTTCGAAAATGGCAGTTGAAGGAAAAGGCAATGTCAGATTTGAGGTGGAAGGTATCACACAAACCGTGTCAAATGTATATTTTATCCCCAATCTCACCAACAATTTGCTTAACATTGGCCAGCTACAGGAGAAGCGCTTGGTGATCTTAATCAAAGAAGGAACCTGCAGAATTTATCATCAACAAAGGGGCTTGATAATAAATACACAAATGACTGCAAATCGCATGTTCCTGGTTTATGCGAAGATGAAGCCATTGCCTGGTAACTGTTTGAAGATGGAAGAAGAAGACTTAGAGATTCTCTGGCACAGGAGATATGGGCACCTAAACAACAAGTCTATTCAAATTATGCAGCAGAAACAAATGGTGAAAGGACTGCCAAAATTCAAAGGAGCAGCAGACAATGTTTGCAAAATATGTAATGTGGGAAAGCAACAATGTCAAGAATTTCCAAAGAAAAGCAAATGGAGAGCATCAAATAAATTGGAATTAATTCATGGAGATCTTTGTGGACCAATCACCCCAATCTTCCACAGTGGCAAGAGGTATTTGTTGGTGCTGGTAGATGATTTCTCTCGAAAAACATGGATTTATTTTCTTGCAGATAAATCAGAAACTTTTGAGACATTCAAAATTTTCAAACGTTTTGCTGAAAAAGAAGCAAAAACAGCCATTTGTGGTTTCAGAACTGACAGGGGAGGAGAATTCACATCAAATGAATTCAATAAATTCTGCCAAGACAATGGCATAAGACGACAACTAACAGCAGCTTACACTCCCCAGCAAAATGGAGTTGCGGAACGAAGGAATCGGACCATCATGAACATGGTACGATGCTTGTTGTCTGAGAAGGAGATGCCGAAATCTTTATAGCCAGAAGCAACTAGATGGACAGCCCATGTTTTAAATCGCAGTTACACAAAGGCAGTCAAAGACATGGTACCTGAGGAGAGGTGGACAGGAGTAAAACCAGATGTAGAATACTTCAGAGTATTCGGTTCTATTGCACATGTACATGTCCCTGAACAAAAGAGAACTAAGCTTGATGATCGCAGTCACAAATGCATCGTACTTGGAGTCAGTGACGAATCTAAGGCCTACCATTTGTATGATCCAGTGACAAAGAAAATAATCATAAGCAGAGATGTCATATTCGAAGAAGGTGGAAAATGGAAGTGGAACCTAAGTACAACAGAATCAGAGCAGAATGAGTTAGCTTGGGGAGATGATGATGATGATATTACCATAGAAGAGTCTGAAGGTGAAGAAACTGATGGAGAATTTAATGAAGCAGAAGACATCAATTTAGAAGTAATTCTAAAAATTGGGGAGTCTTCAAATTCTGGAATCCCACAACAGATCAAAAGAAGAAGAGAGCCTGTTTGGATGCGTGATTATGAAAGTGGTAATCGTTTTCCTGAAGAAAAAGAATCAGATGAAAGCCTAGCCTTTCACATCTCCAACGATGGTCCAATACATTTTGATGAAGCGGTGAAAGAAAAGAAGTGGCAGGAGGCCATGAAGCTTGAAATAGAAGCTATTGAAAGAAATCAGACCTAGGAGCTTGTGTCACTACCACATCAAGCAAGGAAAATTGGTGTCAAATGGGTTTTCAAAACAAAGTTCAATGAAGAAGGCAAAGTAGATAAATGTAAAGCTAGACTCGTCGCCAAAGGATACTCACAGAAAGCAGGAATTGACTACAATGAAGTGTATGCGCCAGTAGCCCGATGGGATACAATCAGAATTCTGTTGGCACTAGCAGCTCAACGTGGATGGTGCATCTTTCAACTTGACGTAAAGAGTGCTTTCTTGTATGGTGAATTGAAGGAGAAGGTTTATGTTGATCAGCCGGAAGGATTTGTCATAAGAGGACAATAAAATAAGGTGTATCGACTAAAGAAGGCTCTCTACGGTTTAAAGCAAGCTCCAAGGGCCTGGTTTAGCAGAATTGAGAGCTACTTTAAGAAGGAAGGATTTGAGAAAAGCAATTATGATCACACCTTGTTCCTGAAGAAAAATGGAGATAAATTGTTGCTGGTAAGTCTTTATGTAGATGACTTGATTTACACAGGAGATGATGAGCATATGTGTACAAATTTTAAGTCGTCCATGCAGAAGGAGTTTGAGATGACAGACTTGGGAAAAATGAAGTTTTTCCTTGGAGTTGAAGTCTATCAAAACAAGGAAGGAATTCATCTATGCCAAAAGAAGTATGCTAAGGAAGTCTTGGAAAGGTTTAATATATGGAACTGCAATGCTGTAAAGAATCCAATAGTTCCTGGCACTGTCTTGTCAAATTTAGGCAGCAAAAATGTTGATGCAACACCGTATAAACAACTATTAGGTTGCCTAATGTACCTAACGGTAACTCGTCCTGATTTAATGTTTGTGGTATGTTTGATTTCTCGTTATATGGCTGATCCTAAAGAAGAACATATGATGATTGCTAAGAGGGTACTAAGATATCTAAAAGGAACTTTAGATTTCGGAGTCTACTACAAAAGAAGCACAGATGCAAATCTGCTGGGATACACAGGCATCCACTATATAAGAGATAAGAATGACAGAAGTCTGCTGGGATACACAGACAGCGACTATGCGCGAGATGTAGATGATAGAAAAAGCACTTCAGGCTATATTTTTCTTCTAAGTGGAGCAACAATATGTTGGAGTTCAAGGAAGCAAGGAATTGTCACTCTATCATCCACAGAAGCTGAATATGTGGCTGCCACTACATGTGCATGTCATGGAGTTTGGCTTAGAGGAATTCTGCTGGAGCTAGGCGTCAAAAACTATGAGTGCGTCAATATCATGTGTGATAATAGTTCAGCCATTAAGTTGTCAAAGAATCCAGTTATGCATCGAAGAACAAAACACATTGATGTTAGATATCATTACTTGCGCAACCTGTCAACTGAAGGAGCTGTGAGGTTGAGTTTTGTTGGAACTAAAGATCAAGTGGCAGACATAATGACTAAACCAATTAAGTTGGACCAATTTGTGCAACTCAGAAGTTGGCTTGGCGTTCGACGACTTGAAGAAGTAAACTGATGCATTTTCAGTTTACGGGGAGGAATTTGTTGGAATTATTGACTTGGTCGTTATTGATTTGGTCTACAACGTAATAACTGAATAATAGGCAGGAATTGTTGCTTAACCTGTCAAGTAAGCTAGTTTGTAGGAGTTGATCAGTTCAATTCTGTTTTGATTTGTTTTCCCTTGGATTTCGATTTTTCTGTTTTGTAAGGCTTTATAAAAGCCACAACTATCTTTACATTTTAAAGAAAATAAGAAGTATCAGTTTCCTTTATAATAGTGGTGGATAAAATTAATGATTCAAAGATTTTATAACATGAAAGCTCATGTCATTGTATTTGTTCCTGTAAAATTCATCAACTTTTAGTTTTTATGACATCTTAAAATTCTTCGTGAATACTCGAGACTAGACGGGAATTCAATTTCAATGCCATTAACTCTAGATGAATCTTAGCTAGCGATCAACAATCCAGAAAGCCGGGGCATTGTCTTGAGTGATTGTTAGGAGTTGAGTAGTTTCTATTTTTTTTTATGTATTTTAAAAATATATTTTTATTAATTTGTATATTTTTTTAGTTTTTTTTATGATTTTAATATACCAATATATATTTTTTAAATAATATATTTTAAAACAAAATAATATTTTTTTTCAAAATACTCTACACTACAATACTAAACACACTATGTGTTTAGTCCTTTTTTTTTTTGTTTCCGGATGAAACTACTCCTTATATATATACATATAAAGGTTCTATATTATAAAACACTAGTAAATTATAAATCCATTGATTATTGAATATTTGCAAGGGTGCAGATTAATTTGGGAGGTTATTCGTATATTTCGAGCCACAAAATATTGCGATTTTGTCATAATTACCCGAAGGCATTATAGTTATAGCAACTTCAAGTTTACAAATCAGTAGAATAACATTTAAATACTTATCAGCTTAGAATAACTAAAAAATATTTTTTAACAATTTTAATTCTATAAAGCAACAAATAAATTTTTTATTAAAATCATATTTAATCACTAATGATTTATTTTAGAAGATGGCGATGTATTCTTGAGTGATAATTCTAAAATAATATCAATAACTAGCATAATCATGGAAGGATAATCAATTAAATTATTGAATAATAACATAAATTATTATAAGATTATATAACTTGTATTTTTAAACAACCATTCAAATTATGCAAAACAGGACGCTGCAATGAGTTACCCTCCTCACCAACAAGTAGGACCCACAAACTCTAACCTCAGATCCTAATACGGACGACCCAGATCCAATCCTCAGTACCATCGTCCACTGGACCCCACGTTTACGACTACGGTCATTATTCTGACACGCTCCACGGTCTCTCCTCTTCTCCCCTCTCTCTGTGTTTCATTTCTACTAAAAAAAAATCAAAATTTTTCAAAAAGAAACAGTGAGCAGGGAAGAACAAACCAGCCCTCCTTTTTTTTTTTTCTTTAAAAAAATGGACGATTACACGAGAGAAATGATGGACCTGAAAACTCTCGTCACTCGAACCCTAGAGAAGAAAGGCGTCCTTGCTAAGATCCGGGTATCAAACCTTCAATTTCCTCTTTATAACGATAATAAACTGAAAGTAAAGTGGTTATTTTGATTGTAAAATCTTAATTCTGTTGTCTCAAGCTAATTAATTGAGAGCAAAGGTACTTTTTCCTGGTTGGATCTCGTCCAGTGGTAAAAAAAAAAAGGATTTTTTTTAATTGGATGATTGTTTTTGCTCTGGATCTTGTTTTCTTTATTTGGAATTGAAATTAGGTCCTTTTTTCTCGTAGTGGATGGGAGGAGAAACGGTATTTTTATATTTTGTAGCTAGGGTTTTGTGTTTCATGCAAGATCAAAGCTTTTGTAGTCTAATGTGAATTTTAAGGTCTCAAATTTTCAGTGAATTATATGGCTTTTCCTTCTTCCTTCTTGTAAATTTTTATGCGTTTTATCTGTTGTCTCATGCTAAATTTTTGTCCAGGAAGTGTTCAATTAAGCAATTTTTTTTCGATTTTTATCCTAAACTGTGTTAATTGAGTCAAATTAAATTGAAACTGTAGCCGGGCACAGTAATCTCTACTGGGTTGGTCACTTGGTCTTGTTTCGCTATTATAGATATGGTTTGTAGTTTCCTTTTTATAAATTTCTGTATCTTACTTGTCTACTCTGTTGGTAGGCTGAACTCAGGGCAAGTGTTTTTGAGGCAATTGAAGAGGAGGATAGGGTGATTGAAAAAGATGAAGGCTTACCTCCTGCATTATTGGGTAGCTGCAATGATCGTGCTAAACAACTTCATGCTTCTCCATCAGGTCGCTCCTTGAATTCACAGCCTTTTCCATCTTTGTCTGGCGACTTTGAAAATGTTGAGCCTTTTCTTTAATTAATTTTTGTTTAAATTAATGTAATCCATGATAGCATGTTTATGTACATTGGTAGCATTTTTTCGTATTTATGAGAGCTTGTGTAAGGTCTTGAAATAAAGTTGGATTGCTTTAAATAATGGGGGGCAACTGAGTTGACAATTTATTTTTCTCATGGACTAATATTTATGTTTTGTATCAGTCTATCGTGTTAAATAACAATTTTGATGCATGGGGGACAAACTAGATAAACCCCCCCCCCCAAACCAGAATACTTTTTTGAAATCTCTTTCACAGGAAACTAAAACTTTGAAGCTTCGTGAGTGGACATGCTTCTGGGGGCTGAACTCAAAAGTTATGTTATTTTAGATTGGTTTAGGCTGTCCTTCAAGTTTTCCTGTTAGAATCGTGAGAGTATAGAGGACATTACAGGACTGCTGGTCTTTCATTGGATGTTGGTTTTTGATAAGACATGATATCAAATAGCTATTCTCCATGTTCCCAATCCTAAAAAATGTGCCTCAAGTAACTTGCTTGTGGTGTTTAAAGTTTCTAGTGATTTAAGCATTTGTGCACGTGTTTTTTTCTTGTAAAGCAAGAAAAAAACGAACATACATAATTGTTTATGTATGTTCTGTTGATTTTTCTTCTGAAAAATGCAGGGAGGCTGCTAACTGCACTGATATGTGAATACTTAGACTGGGCGCAGCTAAACCATACACTAAAAGTCTATCTACCAGAATGCAATTTGGTAATCATGTAATTTATCAATGGTATTTTCACAAGATTATTTAACAACTTTGGTACGATGTTCATTGCACTTAATCTGTGAATATTAAACAGCAATCCTTACTTTCCATTGCAGCAAAAAGATTCTTGGAAAGCTGAGTTGAAAGAATTTAGTAGCAAGAATGGATATGATCTGAACAGGAATGGAGATAGCGGCCCTTTGCTTTTGGATGTTCTTGAAGGATTTTTGAAATTTGAGGTTTGTCCTTGTTTGTAGCTGCATATCTACATATAAGACTGATCTTAGGGGAAATAAAACTGGCAATATGGTGCTGGACATCTGGCTATAAATGTAATGCAATACTATCTCTTTGGATATTTGATTATTTTTTAGACAGATCACACATAATAAGAGGAATTGATGCCTGAGTTTGTAATACCTCTTCATGCATGATATTAGGGAATATGGTGAGCTAACATGGATGGTTTTTGTTTTGGTCTTATCTCACTTGGATGAGTGGAGTAGTTTTATTGTCTAAATTTGGGGCGGAAACGAGCTTGCTAATTTTTCACAGCCATATAGAATTTAAAGTTAGGTTCTTAATGGTCCAGTCATGGACAGCCATTTCTTATCTTTGGATATTATGTGCTGCAAAAGCTTAGGAGCTAATTTTCAAGTAGATTATTTGACCAGTTTTAGTTGGAGAGATTTTGGTTCCTGAGAAGACTATTGACTACAATCTATCACATGGTTTACTGTTGATTGAAAGAACCTAAATAAACTGAGTGAGGACAAGTTCCCACCAAAAGGACTCTGGGAAGCAGAAGAGAGGAGAAGGGAATGTGTAACCGGGATGAATTTGTTAAGTTGGATGCATCTGTGTCCTTGGATGATCAGATTAACATTTATGAGAAAAGCTTTTGACAGTTTTAAAGCCTGAGAGATGTGAGTTGAAGATTAATGTCTCAAGTCATTGAGCCGTAGTTCGCACAAGCTTAACTGGAGAATATGATGACTATCAGGAAATGCACAAGACGAATGAATCTGAATGAGCTGATGTGGAAAAATGACATAACATGAAACTAATTTTGAGAAGCCTGTGGTCATAGATGGAGCTAAGTGGAAATTAAGGATTTATTTAGTTAATTCCAAGTGGCTGAGATATAAGGCTTTTGTTCGGTACCATTAACTCTTATACTGAATGTTCATATTAATTAAATACAACATGCATTCTAAGTGGCAATTTAGGATTTATTTAGTTAATTCCAAGTGGCTGTGATGTAAGGCTTTTGTTGGGCACCGTTAACTTTTATATTGAATGTTGATATTTAATTAAATACAATATGTATTTTTTTGTAGGAGATATCTTTTCTTGGAATGAAAGGTTTTAAAGCTTTATCCAAAACTCAACTGACTATATTGCTTGTGCTTGTTAATGTTTTTTTCTCCTGGTAAATTTTCTCAAACCATTCACTATTAATTATAGATGGAATCTTGTTTTTGACAGAATTTATCACAAGGAAGGGGTGCTGGAAGGAGAGTACCAGAGGCCGAGTCCTTATCCAATGTGGAGTCTAGGAATATTCGAATGCGAAGACCCACTTCATCATCTGTTGCTGGTGGCTTACCTCCACTAGGAAGGTTCTGGGCCAATTCCAACTTTTAATTTTTCTTTCCATACCTTCTTTTAGATGGTGTCTTAATATTTTCTTCCCTACACTACTCATAATTGTTTCTGTTATGCTCATGTTTATGCCAGGCCAGCTTCTTCCCTGGCATCTGGTGAGTGATTAAATTATGCATTACTTGCTCTACATTTTCTTTCCTTGCCATTCCCTGTTTCTGATACCTTCCAACGTCCAGATAGGAGAGCAGGGTCTTCCATGTCTGGTTACAGGAAAGATGATTACAGTAGGAGATATGACAGTGAAGAACTTCCTGAGGATGTGGTTCAAGCTTCTGCTGCCCTGGAAAACCTTCAGTTGGACAGAAAAGCTCGGAATCTTACTTCATCTTGGAGGTTTGTTTCTCATACTTGCTTCTATGAGATTCTTCCATTATGTACTAGTTAAAATGTATTTTGGATGTGCTTTGATAATAATTTGCGTCTGGAGCGCTACAAAACAGACTGGGAAAGTATAGATCACCATTTATTAAAAAATTGCTGAAGGGGGTGATTAGATTGTTATGAAGTACTTTTTCATTCTGAATATTAACATCTTGGAAGCAGCACCCTGAGAATCCTGAGACCATATTTTGATTGGTTTACCTTCAATCCATTCTTGTATAGACGTTCTGAAGTAGCTAAATTGGTAACTAACTAGCTAGCAGTTGTGTACACTGCGAATAGATCTTGCATAATTAGAGGCCTTAACATGGGTCTTATAACATCATCCTGATGAACTGAAGTTCTGCATTTTGGAAAAAGTTAGCAACATGGTCATTGTATTTCTAATGCCAAAGATTCTGTTTGCCAAGGTAGCCTCATGCTTGTGTTTTTTAACTGATTAGCCAGAAAAACTCGTGACCTTATGCATTGGGTTTGGTTGCAGGCATGCTGGGGATGTCATCAATGATGATGATGGGAGGGTTGACCATATTTAGCTGAATGGCATCCTCAAATGATGCAGATGTAGCTTAGTGTGTTCTTATCTTTATCCATTGATGTTTTATTATAAGCGAAAGGAGGGTAGCGATTTGTGTAATTCTGATATTTTTTTCTTTGGTTAATTATATTGTGAGGTGTTCTGGTGATTTGGTGATTTTTCTTCTTGTTTTTCTTGTCATTTCTTTTTTAATACATTTTGAAATCTCGATTAGTGATGGCCAGAAAACTTCTGTGCATAAATTGCCATGAATTTTTCAGCTGATGCGTGGATTAATAAGTTATCAGCAAGGATGAAAGATCAAGCCTCTTAAGAGATGCCTTGAGCTTATCTCGCCACCATAAGAGCATGGATGATCCCAGCTTTTTATTCGTGATGCGAAAGCATCCTAGATAATGGCAGAATCATTTGAAAACGTACGCAGCGCGGCTTGCCTCCTTGATTCGAGAGAAAGAACCTCTGAGTCTGGGATCATGTTGTTTTGATGGGAAACAAATTTTGTTAGTTTACAAAGCAGAGTGTTTTTTAAAAATTATTTTTTGTTTGAAAAATATATCAATATTTTTTTATAGAAATATTTTATTTTTTTATATTAATACATTAAAATTATTAAAAAATATATCAATTTTTTTAAAGTACATTTATTTTAAAACAGATTAAAAAAAAAAAGTCCCCATGACCTAAGATGACCTAAGATTAGAGGTAATTATTTTTTATTCGGTTTGTTTTTTATATAAAAAAAAAATAACCAAATTAAATTAAAAAAACTGAAATAGGTTCAAACTAACTAGTTTTGGTTCAGTTTGGTTTTATAGGATAAAAATCGATTTAAACTGGTTTGACTTGTTTTTTTTGTTTTGACTTGATTTTTTTAGTTTGATTTGGTTTTTTTGGTTTGATTTGGTTTTTTTTTTTATTTTTTTGTTTGGTTTTTTATTTCAGGCTTGTAAAATTAAAATTGAATTGAACTGGTTAATTTTTTTAAAATTATAATCGGTTTTTTTCATGGTTTGATTTTTTCAATTATTTTTTTTATTTTTCAGTTTTTTTCTCACCGGTGCCTAAGATTATATCCAAATCTAGAGCAATATTGTTTTCAACAAGCTATTTTTCACGATCATGATCATTAGCATCTAGAATGCCTTTTTCTTGTTTCATGGAAAATAACATGAAAAAAAAGGGCTCATCTCAATTCTCAAGCCACGATATTTCTTTACTGCCGAATTTCAAACCTTAAAAAACGGTCTGTGTAATAGTTGATTATATGTTTTGTAACCCGATAGGATATTTAAAAAATTCTTGTTTTTTTTCAAATATAACTTTATTATTACAATTTATTTATTTATTTATTATTTGTGAATGGGTAATAAATAATTTTGTATTAACTAGTTTATATAAATGCCAACCTTAGTGTATCGAGCACATTATTTATCAAGTTCAGGGTATTTTACATGTGATGTAACATAATTAAAAGTTGCTATTTAAAACCATATTAAAAAATATATTTTTAGAAAATAACCTCACTCCCAACCGATAGACATCTTCTAAACTTAAATTAAACTCTACATTGGATTTTAGTCGGATTAAAAGAATAATTATATATATACAAAAAAAAACTAATAAGTATCCCGGCACACACCTGAACCCTCGTGACGGAATTTCACCGTCAACTTTAAAATCACGTGCTGTCTCTCTCTTCACTTCGAGGACAGTAAAAAAACCTCAAGTCCCCCAACCCCAGCCCATCACCAATCAAACACAGAGCCTCCTCCTGCTTTCCACTCGCCCCCTGTTTCCATAAAAAAACAACCGATCTATCCATGGCAGTTCTATTAAGAAACCCTAAACCCATAACAAGAACAACAACATGTTCAATAAAACCACTCTCTTCCTGTATTTCTCGAAGTTTTTCCTCAACTACGTTGAATTCCGAAACTGACCTCAAAGTACCTTCTTTTTTTTCTTGCATTTCCCCCCCTCTCCGTCAAGAACCTAAGGACAGAAATGTCCAATGGGTGTTTCTTGGCTGTCCTGGTGTAGGTAAAGGCACCTATGCTTCCCGTCTTTCCAATCTTCTCGGTATTCCTCACATCGCCACCGGTGATCTGGTCCGCGAGGAGCTCAATTCCTCTGGCACGCTTTCCTCCCAGGTACTCACTCTTGGAGTATTGAATTTCCGTGTCTCTTACTTTTTTCTTCAACTCTGAATCTTTGCAGTTGAGATTTGCATCGTAACTTTATTAATTTTGCCAGAACTGAATTGCATTGTTAAGTTTATTGATTCTGTTAAAGACTGCGTTTTTGTGGAGATTGTGACATCGACTTTTACCTGTTTGATATTTTTGTTCTTAATGGGGGGAAATCCCAGGTAATATCATGGTTGGGCCCCACATGATGGGACTGCATTTGTGTTGAGCTGATAGTACGGGTCTGGTTTTCTGTTTGTTGTTGTACTGCAGCTTAAGGAGATTGTGAATCAAGGGAAATTGGTTTCTGATGAGATTATTATAAGCTTATTGTCGAAACGTCTTGAAGCTGGAGAAGCTAAGGGTGAGTCTGGTTTCATTCTTGATGGTTTCCCTCGAACTATTAGACAAGCGGTGAGTTAATTGTTATTTTCAATAGTTCTGTTGGCAGTTGTCTATATACTCTCATCAATATTGAAACTGGTAAAACAATCCTAGTTGTAAATGATTAGCTGGTTGAGCGCTTTGAGGTTTCTCATTTGCATCATTTGAGTTAGTTCGTTATGTTAAGTACTTCATTTCCTTAATGACGTCCCTTTTAGACAATGTAAGCTATCTGATGTTCATGTTCTGTTCATACTACAGGAAATATTAGAGGGAGTAACAGACATTGACTTGGTGGTGAACCTAAAGCTTCGAGAAGAAGCTCTGCTTGCAAAATGCCTTGGGAGAAGGATTTGTAGTCAGTGTGGAGGAAATTACAACATTGCTTCCATTGACATCAAGGGTGAGAATGGGAAGCCTGGAATTTACATGGCTCCACTTCCAGCTCCTCCACAATGTGTACCGAACCTTATCCAACGAGCTGATGATACCAAAGAAGTTGTGAAGGAGCGACTTCGTATTTACAATGAAATGGTATTACTCATCTTTCATTTTTCTTATGTGTTTTATTGTTTTAATCTAATCATCATATGAACTTGTGCTCATAATTGTGAAGTTCTATAGCAAGCCATCTGTTGACTGGCCACGAGTAATATGTAGGATATCATCTTCTTTTGAAGTTTGTTGTCCCAGATGATTATGCTTTATAACCTTTGTATGATACCTAATTGTGTATTCAGAAAAAAAGTGAAATGTAACTTTATGTCTACTTGTTTAGACCACTGAAAAATATGCAGATGCTTGATATGTCTATTATGATTTCTCTCTAAGGGCTTCACTTTTGGAGAGATTATCAGTGAACTTGTATAGAAGTCACACAAAAATGGTCATATTATTACAAATGAATTTGTAAGAAATAGTTCACACGTGTTTTCACTAGAAGAACACAAACTTTTTACTGACATGCAAAAAATGAACCCAGTCTACATGCTGATATCCACTCAAAATATATGGCTGACTTACATTCGTAGAAGACATGTCATGCTAGCCCTTGTTTCTCACCTGCAGTCAAATCACTTTGCTTGCACTCAAACGACATTACATCTTTAATTATAGAGTGCCCTACATCTGTCTACTCTTGCACTTAAAAGTGCTCCAGGTCTTTCTCTCGTATTTTATGTTGCTCTGAACAACCTCAAGGCACCTCGTTGCAGCTTCTCTCTTCTACACTTCCATCATCTAAATATCCAAGCAATTAATTTTTTCCATGACTGCAACTGTTATGATTTTTATGTTCTTTCACTGTGACAAACGCAAAGGACATGAGTGCAGGAGCAATTTTTATTGGAATTCTATGGTACCGTGTCCAAGTGGAGTTTTCATTTCCATTAATATATACACAGTCATGAACTCTATGGCTAGTCTTGTAGTTAATATTTTTGTAGTTTTTTATTGTTATTGTCCTCATTGTCAGTATAATCCAGGTGATCCTTAGGTGTACTTTTTTGCATCTCAGCAGTGGTTTACACTTACGAGAATTTAAAAAAGAAATAGTGGTTTATCTTGATATACCTCGTGGGAGAAGGCAGGGATCACTGTTTGGTGTTCCTGAGATGCATGTACAGTGTAGTTGGGTACATTTGATTTCAAATGCATTGTGTTCTATTTTAAATGTATTTCCATGGTGTGTTTTCTCAACATATAAATGCGAGAAATTTCTTATCAATACATACATGCCGTGCTGCATGTTTCCTCTATTCCCTCCACCACCCTTTATCGTTTCTTTTGAAGTGGTAAATAGGAATCAAAATGTTGCCTTGGAATTGGAATATTGGGCGGAGAAGTGCACACTCATAATAATGGGACCATTAACTTCTGGCATAAAGTATTTCTTTTTAGCTATTTTGACATAACAGCTGTAATTGTTGTTTGTACAGCAATTACTGACCTGCCATCTTTTAACTGTCTTTTTCCTGCAGAGTCGACCTGTTGAGGACTTCTACCGCAATCGTGGGAAGTTGTTGGAGTTTGATCTTCCTGGAGGAATTCCAGAATCCTGGCCAAAGCTGCTGGAAGCTCTGAATCTTGACCATGAGGATAAATGCACTGCAGCAGCATGAACTCCTGTAGTTCCATAAGATATTCTCAAGGTCAGTTAGGTCATTCATTGCAAGCGGGAGACTGCATGCATATTATTTAGATAAAGGGGGTTAACAGTTATATTAAATAAACAAGCGCAAACTATTTACAATATATTTTATTGTTTGGAGAGCAAGGAGACCTTGTGCACTGCTGGTGATGTTATTTGTTTGTTCGATGGATTGGTTTGTAATGATTAGATAGTGGACAAATGTCAGTGCCATTCAATTTTGCTGTAACATTTGGTTATGAAGTTTGTTTTCTAGGGTTCTTTGAACAGAAAGAGCAAACAATAGAGGGAGTTGAATAAACAGCATTATATGACACGGAAATACTGTGTTCTAGTTTTGTTTGGACTCGAGCACCTTTCCTTCTTGCTGTTACATTAACTATTGTGAGATGCTGCCTGCTATTGCTGTTTCTTGCATGTGTTGAGCCTGGATAAGTAGTTGGAGTTCCCATGGTTAACCTTGTCCTTACAATATACTTGTTACACAAAACACCAACACTCTTGTTCACTTTCTGAATGTTTTAAGAAACAAAATGCTCACCTAACTCCTTAGCTTCTGATCCATCGACATGCTTTTTTCTCATGTTCTCGCAGTTTGTATTTCTCGATATGATGATTCACTCCTTTCAGGTCAACGTGAAGCATCCTAAATTGTGTTCTCGACATATTTGCTTATCTGTTCGGGTTTTTTTTTTTTCCATGTGAATTGTTTTGCCTTTTCTTTACGGATATAATTTCTATAAAACACCCGTTATATGTTAATAATTGTGCCACCAATATGTTCCTACCTGGGGCTTTAAGGATTTCTTTTGACTGATTTAATTTTCGTTAATGTTCAGGTGGTTTCTATGTTGAGGATGAATTATATACAGTATTATGATTTAGTTTCCCTTTTAGGTATTCAAGTCTCTTCCTCTTTTCTACCACTGGTGGAAGTATGACGCAAAAATAAAGCTGGATGGAGCCAGATTATCGCCATGGTAACGTGTGCTAGGATATTGTAAATGTTCAACAGGAGGATCAAAATCCATTACATCAAATGTTCTGAATCAGATAGAAACTTCATAGATTCATTTTGGGTTGGATGCCTAGATTTTGCTGTCTTCGTTCGGTGAACCGAGTGTTTTCTCAGTTATCACATCGTTGACCAGATGCCAAATTCTTTAGGGATAGGCTGCGTATTACAAACTAGGGGTGATAATTTTTTGTTTAGTTTGATTTTTATCAAAAAAAAAAAATAATAATAATAATTAAATTGGTTTTTTTAAAAAAAAAATTGACACCAAATCAAAACTGGTTTAAACTAACTGATTTTGGTTTTATGGTTTTAGTTCTGTTTTTATCAACAAAAAAAAAAAAAGTAACCAATTGGTTAAAAAAAAACTGAAACTGAATTGGAACTGATTCAAGGTTTAAATTGACAGGTTTTGGTTCGGTTATTTAAGAATAAAAAGTGGTTTAAACTGGTATGATTTGATTTTTTTGGTTTGTTTATGATTTTTCTAGTTTGACTTGGGTTTTTTTAGTTTGGTTTGGTTTTTTTTTTTGTTTTACTTAATTTGACTTGGTTTTTTTTTTTTGATATCAGATTTATAAAATTAAATCGGCTAGTTTTTTAAAAATTTTAATTCATTTAATTAATTTATAAATTATTTTTTCTAGTTTTCTTGATTTTTTAATTTTTTTCTCACCCTATTATAAATCCATTTTGCAAACAGATTATAAGGCCTCGGTCCATACTCGTTAAAAAGCCCTTGGACCCACTAAAGTTCCCTTCTGCTATCGACCCGAAGCCGAAAACAAACTGTGCCCATACTTTTCTCTCTGGATTGCTTAATCGAAAAGGCCCATTTAGCGTCTCACGTTTTTGACTCCCCATTGCCTCATCCTAGCTTGAGCGGTCTCGGGAAGTGGAGAAAAAAATCATAAGCCAACTAGAGAAGTGAACAAGGGAATTGGATTAGTGCCAGTGTCAAAAAACTAAAGATGAAGTTTTAGAGTTGTAGAAGTACAGCAAAGCTAAGAATAATAAAAATGGCCACTCCAGTCTCAGCTGGACTGGCGTGAAAGAAAATCTTAGTGTTTTGCAAGGAACGAGCTCGAAATAAACAAATTTAGATTGGATCAAAACATTATAAATTAGAGTTTAATTTTTTTAACGTATTTGTAGCATTTTTTTTCACATGATTAATTTGAGGCTTGGAAGGGATAATAGAAATGCTTTTCATGTGATTATTTGAAAGAATAGAAGTCAGTACAGGGAAAAAAAGAGAGAGATGAAAGCATGGAATTTTATTTGGCATTTAGAATAAACAAACCTAAATCTAAACCTCGCGTCGTGTTATTGAGTTATTTTTTACATGTTTTTGATGTATTATATTTATTAAAAATAAAATTGATATTAATTTTGAATCGGGTGTGGGATAGATTCTAATTTGATTTATTTAATAAATGACTTGTTCTTATAGGGTGATAATTGATTTCATATCATCGTAATTTAATAAATTATCATGATTGTATTATAATTGGATTGAATTGTGTTAAAGAGCCGATCTGTTGATGACCTTGTTGACTAATTATAAAAATAAAATAAAAAAGTAACCAATTTTTTTATTATGGACCCTCTCCCGTTTTATTGTGAATGGACACAATAGATTTACCATTTTATCTTTGTTGTCACAGAATTTAGAACTTTGTTAGAGGTGAAATGGTATTTTCTATGGAATTAAATTATCAATTCAGAGGTTCTAGGTCTTTTCACTTCTTAACTTCTTGGTAAATTTATTAAACTGCCCTCGAAAACTAAATTAATTGAACTTGATGGCAAGGGGCTTCTCAACATTTTTTGCATTGTAAAATACCAAAATTGACCTTAAAATTATTTTAAAAAAAAAAGTTCCGGTGATGGGTGTTTTCCTCATTTCTTATGATTTTTTCAGCAACTAACAAGATGAATAAAGGACATTTGAAGCTAAATTAATTGAACTTGAGGCTTTTAAACATATTTTTCATAGTAAGATATCATAATTAACCTTAAAATTATTTTTTCTTAAAGTTATGGTGAAAGGTGTTTTCATCATTTCTTATGAATTTTTCAGCAACTAACAAGTTGACTAAGATACAATATTAGTTTAGAAGAAAAAAAGTTGTTGACTTCCTGAGCTTCTCAAAGTACTTTTCTAAGCTTCTCGCCACCCCCTCTCCTTCATATAGTGTGATGCATGTCATCGCTACTTGCATCGTGGAGCTCCAACAATGTATCCCCCCTCCCCCATCTTTTTCTCATTTAATGGGCTTGAAAAACATGTTGTTTTTACAGCAATTCAAAACAACGTGGATATTTGTTAATTTTATTATATTTGATTTCTGTTTTCTTGATTTTGTATCATATTATTTTATTTTAATTTTATTATTTGATTTTTATATCAAGGTTTTTATTTTATTTTTGCTATTTTTTTCTTAAAATTTTCTTCTTCTTCCTTTTTTCAATCTTGCTCCTCAGAGTTTGAATTCTTTTTTTTTATTCTTTATTTTTAAATATTTTTTTTTATTTTTTGTTTTTTTTTAATTTACCCTCATTATTTGGTTTATTAGGAATATGGCTTCATGAGTTTTTTAGAGTTTGCCTTTTATAGTTTAATCTGATCTCATGATCCATGTTATGAGGTTAAAAAACTACACTAGATTGGATTTGTTTTTTTAAAAAAATTATTTTTATTTTTAATTTCATTATTAGAAACCATATTGCTTGGGATTTGCATTCATTATTTTTTCACCTTTCTTTTCATAATTGTATCATGAGCTTGTGTCTTAAGTAATGGATTTGATGAGTTTATCATTTTTTTATAAAATTTCTTTTATTTTTTATGCTCGATTTTATTTCCTTGACATTCGATTTACTTGAGAATCAAACTTTTTAATCTTATTTAAATTGTTTTTTAATGGAGCTATTTTAATTTCACAAATAGGTTGCAAATTTGTTTTACTGGCTTGAATAGATTCGATGCGAAATTTTTTTTATTTTTTTTTAATTTTATCACTTAATATTTTATTTATAAAAAATTAAAATTAATTAATTTTTTGTTTGCTTTCCATACACTATCCTAACAAATAAGACCACGAGGATTTTTCAAGAACACCAAAAATGTATATTTCTACAGCGAATCTCTCTTGTTTTTGCATTAAATCATTGTTAATTTTTTTAATTTTATTTTCTAACCATGTTATTAAATTAACAAATTTTATCAAACCCAATCAAATTAATTACCTGAATCTCATTATTTTCCCTGCTTTTCTCATTAACATCTTTTTTGTGTCAGATAAAAAAATTGTCCCGGCCACGGAGGAACACGTGCCACTAATCTATCTAATTAGCTGCTAATTATTTTCGGTCCAGTGATATTGGATTTTGGTGCTCCCCACCAATTCAACTCCAAAACCAGGGCGAACATTTCATAGACCAGATTACAACGCGGCCCGGCCCCATATTCCTTGAACCCGAACCCGATAACCCGACACTTTATGATGATGTCATCGAAGATATTTTCTTGCTCGCGTGCCTCCTCCTTTTCTCTTTCCTCGAAAAAATCAGCGGTCACTAAGGATACTTCCGTCAACACAGAACGCTCGCGTCCTAAGAACATCTTTAACTCGCTGCACACCGCGCCACGTTTCATCATAAGATCTACCGGATCCTCTCAACATCTCATCACCCCCTCCATTCGCAGTCATCAACGCTCCATGTCAGCGAATGAATTCCTCTTCCCATATACGCGCGCGCATTCGATTTTTATTTCTACACCACAGTGGAGCCTCATCCAAATTCTCCACCAGTCACTCTCAAGTGATTGCAAAGTATAAATATATATAAATAAATCCTAGTGCTTCCGACTTCCGAGGGTTAAATAATTCAATCCCAAATTTAAATTCTATTGCTAGCCTTGTTCGTAAAAACATTTTAAACTTATAAAACACGCAGCGATGTTATATATCAATATGTGATTAGCATGATTAGACATACCTTGTTTTTTTTTAAAAAAAAAGGTAAGCTACTAGCCCTTTTACATAGAAAAATTTAATAAAAAAACGAGCTCAAATAAAAAAACTATTAATTAAATTATATTTTTTAGTATTTTTGAATAGTTTATATGTGTTAATGTTAAAAATATATTTTTAAAATAAAAAAATATTATTTTAATATATTTTCAAGTAAAAAATACTTTAAAAAATAAACTTTATTAAAATCTTAAAAATTTTAAAATTTTAATATTTTTTTTAAATAAAAAAAGTCATGGTATCAATGAACTATATCTCCATCAAAATCTATAATATCTAGTTCAAATATAACTTAGAAAAACACAGATATTGAACTCTATTTAATCTGTAATTATTAGTCCCCACGTTACTCTCTCAAGTTCGAATAACAAGATGCATGTGAGGATTAATTACGTGGAAACTTGATAAATTAATATTCTTAATTAAATAATATTTTTTCATCCTGATTTAACTTTAAAGTTTAAATAACATATTGATTAATTAATAAATCTTTATGATCCCAGCATATTAATTCTTAGAGATTTAACTGTATGTTATCCATGCAATAATTTGTCTAGTGTATGATTTTTATCCACGCCAGCAATTGGCGTACCAATAAAAATGTACACAGAAGGATCACCCTAGATCCCCGTATCGCGAGAAGTTGACTCGCAGAGCGGCTTTTGATCTCATGCCACCTCAGAAATCAGATTCCCACGTGGTATTAACATGGCAGGTCTGCGAGCCTTCATTTTGTCCACGTCATCGAGAGAGAAAACTGGAGTCTAATAATATCTCTTCTAAGGTTTTTTCCCCCCAGCAATATCCGTGTTTTATTTGTCTTTTCTCAACCAGTCAAGCCGTTTCTTCTTCTTTTCAGATTTGGTGAGTGAAACCCTAGAAAGGTAATGTATTCGCTTTATCAGTCTCTAATATGTGTTTTAAACACTTGAATTTTTGAATTCTGATTACTGGACCGAGAGGGAGAATGGATTTTAAAAGGCAAAATCATTATTTCCTTTTATTGTTTGATATGCTGGAGAGCTGTAGCTCAATTTTTCCTGGAAAAATGAAACGAACTGTATTGTTTTCTCGAGAAAATCTGGAGTTTAATTGATTTATTTTTTTCATTTTTCATTTTTTTTTTGTTGTTAAAATTTTGAAATTGTACTGCCCTGTGAACTTACTAACTTATCGTCTGCTTGGTTGCTTAGAAAACTGAAGAAAAGAAGCTTGTTTTGAATTATTGAGGTTTGCTTCGAAGAAATGAAGGACTACTTTTCTTGTAAATTTTTGAATTCATGCTTTTTTTTTGTTTACCTGGTCAGAATTTGGTAGATTTTGATCTCTGTTACAATAATATGTTTGGTTTTTGAGAAAATTGAAATGAAGGAAGAAGAGAAGTATGGAAACTCAGGGACTCAAGAAGTTTGGATAGTAAGGGGCAGAAAACTAGCTTGGATTTTTTGTATATGGTTCGAATTCCCAATAAAAACCCAGAGAGAAAAAAAGTAAAGTCACATAGGTTTATTAGAGTTTGTTGGATTATTCTGGAGTAATTGTTCTTGCTTTGATTGGGCCATGTGGATAAAAAATTAAAGATCTAGCTTTGTTTTATTGCTGTATGAAGTAAATTGTATTTCATGTCCATTTCTTGGATTCTTTTATTAATTTTTATAGTCTGATTTTTTATTTCGAGCAAGCAATGGGAGACAAGACATCAATAATTGTTCCATGTTGCAGGTTTGCCTGCTTGCCTTAAAATTATGAAAAACAAAACTTTGACTCTTTATCCTTTTTTTCTTCTTCTCATTTTCAAGAATGAGTTTCAAATCTTATCTTTGATGTATTCAGTGTCTGTAGAAAAATAAAATGTTTTAACTTTGCCAAGCTAAATACTTGGAAACCTCGTGTTCAATTTAATGTTTTCAGCACTCAAACCATTAAACTTAATTTGTCTTTTTTCCATAATTTCTCGGCCACCAATGTGTAAGATATTGCTAAGCTATCAACATCTTTGAGCATTCAATGCACATCATACTGTATTTCAGGGATTCTGGTTTTGTTTATTACATCTGATGTGTAACTTGTATATCTTGTGTAGGACTTGCTGAGCTATTGTGTTTGCTGCAGTTACCATCTCGGAGATAATGTAATTTGCAATCTATCTTGCAGAATTAGGAATATTTTCTCACCTACTCAGTCCAGTGTGTTTCTCATTAATGTCCTTGAATCTGGTTAATGTCAACAGTTCAAATGAATAAGAATGTTCTCAATGAACAACGGGTTTGCAGATCAAAATCATATTCTAGAAGATGAGCAGAAGAAAATAAGGGACGGGATCATGGGTGAGGACCAGGAACTCTCAGAGGAAGGTGAGTCCCAGATGAATGAGGATGAAAAAGATGTGAATGATAAGGGCATGGAATCGCTTCAGGTCCTGACCGTTGCACAGGCTGTTATTCAGAGCCAACAGCAACATTCTCAAGGGCCTTTGGTTCACTGGGAGAGGTTCCTGCCCCGTCGGTCTCTAAAGGTTCTGCTTGTGGAAAATGATGATTCAACTCGCCATGTTGTCAGTGCGTTGCTTCGAAATTGCGGCTACGAAGGTAAAAAATTTATGCTGTCAACTCATTTGCTTAAGAGCTAGCTTGATCTGCGATCTAAAGTAGATACTTTATATCATGTAAAGATAATGGTGCATGAGCTAGCAAGTATTGTCATTACTTTGATCAGAGAATCAGGACCTAAACTTAAAAAGATGCATGCGGTAATGATATCTTTTTATATTGTAGAATCCCTTGTGCAATTTCAGTTAAGTGTCTTTTTTTAACTACTCCATTCTATCGAGGTGTGTTAGAATAGGAAGTTTGATGAGTGATGCCCTGAGATGCACAAGAAACTGAAGATCCCTTTTATTTCAAATCAAGAACATGAAAATATGCAAGTGATGGCAATTGTGAAGAAACTGTCTATCTAGCTCTCACTCCTGATTATTACATATTTGAATATCATTCGAATATTCAAGATTATTCATTTATATAATATCTCGTTTGTCATTAGGGCTTTCATTTTCATTTTTAATTTTTTCAGTTAAAACGGTTTTGTTTAGGAACTTATTCTAGTGGTGCTGACTTTCTCCCCATACCATTTCAAAGAAAAGCAAGTCCACCTTGAGAGGTGTAGAAAGAAGAGTAATGGTTCTAGTTCCTATTCTGTATTAGGTTTGATGAATACTTATGAGAGTTCATATTTTTTCTGGAGTTGCATTTTTTTACGATTGGACTTTAGATTTAGTTACTCCTTATCTTGACTGTTCTAATTTTCTTCCCGTGGTTTTCTCCTTCACTTTCATCTCTGTTCTCTTTCCTTCCCTAATCTCTTCTCATCATGCCACATCCCTGGGGTAGATAAGCTGTTATTAATCAATCCAAATTAATCTGCATCTCTTGCGCTCTCTCATAATGTACTTTGATTTCTCATATTTTGCAAAATAGAAGTCCCATCCAGGTGCCTAATTTCAAATTTCTTAAGATATGAACAACAACCTCAAAGCATGCATGGATTGGCTAGCAATGAGAATTGAACTAACCATCCTCATAGCTTTTTCCAGGCTTGTTTTCAGTTCACCGGCAGTTTTAGAAGACTTTCGCCCTAAATAAAGATGCATTCCCCATCCATCTTATATGTGTTTGTTTAAGGACAACCAACTAATATGATCATTCCTTCATAATGGTATTCATGCCTCTCTGTTCTTGAGGAGAACAAGATTTTTATCTATTGTTAGAGAATAATATAAATCATATCTTGGAACCTCACTTAACAACTTAAATTTTTGGGTTGAGATGGTTTTTTGACATGATATCAGAGCCTTGATGACCAAGTGGTCACGAGTTCGAATCTCACCATCCTTATTTATTTGATAAAAATTAAGCACAAGATAGTATGAGTTTGTGCAAGTTTCAAGCTCAAATGGTGTTCACTTGAGGAGGTGTGTTAGAGAATAATGTAAATCATGTCTTAGAACCTCACCTAATAGTTTATGTTATTGGGTTGAGATGGTTCTTTGACACCTATTAATAAACACCTCAGCTCAAGGACTCATTAATCATGCTTCTCAAGCTTCTGATTAGAGATTGGGTTACATAGAGTTTGACAGAGGTCTTTGACTAAAGAATCTTCTTCTTTTTTTTGGGTTACCCAAGCTTTTTTTGGGGAGGAGGACTTGGCACCATTGAACCACAAGGCTCAATGGCATCCTCTAACGATCTAAAATTTGAGAAAGTTGGGTTCATTTTCTTACATTTCCCCCTCATTCCTTTGATTCCATTAAAATGATTTTTATACTATTTCCAAAAACCTAGTTTTCACTTTGGGATTTAGATGGCATTAGATCTGGTAGTTTATAACTTGGTTTGATACGAGAGTTTGGATTTTTTTCTTTGTTTTTTATATATTTATGTGCCGTAAAGTTGTCATGCATGATAAAATATAATTATGCAATGGTCAATCTCTCTCTCTTTTCTTTTTTTTCCCTTCATTTATTTAATGTAACTTTTTAATTATGGCTCTTAGATGTAATATATAAGTAATGATTGGTAATTTGATAAACGATGTAATTTCTCAGGGAAGTGACAGATAATGTAAATTACTCTCTTTAATTACTCCAACAAATGCCTGGAACTTTCTCCTCTTTGTTTCTGTTCTTCCCATTTATAAAGCTAACAATCACTCTCTTTCTCTGTATTTTTATTTTTAGCTACTGCTGTAGCAAATGGTCTACAAGCTTGGAAGCTGTTACAAGATCTGACAAATCACATTGATCTTGTTTTAACTGAGGTGGCTATGCCTTGTTTGTCAGGCATTGGCCTTTTAAGCAACATTATGAGCCACAAAACTTGCAGGAATATTCCTGTAATTAGTGAGTGTGCTTCTACTATTTTGTTCTTTTGAAACTGACACTATTTTACAACTTTCAACTTAACAAATTGATGCTTTTAACTGTTACACCTGTTGACCTTCTGTGCAGTGATGTCATCTCATGATTCCATGAATGTAGTCTTTAGGTGTTTGTCAAATGGTGCAGTTGACTTTTTAGTGAAGCCTATTCGAAAAAATGAGCTTAAAATCCTTTGGCAACATGTTTGGAGGAGGTGCCACAGCGTGAGTTGCTAACTTATGCCATTTTGTGTAACAAACAATAACTTGGACCAATTTTTGGACCTCAACTTCAGGTCTGTCATATATATTTATATATATAGATGCATTTGCATGTCAATTGTTGAGAAATTCAAGCTTGAAAGGAAGATGCCAATTTTGCTTGGAGTACTACCATGGATTCAAATTTCAACTATTTACATCGTGGGAGCTTTGTATGGATTTTTGTTGGCCTTTTCTGTCTTCACCATATTTACCACTCCGGTGATATAGGATCACAGAAAAGTGCCAAGTTTTGAAATTCTGTTTTGCTTTTTTTATTCATCATTCATCAGGCTAGTGGTAGCGGGAGTGGGAGTGGGAGTGAGAGTGCTGTACGGACTCAAAAATCCTCAAAGTCAAAAGGTGCTGTTGACTCCGATAATGATACTGACAGCAATGATGACGATGACACTGGAAGCATTGGTTTGAATGCAAGGGATGGAAGTGACAATGGAAGTGGTACCCAGGTATTTGTTTTTTTGAACAAGCTTGTACTTTGATATTTATGAAGGGAAAAAAGAAAAGTACATGGATAGTAATAGAGTAGTGGGTAATGGTATTCCTTGTACTTTGGGGACCACAATTTTTTTATGCCAGTTAAAAACGGGAATTAATAATTAGAAACTATTAAAGATACCACTCCAAATCCACCTGTCAGCGATTATATATTGGAATGCCGTACCTAGCCATGTTCAATACTTTTATTTGCAATCAAGCAAGAGTTAGAATATTCAAGTAAAAAATTTGCCTCCTGTCTTATGCTGAAGAACTTCAGCATTTTCAGTCTTTCCATGATCAAACTTCAGTAACCCTAGAATTGAGGTGCAATATATACAAGTACAAGCTGGGCTTATGATCTTTTCCCAGTGTCTTGTTATCATGTTAATATCTCAGCATTTTGCAACTAACTAAGGGGATAGCCCATAAAGTAATGTACAGGGATTAAGATGGGGGGATTGGAAAAGTACATGATGGTGTTATTTGTCAGCATAAGCACTAGATTAATAGTTAAACAAAAAAACCATAGATAAAACAGAATATCCAAAAAGATACCATATAGCGAGCACAATTTCATCAAAGACTGCACGATTCTGTATCTTCCCCGTGTTTGTCAGTGGGTTTGTTAATGTGCATGTGTGCACACGAGCATCTATTTTATGTGTGTATGGACAGATAATGTATGGAAAGGTACTTTTTGCTAGGAAAAGGTACCTTAACATATTAATGTTAACACATGGCAGATTTCTAACAGAATGCTGCATCCTGTAACAAAGGTTCCGTATTAACTCTGTCTTTGCAGAGTTCCTGGACAAAGAGGGCCGTTGAAGTTGACAGTCCCAAACTAATGTTACCGTGGGACCAATTAGCTGATCCTCCTGATAGCACATTCGCCCAGGTTATTCACTCAAGGCCTGAGGCATGTCACAACTGGGTGCCCCTGGCTACAACGAAGAAGTTTGGAAAGCAGGATGATGAACTTGGTATGTATGGCTCTGTATGCAGTGATTGTTTTTGAACTTTCACTCTCTGATACCCCCTATCTCCCTCCTTTTCTTGACCTTTGGTTGAAATTATACTGCAATGAATTCGTAGATAACTTTGTTATGGGCAAGGACTTGGAGATAGGAGTACCTAGAATTCCAAATTTGCAGCATAAGGATCTGAGCAAAGAGGTACTGACCAACATAGCAGGGAATAATGGAGAGAAATTTCGTGAAATAAAATCAGAACAGGACAGTGGGCATTTAGAGAAAGGACAACTGGAGCTCAAGAGTGAAAAACACAGTACAGAATTGAGAAACCAAGGCAATGATCTCAAGGGTGTCATCACAAACATTACTAATCCTCGGATTGAAAGTGAAGTCATAGACATCCCAAACAGTCTCTCTTCTAACAAAAAGAATGAGGTCATCTATGAGACCAAGGAGATGCCTTCTCTTGAACTGGTTTTGAAAAGGCTGAGAGATACTGGAGATGCTTGGGCCAGTGCCAATGACCGAAATGTGTTGAGACATTCAGACCTTTCAGCATTCTCAAGGTAGGATAAATTTGGATTCTGACCATATCCATTCTTTGGTCCTTCAATGGAGGTACATCCCAAAGTTGAATCTTCATTACTATGCAGGTATAATTCTGCTTCAACCGCTGATCAGGCTCCAACAGGGAATGTAGGTAGCTGTTCTCTGCTTGACAATTGTTCAGAAGCAGCAAAAACAAAATCAATGCAAAATCTTCAATCCAACTCAAATAGCACACCTCGTAATCTATGTTCCAATGGAAGTAGTAACAACAATGATGTGGGCTCTACAACTAATAATGCTTTCGCCAAACCTTTGGTAATCAGAGACAAGCCAGCACCAAAATCTACAGTTAAATGCCTCCATCCTTCTTCTGCCTTCCAGCCAGTGCAGAATGACCATACACCTCTTCCTCAGGCTGTAATACAGGGTAAGGGTGATGCTCCAATCGCTAACACAATTCTGGCTCAATCAAGAGGCATGAACCAGCAAGGCCAATTGCAACACCATCGTCACTGTGTTCATAACATGCCTTTCACCATCTGTAATGATTTGTCTTTGAAACAAATGGCAGCTGCAGGTCCCCGGTGTGGGTCATCTAACATGTTGAGTACACCCATGGAAGGAAATGCTGGTAATTACAGTATGAATGGGAGCGATGGCCAAAATGAGAGCTGCATTGCTTTGAATCCCAGAGGAATAAACTTGGAGAGCAATAGTGGGGCAGCTGGAAAAGATGAAAATCCTGGTACAGGTGATGAAAGTGGGAACAGGAGCGGAGGCGGTCAAAATTGCTTTGCACTGAGAGAGGCTGCATTGAACAAATTCCGCCAGAAGAGGAAGGAGAGATGCTTTGAGAAGAAGGTATAACTGAAATTGCAGCATAATTAGATACAAGCTTAGAACTTATTTATTTTCTCTTAAAGGAACTTTTGGTGAAAAGAGTCCTAGCATGTAGATAATCTTAGTAAAAGATGGATAATTTGAACTTTGTGAGACATCCAAAGAGTAAAAATATCTCTCATTTATTTACTTATTTGTGCATGGATAAACACCGAACACTAGGATCAATCACCAAGGACTTGTGACTTATCAAGCATCAGACATTTTCTTTACTAGTATTAGCATTGAAAACATTAATTATCCCAACAGTCATCTAAGTAAATTTGTGAAACTAAGAATAAAGCATCTATTATGATGTTACCTGTTGTTTCTATATTGTAGAATTTAAAGTTTACCTTGTATTTACATAATCTTTTCTAGGTTCGATACCAGAGTAGGAAGAACCTGGCAGAACACAGACCTCGTGTCCGAGGACAATTTGTGCGACAAGTAGCATTTGAACATAAAGATGAGGATGCACATAGCTAATCTGACCTGTTACCAGCTTGTGCCTTGGGAATTTTGTGCTTGAGATCGGTTGGATTATGCTTGGCAGGAAAAATTACAGAACCACTGTTATCAAAGACAAATTATTAACTGTGTAAAGAGCTGTTCAGAAGGACATCTTGGACTATTCTATGAATGTGGACTAATATACATGTTACTGCCTCGGACTACTACAACTAGATAGAAGGTAACCCTTCACAGGGTAGGCTTCTCCAATAAATGAGCTGCTCAATCTGTGTTGTATTGTAGTTTACAGGACTGCCTGAAACTTGAAAGGTTATCATTTGTTCTCCTTGTATGGATTCTGTTCTTTAATTATAATGCCTCTGTTCTCATTTTGTTTCTTATGTTATCATAAACAAGGAATCCAACGTGACGATTGCTCGGGGTCGGTAGACCATGAATGTTTGAAAAGGCCCCATAATCAAATTATCCGGCGACTCCTGGAACTGAATCATCGGCTACCCTAGCTAGGTGGTGAGTAGACCATTTCACGAGGCAAAAACTCGTGACGAATTGATGATACCGCAAAAGCACTCCATAAACTATATTTTTTACCGAGGATATTTTCCCTTAAGGCCTACACGTTATATAAACCCATGAATTCATTAAGCAAGAATTCCAAGACGGTTGTCAAACCTAGACAAGCTCCATGCAATTAGTTCAACCTCCGAATCAAAGTTTAGTCAGGAAAAAAAAAAAGCAAATAAAAATTCAAAGGAAGAGGTTTGGCTTCTCTCTCTATGTTAAGATTCTTTCTCTGCCAGTTATCGTCGTCGAGTTAGAGTTTTGCTGCAAGTTATCATAACAGTACTATCTTTCAGGGCAAGTTCCAAGCCCCAGCGAGACATCTGCAGGAACATGTCAGTACATAATTTTGTTCTAACGATGATCAAGATAAGTTACGTAACACATATTTTTGCCTTTTTTAAAAGCCTTTTTTTTTTGGAGCATGCATGAATCTATTCGTAGGGAGTGGCTAGAGTGGCAAACTGACACTTCAGTTCTGACTTCTGAGATGAAGCTCAAAAACCACTGAACCTGGACATCATAAGTATTCCAAATTCTATTTGTTTTGAGTTGGGTTTTGAAATGCTCACCAAACAAGACGAAAAACGATGGTTGCAAATTGACGCCGAAGATAAATCAGGAAATTCTATACAGGAAAAAAAAGGAAATCTATTTTCATTCTTTTTGGAAGATCACATTTTTCTTGTAATTTTCATCACTGGACACATGCCTCCTCTCCACATGAAAAAATATGCAGCCTCTTTGCACAGTTCCGATAACTAGAAATCTTTGCTCCCTTCACAAAAGGCAAGTGTCGATCCAAACACGGCGAGTCTGGCTCCTTAAGTTTGAGTACCGGGATGGAAGTAGTCAACACTTTTTTCTTGACCATGAAGTGGAAATTGCTTATCTTGTTCTCTGAGCTCCCCCTCACATTGCATATTCCCCTGTTCAAAACTGTCAACTGCAGCAAAATAAAATTCTGATAAAATTGGTGAAACGGGAGCAATTAGTCACAGCATCAGATTTAAGCTTTTAGCTACCCAGTTCCACGACCGTCAGACCTTTTCAAAAAAAAAGACAAAAAAAAGAGGAGCTCTTTGCAATTTTATTGGTGGAACTAACAAGCCCTTCTTTTCTCAGTGTTACAGCTATTTTATTTTTTATTTTTTTATGTGCCCAGATTAGACCCATGAGCCATTTGGCACCAGCTGGCACTCTCATTATCACTCTGGGTCCGTTATTTTAAAAGAAAGTCAAAACTTTAAAAACGACAAAACCCCCATGCTCCCTCCCAATTTAAATAAACGACACTTTCTTTTCTGCCGTTTGATCAATGATCATGCCATCATCTCAAAACAATCAGTTTTACAAAAACAATATCAATTTTCTTAACCACCAGGTATTAAAATTCAACTTCTCGTTGATTGAGCCTAGACAAATTACTCGCATTGTATCCCTAGTAAAAAAAAAAAGTGATTTCTTCTTAAATTTCTACTCAAAAATTGTAACTTGAAATACATGGAAAGTCTCATGGTATTTAAGTTATAATCACTAAATATTTATAAATACAAAGAGAAGAGAAAAAATCATATTCAATCTCGTATAAAAAAATATTTTTTATTATTCTCTTTATTTTATTAAAAAGTATTATAAATATTCAATAATTACAACATTCACGGTAAAATTTAATTATTTATATGTTGATTTTTAAGACAGTTATTGATTTGATAAATCGGCCAAAGATTATGTCTAAAACAAAAGCTCACTTTTGATGTTGTATAATACGATGAAGTACAGCTTTTACTGTTTATGTTTTGATGCTGTTTAATACTGTGGTATTAATTATTTTTAAAAGTATTTTTTAAAAAATATATTAAATTAATATTTTTTATATTAAACCAATAAAAAAATACAGAAAATATAATTAAAAAAAAACTTTTCAAGAACATGCTCAGCTGCGGAAACAAACGGGATCCTAGCGTGGAAAAATAATGTAAATAGTTAAGCAAACTAATTATTTATCAAATATCTGTATTTCTTTTTTTTCCGGCCGGGCAAGTTCATTAATTTAATGAAAAATCCTTCCCTAAAACACGGATTGCAAAAGTAGCTTTTTCAAACCCTCGATTCCACCGCCAGAATGCCACTGGCAAAGGGTGTTTCAAAAAACCACGCTATTATTTTCCACCTGGAAACTTACAGGGTGGAGCACAGCAGGTAGGGTGTTTGGGAGTGTGGTAGCGGTTACTTTTCAAATAGCTTTTCGTGCCGAAAAGCATGTCAATAATGTTTTTTTATTTTTTAAAAATTATTTTTGACATCAGAAATCCAAAAAGTACAAACCGCACTCAATTTTAGCAAAAAATAAAAATAAAAAATTTTTGAATTTAATCAATTTTTTCAAAAAAAAAAAAAAAAAATTGATTAAATTGAAAAAATAAAAAAACTAAACTGTAAAAAAAAAATTAAACTGATAAGAATTTTAAAAAAATTAACCGGTTTGGTTTTATAAGCTTTAAACAAACAAACCTGAATCAAATCGAATCTATACTGAAAAAAATCAGGTCAAACCAAAAAAACCGATCCAAACCGAAAACACTGAGTCAGACAGAAAAAACAAGCTAAACCGAAAAAACCGATCTAAACCAGTTTGAATAAGTGTTTGTTTTAAAAAATCAAACTGAAACCAGCCATTTAAATTAATTTTTATTTTTATTTTTTTTAATTTAATTATTTTATATATATATAAAAATCAAATCGAAAATCATCGCTCCTATCCAGCACTATCCGCACAACACCGTTTATATGGAAAGCATTCCTCGCTCGAGCTGGTGCTCACAATACCATTTATCAATCACATGGCAACAACGCACTGAAATCATTGGGTTAGGTTGGCATTATTGTTAACAACTCGCAGTTCTGAAAGCTTGAGTCTTGTTTGGAACAGCAACGACATGTTACCCGGTCGTGTGGTTTTAAAATTACAATCAAAACCATCCACCGCGAGTAATTAAATTTATTTATTTAATAAATCATATCTAAAATATAAATATTTTCAAGTAATAAAAACAACAATGCACTCACTGTGAAATAATATGGATAAATTCAATGACGTGTAAATCTTTTATTGATTTGATCCAGGGTTTAGTAATGAACGGTTTGTAAACGCACAAACTGTCGTTTGCATATTAGTGAAATTATCGACCTTCACTTGCTAAGCTTTTCATGCATGCATGTCAAAAGTAATTTTATTGATTAAAACGAAATTTTTTTTGCTTTAAACTTCCATACATTTATATTATTAAATATTTAGTTTTATTAATTAGAATGAACTTATGACTATTTAATTATTAAAATTTCAATATCACATGAAAAAATCATCTAGAATTTTCACTTGAGAAAAAATATTAAAAAATAATATAAATTATATATTAAAATTCAATTAATAATTTAATCTTTAAAATTGATTTGGTTTTTTTATACAACACAAACCTCATTCACTTTCTAAATAAAATTAACTAGCAGCACAATTTATTTAATGATATATTCCATTAGTATAAATCCAATCTTTTTTCTCACAGGGGGTGAGAATTGAAAAGGAAAGAAAAAAGGATGAGCATTCCACCGGGCAGCCTGGTATTAGAAATGAGTAAAATTATATCCATGCCCAAGTATTTAACAGTACCACAGTTTTAAAATTTGGTTTGGTTTAACAGGTTGATTTGAAATCTAGTTGATTTGAAACTAGAATTGGATAGGTTTGAAAAAAAAAATAAAAAAAAATCTAATATGACCCGGTCAAAAACTTAATTGGAACTTGTGAATCTTTTTTTTTTTAAACTAAAACTATATTATTTTAATTTTTTTAAAAAAAATCAACTAGGTTACCATTAAAACTAAAAACTCGGGCCTTGAACCGGGCTAGCTATTGAGGCTGGTTTAAAATCTATGAACAGTACACTTACAAGCCAATAGTAATTTAGTTTTTTCCAATAAAAACATGGAAATTCAAAACCCTGAAAAGCTGTTATGGAAACAAATCATACAAACCGACGTGGCAACCATTATTTTATAATTTATTAAACATCTAATATTCTTGAAACCTACACGTAACCACTTATCATTTATCATTAACATATCGGTTTATACGAATCTTTAATATAACTTTATTGTATATAAATGATTTTCCATGTCTAGTTTTAAAATATCATGTATTTATGATACAGTGATCACATCTAGCCATCAATACTACACATCCCTATAGCACACATGATAGTCAATTTCCTCGATTAAAAAAAAATTGTAAAATGAGTAATCATTTGATAAATCAGTCTACGTGAAGGAAAAAAAAGACACATAATTTTTTTATATGTATTTTATTAAAATTTAAAATTATTTTATTTAGTTTTTCTGAAAAAAATTATACATTTTAACCAATACAATAATTAAGATTTCATGCTATGGTGTGTGTGTATAAACATATTTCATACAAAGTATTATACAATATATCTAAAGCACCTGTACTAATTAAAATCTAAAATTGAAACCCAGTAAAATCTCTGTGATCTGAAAACAAGACCCTGGAGAAGCATGGAAATGAATGGAGAGAATATTATGTGGATGTGATTATTTTTTAAAATATTTTTTATTTAAAAATATATTAAAATAATATTTTTTTATTTTTTAAAAATTATTTTTAATATTAGTGTAATAAAATTATCTAAAATATTAAAAAATATTAATTTTAAATAAAAAAATAAAAAATATATTTTTTTAAAAAATATTTTTGAAATATAAAAATAAAATGAGGAATTTAAGGGAATATAGAAAGTCTGAGTTGCCATTCATAAATTGGCAAGACAGAAGGACGCAGCTGCAAAAAGACACAGGAATGAAATGATATATACCAGAATAACCCTCTCTCTGAACTAAAGACATAAGCACACTCTCTCTCTATCCCAAGCGGTGTTTGGTCTGCTTCCGCCCCCCCTCTCTCTCTGCGAGGTAATACTCGTTGCAGTGAGAGAGAAAGAGGGACTAAAATGGGTTGCTTTTCTTGTGCTGGAAAGTCCAGAAAAAATGCCAGTAACAAGAAGCCTGATGATCAGATCCCGTCATCTTCAGGTATTTCAATGAAAGACACCATAAAGCTTGAAAGTTTAGATTTTTTTTTTGTTTTATGCCCAGTATCAAGTTAATATTTCTTGGACTGATTTTCATGCATTTTTTGTTGCCATGAAAAATGATTTGAATTGATTAAAGGTACGCCGTTTGCATAATTGTGTGAGGCAATCTTTTACGGGTTTGGAATAATGTATTGATCTGGATTGGTCACCGAGGATAAGATTTGAGATTGATGTTTCTCTGTGGCACATGTTTAGCTCTTGTTTAGACTAATGTGGTTTATTGCGAAGCCTAATCGAATGATAATGACTTTGTGGGCATGACGAGTTTCCATAATTACAAGTAGTGTAAACCAGCTTAAAATGACTGTTAGTACTACTCGGATCGATTCAGCAACGATTTACCTTAAACAGTTGCTCGTAGCGTCAAATTCAAGAAATCAGGTAATTAATGAAGCTGAATTTTATTAATACCTCTTGCCCTTGCCACCTTGATTGTAAATTATGTATTAATTAAAGTTTTGTTGGATTTGTAATTTTCCGTGTTGGTTCAATCACTTTTTAAGAAGTTAATCACACTTTTGTTTCATGCTAATTGTAAAAGGTAGGGTAATTAACATTACAGTAGTTGTACAGGTGTATACTTCTTTTCTTTTTTTTATTCCTGCATGCTTGAATAAAAGGCAAGTTATCTTAATGTCGAGGTCAAATTTCCTTAAAAGAATTTGTCAGCATCCACTTAGTTCAGAAACTGTTTACAGTTCTGTTATAGTTGGATAGCTGGTGTTGCACACGGAAACATTGCGCGATACTTGTAATGGAGCTCAATCGTTTTCTTGTCTTGTATGACTGGGAAAATCCAAGCTCAGATCCTTCTTGAATGCCTGTTTTGTCTTTTGCGATTCTTCATTTTCTTTCTAAACTCTTAATGACGCGATGAAATGTTATCAATTGTCAAGAATCCTTTATGTTTGCTGATGTAATAGTATGTACCATATCTTGCTCTTCTACATTCAATAAAAAAAAATTCGTATTGATTGCATTCCAGATAAAACAAAGTCCAATATGGCACTGGATGTGAAGGAGGCTTCTAAGGATGGAGGCTCTGAATACATAGCAGCACATACATTCACATTTCGTGAACTGGCAAATGCAACAAAGAACTTCAGGGCAGATTGTCTTTTGGGTGAAGGAGGTTTTGGCAGAGTATATAAAGGGAGATTGGAGAGTACCAATCAGGTTGGTTGAACTTATTGGATTCTAGCAGTCATGAAAAAATTTCAAGTTCTGCCAAAACCAGTGTTATTTTATAGAAAGTTCCTCAGAACATGTTTTAAAAACAATAGTAGTAGTAGACAAAAGGCATTGAGAGTGTGCATTTTAAGCAATGGAAAAAAAAATACTAAGGGCAAAGAACAAAAAAGGAGAAACAAGCACTGATACTGCTTAGAAGAGAAAGCAAACCATACCTGGCCAAGACTGAAGTTGCAGCTTCACATGTTATTTTGAACTGCCTTGCATCTCATGCCATGATCATTGTTGCCAGGAATGAACAGTTCTGCCTTGTCACTACTTTGTTCATGCCATGATGGTCACCTTGCCCCACCAGTGTCCTGCCCCACTGTCACTTTGCCTGTATTGTGATCAATCTCCAGCCACTGTTGTCACCACCATCAGAACTCAAGTACCAGAACCTCACATTACAACCATTGCACAGGGCCCTCGATCACCCAGCAAATCCCCACATGTTCATCTATGTCCACTTCCACCTCGCCACTAGATCTTGAAGTCAAAACCTACAGCAGAATCTCTGCTGCCCCTTCCTCTAATCTAGGAGATCATTGTTGCATGCTTATTAAAGGCATTCTAGGTAGCATGCATTGCTTCTTAATGTATACTTGATCTCTACTGTTGGTTGCTTTTATCCAAAACATTTATCTATAATGTAAAGCAAACAGGAAGGTAACTGGAAATAAAAGCAACATCTACAGACAAGTTTTTCTTTGTAGTCTTCATTATTTTGGAAGGCATAAAAGTGCCCAAAGAAATATGGGAATTATAAGGTGCGTGTTTCACCAAAAGGGAAAGTTTGTGAAGAACTCCCTGCAAAAGCAGTGTGCTTTTAACTGGAGTAAAAGTTAAAATATACTTCTTTTCTGCTGTGTTTGTTCTTTGTTTTTTCAAAATAATCTCTTAACTGTTAGCGTTTAATCTCTTTTTAATGCATTCAGTTTTGACCGTTTGCAACAGGGTTGTGGTAAGACCTTAACCATGTCCTTTGGATTGTGTAGGTTGTAGCTATCAAGCAACTTGATCGTAATGGGCTGCAAGGGAATAGAGAGTTCCTTGTTGAAGTACTGATGTTGAGCCTACTCCACCATCCGAATCTCGTTAACTTGATTGGCTATTGTGCTGATGGAGATCAGAGACTTTTGGTTTATGAATACATGCCATTAGGATCCCTGGAAGACCATCTACATGGTATGGTACCAAATCTTGATTTCTAGATAATTAGGCCGCACAAAAGTTTAGGTTTTTTTTTTGTCCGTTACATGTCCTGTTAAACAGTCGAATGAGATCGATGGCAGGTGAGGTGCAGAGACTACATGGTTGCAGCGAACATTTCTGTTCTAGTTTCACATTTCTTGTTTAATAACTGCAGTGGCTTGATATAGATTTCATGTAGCAAAGCTTCAGCAATTTTCTTTCTTATATGCTTATATTTCAGACCTGCCACCTGATAAAAAACGACTTGACTGGAATACAAGAATGAAAGTAGCTGCCGGTGCTGCGAAAGGCTTGGAGTATTTGCATGACAGTGCTAATCCCCCTGTTATATACCGTGATTTGAAATGCTCAAACATTTTACTTGGTGAAGGTTATCATCCCAAACTATCTGATTTTGGCTTGGCGAAATTGGGTCCTGTTGGTGACGAGACTCATGTATCCACAAGAGTGATGGGAACTTATGGATATTGTGCACCTGAATATGCAATGACAGGTCAGCTTACTCTGAAATCAGATGTTTATAGCTTTGGTGTTGTTCTCCTTGAGATTATTACTGGGAGGAAAGCTATTGATAATTCAAGAACCGCTGGGGAGCATAACTTGGTTGCATGGGTAAGAAAGCTATCCATGTCTTCCTCCTGCACTGATATTCTCATCCTTCCTGTATAGATTCCTCACTTAAATAAATACGTGGTGCAGCAACCATGAATCCATGTACCTTTGGTCTCCTTCTTCTCCTTCTTATTATTATTATTATTTTTTTTGGTTTTTTGAGTCCAGGATTATATGACGAGAAGTGCTGCTGAATGCCGATCCTTAGGCTTAGGGCCTAAACCATAACCATACCCAAAACCAATACTTGTACCCATATTTTATTCCTTATCCATAAGTAAGAAATTTGAATATCTATACTCTATGATATCCATTCCAATATTCCTTACCCAAATACTATGTATAACTCAACATAAAATAAAAAATAATATATACTTATAGCAATGGGGATCTAATAAATATTATACATGTGTATAATGTTAATATTGGGGTATGTGTATATTATACTGAATTGAAAAACTATAATTATTTTACACACACACACACACACACACACACACATATATATTGGGCTGGGTTTGATAATATCAATAACCTATCCTTTATCCATTCGGAAAGAATTTTAGATATCCATGTCTGATTCAAAATAGCAACTATCCATATAAATTCTACCCATTTAGATGGGTGGATATCCATCGAATTTGGATGAAAGTGTTATCCCTAGGATCCATCCGCTTCATACAATAAACTTATTCAGTGTTTCATATTTAGCTAGTCAGTATTATTTCTGCATTTCAGATTTGCTATGCTGTTGCTGTCACATCAGCTAGTTAGGAGCTGATCACCAAGAATACAAGTTCCTGTCATGAAGCTACTTAAGTGTATCCTATCTAATTCGTCTCGTGTTGCAGGCACGACCGTTATTTAAAGATCGGAGAAAATTTGCGCAGATGGCTGACCCATTACTCCAAGGCCACTATCCAATGAGGGGCTTGTATCAAGCTCTTGCTGTTGCTGCAATGTGTGTTCAAGAACAGCCTAATATGCGACCCCTTATAGCTGATGTAGTCACAGCACTTTCTTATCTTGCTTCCCAAAAGTATGATCCAGAGACCCAGCCAGTCCAGGGCTCTCGCACAGGCCCTTCTACTCCTGGAACTAGAAGGGAACAATGAAGGTGGTAGGGTAGAGATTTAGCAGGAACAGTTGTCTAAGGATGGTTCAAACCTTGGGAAACCAATTTTAGACTGCTATCTCCCTGCAAACCGTGGGAACACAGGATGATTCACCCGAACAAATTTCTATCCATGATTCAGAGATCAGAGGATTAGATATGCAGTTGTTGGCTGCGTTTGCAATGGTTCTTGTCGATCAAATTCTGCACCAGTCCAGGTGTGGCGGTGCCAGACACAATGCTGCAATAGAAAATTCTTCTTCCTCCTTTTTGTAAGTTCGTTTCGGCCTTGCGATTATCATTATTTTTTCCCAGTCTTCTACCCCTTCCTTTACAAAATTTTTTCATGTCCAATTGAGCTTTGGGCCTTGTATCTAATTCTCATTCTTCATAGAAACTCGTGCAGCCTTGATAAAAGTCTGCTCTAGTTGCTTGGAATTGCTCCTTGCCTATGTTTATTTTTATGCATACATCCTCCTGATTTGCCCAAAATCTTTGGAATTGATCTATCTCTCAGGGGTTGACTTCTTTTGGATCTGGCACTTTGAACATGTGGTTTTGGAATATGGGCGTGACGGACTAACAGGGAAATAAAATATGTAAATCCAACTTAGCGAGGTTCTGATCATATTTTTTTGGAGGAATCGCCTCTCCCGCCTGCCATAACTTGAGTTTCCCCGCTCTTCTTTTGAACACAAGCAATCCCCCATGCAATTCGGCTCTTTTTTACCTGAACTTCTTACTCTTACCAACTCCAGTGTTTAAAGCAAATCATTTACTTTCATCCATGTTCCTTCTCTATAACAAAACCGAATCCGAACTCCTAACCTTTCCTCTGGATGTCAGAACACCTCAGTCGTGAAATTGTCCTAAAACGAAAGTTGAACCCTTACCCAACCTTCATTCATTTTCTGTCAATAGCCATGGGCTTGGACCTCTATACTTTATGAAGAACAAACAAAATATCTGATGACTTGGAACCGGCGTGCGAGCTTATTTGGCCCACCTTTTGAGCTTGTTTGTTTATCAGTAAAACATGCCATACACTCGAGTAAACAAGGAATTTTCAGCTTAGCTCAGGAATGCTTTAAAAAATATTGCATAGTTGTACCAGCCTTCACATGAAACTACATGCAACTGACACGTTTCCTTCATATTTCACCAAAATGAACTTCACTGCCGACCACTGTAAGATTTATACAATTGTTTAACTAATGATATCATGTTTCTTCTTACATTCTCTTCGCCTCTAAACTAAAGTTTTTGTTTAATGAGCAAATAATTAATGGAAATGGGCTCTACAATGGCTGTTAAAAAAAAAGAAGACACATACTAATCTACACCCTGCCTGAACTTGCATTCGTACACAAAAAATATCTACCAACCCAACAAGCAGGAGATTTCAAGATCTACCTATCATTATAGTAAATCTGCAATTCTCTATTCCTTGTCGTGTGCTGAAATGCCATTAGTCTCCTGCTCAACACTTGGATTCTGCACCTCATTCAAAGGCTTATCATCACTTGCATCCTCAACAGTAGCGGGTTTCCCCTGTTGAGTTCAATTCGAATCAGCAACATTAACTTTTGTTTCATGAGAAAAAATAGCAACTAGTTAAAAACAGCCAACAGATGACTCTCTCACAAAATAAATACAAGGCCAGGCACCATGGTCCACAACAGATGCTGGTAATTAGATCCACCAGGCACTATTTTAGCCATAGTAAAAAAAGACAGTTGAAACAAGTACACAGTCGGGGGTAAACCCTCTTGGGGGTATCACACCAGAGATCTAAGAGAGATCCTGCAGGGGCTAGGCAACTAACTCTCCTTTTTACTCCACCATTTGACAAAGAAAACAAAGCAGAGTAACAAATAATCAGAATGACAGGGCATTCCCAAACAGACACATTATAATCCTATTTACCTGTACACTGCAACGTGTAGATGATGAAAGCATTCATGAATAAGGGAGCAATAAAACAATGAAATTGAACCTTGTTTCGGTCACGCCATCCAAGTCCAAACGGCCGAGCCAGTAAACCAATCTTTCTCGCAGGTATATCTTGTGCAGGCTCTTGACTTCCACGTGTTTGTGAATCTAGATGTGAAGATCTACAAAGAAAATTTATGTTTCTTATAAGCACCAATATCGTCCAAGTAGGTAAAATATGCATGTAAAACAGACATTACTTCATGCATGGAATAAGCCACATACAGTGCTGCTCATGAATGCATGCCAAACCCTGGGGATGAACAGGGAGATATAAGATTCAAATAGAGCTTATTTGTCAGCATTGAAAAAGCACCTCTTTAGCATTAGAACAACCTGCTCATCCCATTATGTTCATTCCACCCCACTCCATTTTAGCATATACCAAACCAAACCCAGTGATAAATCAAAGTAAACATTACCCAATACAATTCAAGGAATGGTGGAGGATTAAACCCTGTAAACAAGAAAACTAGGACAGCACAAAGGTATGAGAAACTTTTGGCACGAGTAAAATTGACTACACACCGTGGAGAAGGTTGTGCTTTAAGTTGACCAGATTGATACTGCAAGGTGGCCTCCAACATTGATTCAGCCATAACCATTCGTTTCTCCATTTCAGCAAGTGACGCAAGGGCCTGTTCATACTTTTCCTGCATATATATAGTTGTTGGAGTGAATAGTGAAAGGAAGAGACATAGAATGTCAAGATGAGAACAGATCAATTAAAGAGTGACATCAAGGGCTCTGGTGTGCTTCTTGGTGGAGAGGGAGCACAACTACTAAATAGGGCAAGGTATTATGGTAGAAAGGATAATCTCAATCATATCAAGAGTGTTCTACATCTATTCTAACATATAGAAAGAGTGTTGTTCCTACTTTTATGCAAAATTCTAACTTAAACCTTCATATAAAAGCACTACCTTCCAGAACTGGGGTAGGAAAGGATTCATCACAAGTTCCTAATAGTTGATACAATGATAAATTTGATATAATTGCATTATTTATGAGTTCTAGCTCCAATGAACATATACTAGTCAAGCAATGACTAGCATAATCGGCATGTTCGGCTTGCAAAAATGCAGGTCAGGAACATCACACGTCATCTTAGAACTGTTAAGACTTTTATTTGAATGCAAATTACATATAAAATATGAAATTAAAGAATAGAGCAAGAAATTATAAACCTGAAGCACTTGAGCAGCAAATCTCTGTGCTGACGCATCTTGCTCAGCATATATGCGAGCATCTTCGGTTACCTTTTGCTCTTGTTCCACCTGCATTAAGACCTACATAAGCTGAGCGTGAGCTAGTATCAAGAAAAGAACAATCCAAGATTAGAGAGAAGAGAAGATGCAATCTTCCCAAAATGAACAGATTGACCACCAAGCAAAAAATAACCTGCAGCATGGCATTTTCTTGTTCCTGCTTATCAGCAAGAGCCCTCCGCAGCTCAGAAACTTCTTGGTCTAACTGTTCAACCTGAAGATCAGAAGAAGCTCATAATGTAATACAACATTTAATCAAGGCTAGCCAGAAAGGACTCATCCAGCTTAATAACTGATTAACTGCATATTGCATAAAATTGCAGCCTAATGTCCATTCCAACACTAACCACTGCATGATCATAATTTACCCTATTGCTAACATCATTCATGGGGAATAGGCATAACATGAAGCAGATTCTAACTACAATGTGAAATCGCTTCTAAAAATAATGCAGAATAACTGTGGATTTTGTGTAATTTCAATTCCCTGGGCCTTGCAAGAAGATCAACCATTTCTCATTTAAAGAAGAAGAAAGTCTGGACATACCCTAGCACTCAGTTGCCGCCGATTATCCTGCTTGACCATCTCCATCAAAGCTGTCTCCAACTCCTCAGCTCTAACAAAGAATTGAAATTAACAGAATTAAATGCAATATTATTGGAAAATAATTTGACTACTTACACAGCGACTCTACATCAAATTCTGCAGACGAGGACTACAGAATTTTTTTTTTTTTCTCAAAAGACTGCCACTGGGAGAATAATTTTGTTATTACTGTTGTTTCCAAAAGAGACTGCCACTTGAAGACAAAAATTTAGCATTTTTCACTCTGCCAGAGACATGGTGCCCATACAAAACTCAGCTTTTTTTTTCTTTATTGGAATGAAAAACTCACCTATTCTAAAGCTTTGCGCTATTTATTTGGGAATGTTTAAAAGATCTAGTCATGTGCAAACTGTGAATTCCATCCACACAAAAGCTATATTTTGGAGATCAAAATAGCTAGTTGATAGTCACAAAGCATGTGCTAGCTTTGAACTAGTGGGATAGTTATGAAGCAAGCGCTAGCTTTGAACCTGAGTCCTATGTTCAGACCCTTAGCTCACTCTATGCAAGATTCTCCTGCATAGCTCATAAATTATAACGTTTCAGAAAAGCAGCCAATTTAATATAGCATATGTAACAGCAGTTTTGCACCTACCCTAGCCAACCCTCGTGTATCCTCATTCTAACTCAGTGAATAGACTTGCTATTCTCTCGTGAAATGCACATAGAAGAGTGAAGGTGAATCAATGTATCACTTTCACTACAATCACTAAACAAATATTGCAATAGATGGAATAATGCAATTATTTCTTAATAGTATAGCACTCTGCAGCCAAAATGGTACTAAGTCAACTCAACATAAAGGCACATTAGCACAACTGATTTGGAAAAGTGCTAACCTGAGTACAATAGATCTTTTCTCCTCTAGCAACTTGCACAGTTCATCCTTCAACCACACTACCTGCATGTAATTCATATATTAGTAATCAAAGAAGCGGCATGACAATAGAACTGCACTTCACAATCTAAAATTCAAAGACTAGATCACCTAAACTTGTATTAATGTCATTAAAGAATGGAATATAAATTCCAAGTTTCATGATGGTTGCCATGAACAAGATAACAAAGGGGAGTGCAAAATAAACCTAGAATAAAAACCCAACCCAGTCCCATCCGTAAATGAAAACACTTGATAATAAAGCAACTGCACCTACAAGTTTAGCATATAATCAGCTTGTCCAGTTTGAACTTTGCTGGTTGGAAGCATGATGTTTCAAAATACATCAAATTGGTTCAAATCAGCTCTGATCAAGAACCTCTAGATCAACAATACACATTTCCCTCCCTGGTAGTTTCTCCAGAGGTTACATTTCAATAGAGAGGAGTCACATGATTGCTCCAAAAGTCTATATACCAGTGTTTACATAATTATCTTCCAGCACATCATTCCAATCAGAGCAAAGCCCATAGCATCCCCCCCCCCCCCCCGGTATGGCTTAAAAAATATGCCCACTCTATTCCAAGAACAATTTTTGCAATCAAGGTCAAGCTGGTGTAACTAAAAGACTTTAGTAGAGAAGGGTATATTTAAAAGAAGGATCTATATATTTTACATTTCTACAGTTTCTTCTTCACTACAAACAAAAAAATATGCAGTTTTTGACCCAAGGGGATTCTGTTGATAAACATCATATGTAAAAATTATGTATCGAGGAAAAGATTATGCTCGAGAAAAGGGGGTAAATGTTTGCCTACCTGATCTTGAAGATCTGGAACACTATCTATTTCTGTGTCCCCTGTCAAGCTAATAAGAACTTCATCTGCATTGGTGGATCCAGACTCTGAACGAGATAATTCACCACTAGTCTGTTTATTTGTTTCCATCAGTAATGACTTAGGATCATGCTTGAAATTATATAGCTTAGTTGCCAGACCCTGAGAATCCCTCCAAGCTTGAAGCCCCTTTGTTCTTTCCTCAACTGTAGTTATAACAGCTTGCCGATGCTTATTTCTCAGCTCTTGTAATCTGGTTTCATTTACATTTTGGTAACCCATGCAGGCTGTGAAGACAAGTTGACTGCTATCAAATGTTGAGCCTGCCAGTGACTGTAGTAAAGTAACTGCATCTCCAGCATCCTTAGTGGTAACTAATGCAGGGCCTTCAAAAAAACTGAACTAAATTAAGTTCCATAAATTATAACAGCATCACTTCATGATTGAAAAACCAAGTTATTGTCTACACAGTAAAAAATAACAACTCAACATCATTTTTCAGTACCATATAACTCCATCAAAGCAAGTGCTGTCCTAAATAGCATGACACGGTTTCCTTCATAAAGGAGGACATCCCAGACTCGGAGAACTGAAGTCAGGTGAAAGCAATCAGATGTCAATCTTGTAATTAGGGCACAATGCCATGAGAATACGAATGAAGAAATTAGGAATACTGCCAATGTTGAAGTGAAAAACTTTATCATGCAATGTTAGACAAACTTGAGTTCATATCTAAAAGTGTAAAACCTGACCACTTTCCCATGGTAGCATATTCATGAATATGGAAAGGAACCATGGCCCTGTAACCCAAGCAACTTGCACTCCCAGGTAATCAAGATGGTTGACTGCACCAAAAGTAAACTTTGGCATAAGAACTCACTGAGGAAGCATCATCAAAGAAAACTTACATGAGTTTATAAATGATGAGGAATGGAACAAACCCAATTTAGGAAACCTTTCGCGCACCAGCTCCTCAAAAACAAGTTGGTCAACCTGACAAATTGAACGGCTGATCAGATACTTATCCATGTCCCGCCCACTGATCTCATTGTCATTCACATGTCTTGCAAAAGTAAAAGGCACATATATACAGAAAGGCAGATTTATTGCAAGCACTACCTGTGACTCTATCATTTCCTCCGAGTAATAGCCATCAAAATAGTCATCAATAACACCCATCAGTGTCCTGCGAATAAAACCAAAATTTAGAAGCACAGCAATGTCAGTACAAAATATAAATCCAAAAACAGTGTTCCCTGTCATGTTCCAATACAAAACTACAGCACTGCTCTTCTAAATACAAGGACTGTCAAATTGGAAAAATATATAATGTCAACCACAGCTCAACTCTTCTAAATACAAAGACTATCAAATTGGAAAGATATATAATGTCAACTAAATTTCAAGACCTACCAAAAGGCATTTTCTTCAGGCATCAGAAGTAGTAACAAGGCAGCAAAAAAATTCATGGCCTGCACACATATTGAACCCAACAACTCATTAGAATTCAATGGCACATAAAAATACCAGAGTTATTCAAGTTGAATTACTTGTTTCTTTGGGTTAAATTTGTTTGCACTGACAGTATAATGCAGTCAAATCACATTTTTGATGTTGTAAGTTCTGTCTTATCTAATAGTATCTTCTTTATTCGAATATATCTCATAAGTTGAGAGAAAATTGCACTTCAAAGTTATAATAGTTCTTTTAACTTAGCTGAAAGTAACTGCGATAGGCTGTTGCAATTGCAAGCTTATCTTTGCAATTAGTGTACTGCCTGGACTTTAATATCATATATTTGTGATTTTGAGTTTTAAATTGATGATAATTTTCACTATATGTATCATATCTCCAGTTAATGATGATGTTATTGTTCAAAGTGATTTCATGCTGACAATTATAATAAAAAATTCATCTAGAGCATTCAGGAATCGCGTGATTTTGGCCAATCATCTCATTTGTGTCTGCTGAATTTATAATGAGAAATTTTAAGATGTTGGCCAAATATTTGTTAGGACGCAAATTGTTCTTATTCACAGCTTTGTTGTAGATTTTTCATCTTCTTCAGGAGTGTCACATAATTCATCACACACCTTCAGATGTAATTTCCTTTTCTTTTTTTTCTTCAGTGAACTGGCAGGCCAAGCCTTGAATGACAATAGTTGATTTCATTGAGTACCATAACTTTCCAATTACCTGACAGTACCCAACGGAGGGGTTATGTCGAGCATATGCTGTCAGTAATCGCCTCAGAGCATTTCTACCATCATTGTCCAGTGCAGGATGACCTGGGAAAGTTCTAGGCAAATCCTGCATGTGAAACCACTAATAGGTTGGTGACTTGGATTGAGAATACCAAAGAGACTAACGTAGGTCCCATTCTAAATTGAAAGACTCTGCATGTCATTACCTTCTCGATCTGACCTTTCCATTTCTCTTGTACACAAACAGTGTCAGTAGTTGAACCTTTAGTATTACTGTCTGACTGTTGGTCTGCATGATTTCCGGATTTAGTTTCTGAAGCAAGCAGATCCTGGTAATACTTCTCCACTCGGCGTGCCCTTGCACCCACAAATGCTTGCCAGAGCTACAATTGAGAGCATAAATCAATTTTGAAGCTTATGCACCATGAAGTGAACTTAATTTGAGGGGGAAAAAGGAGTCAGAATATACCTCTCCCCTGAGTGCCATTGGGACTCCTCCGCGTACAAGGACCTCCAGCTCTTCTTTCCAAGGAAATGAAGATTCTAGAGGCAGCGCATCAGGAGCAGTACCTGTGGCAGGGGCACTGTCACTGGCAGGGGCATCTTGAATTAGATCTGATCTTTCCATATCATAAAACTCATCTTCAGAATCCTCTTCAGGTGCTCCTTTTGGTGATTTAGCATCTTCAAAAGGAGGTACCATCCTTTCTCTTTTAGTCTCTTGCTGGTCTTTTGATTGATTGCCTTTCTTCTTGATGCGAATACTCATCATATCCTCAATGGCATGAAGGGATGGTCTGATCTCGGTCCAGATTTGGATCCTATGAGTCTTTTTACTGGTTGCTGGCTGTTTCTCCTCCTTTTCTGTAACATTTTCCAGTAAAACATCAGAACTAGGTTTCTCACCACGCATATCAACTCCTTCAATGTTCTTCTGTGAGCCATTTCTGGTCTCTTGTTCTTTTGCTTCTGCATGCAATTCCTTGCTATCTTTCTCAGAAGATATCCCATTCATTGGCAATCGAGCTGAATCTGCCTGCTGTTCCAGGAAGGTTTGCCATCTATCCGATCTTTCCTCCTCTTCCTCCTAAAATCACAAGCGCATCAGAAAAGCCCGTAAAAAAAAAAAAGCTATTCTCCTTGGTAAGAGACTGCTTTCTCTCAAGCTCCATTTGATTGCTTAAAAAATATTAGGAAATGCAGAATTGCAGATAAATTAAATTTTGGATAAAAAATTCCAGATCAACAAGGAATAGAACACGACGAGCCTCATTTTTCAGTCCTAGTAAGGTTCGGAAATTCCCTGCTCTCAATTATCAATATTTTCACTAATCTTATAAATGGCATGGATAGGAATGTTCAAAATTAGAAAGAAAGTATAACAGAAGCAAGCAAACCTTGTAGATATTAGCATATTCTCTGTATCTTTGTACATGCTGCGGTCTCACCGCAAATCCATACGCATCCCTGTCCACATTAATATCTATTAACAACATAACGCCTCCACAATAAAAATTCAAGCAAATTCACAATGACGAACAAATCACAAAAATACATACAAACACTTCAGTCAATCAGATACAAAAAATAATAATTATAACTCTAAAATAACAAATCGAAAAACTCAATCAAGCCAAAGTTCATTTTTTAAAAAAATAAATAGAGTAGAATTTACCTGCAATAAACCTCGAAATCTAGCTGTCTCAAACTAAACAACAACAAATTCCAATCAAAACTCCAAATATACTCTCCATGTCTCTCAAAATTACCTCAATACACACTCAAGTTTACTGAAAAAATACACCGCATTTCACACTTGATTCCTAAATTAAGCCAAACATCACGCATTACACTGTGACAGTAATCAAAATTCAAACAAATCAAACTCGATCATAAATCAACTCAGTAATAAATCAAGCTGATCAAAGTCAAAGAGCAGTCAAGAAATAGTAATTATTAACGCGATCGATCAGGGAAATGTGTCTACTGGTGGAGTTCAATTCAATCACGGCAGCAGAGGGACCGGGATTTGATAGATCATCGCAAGAAAAGGCAAGAAAGTGACGCGTGGTGAGAGGAGATAGGAGTGGATTTAAGATGTACCTCTTGTGTTCAAAGCCGGGGAGAGGGTTAATAGATTTAGTTTGGGCCTTCATTTGCTGGATGAATTTGATTGGTCCGTTTTTTAAGATTATCTGTTGAGAGATTGATGCTGGCAGAGAGATCTCACTCAGCAACTGATTTTCAGAGGGAGAGAGAGCGCGTTAGTGTGTATGCGCGTTTTCGCTTAGTAGCGTGGGCTTTGTGAGAGTTTAAGAGAAGGGGGGGAGTAGAGTGATGCGGTGTGTATATCGAGATTGGCGTTTACATTATTACGTGGGAGATGTGTGTGGTGTGGGTTGCCGTTTTTCATTTTTCCCTTTCTTTAAGCACGGAGTTCAAAGAGGCGCTTAACGGAGGGAGACAGGGGTAATTTGACGTCTGTGATTCTGCTAAATATAAGGGACCCACGATGTGGAGATGATCGATCAGTCAGGAGCGGCTGTGGACGATGATGACGAGATGCCAGATAGATGCTGGTATGTACCGTGAGCCGGTACTGCTACCTGAGGTTTTGTTTTGTGTGGTGTTGTGTTGTGTTGATTATGAATCTAATTTGGGGAAATAATAAATATTTTTCCTATTGATGCTAATTTTTTCCATCAGTGCCAAATTGCAGGGTTGGAATAAAAAAATTTATTGATTAAAAAAATATTACTCGGAAATATTTTAATCTAGTAGTAAAAAAAATTATAATTAAACAAAAAAGAATAAATGGGAAATTATATAAAAAAACAATTATTAAAACAAAAAAAAATGCAATGAAGCTATGATTTAAGCCAGTCAAGTGGGAAAAAGCAAAAAAAAAAAAAAACAACCGAGATAATCATGCTAAGTATACAAGAAAGAGACTAAGACAGGTAAAAGAAAAACAAATAAAAAAAGTTTAGTTTTAAGTAAATTCAACATGGAAGATGAAATTATAAAAAAATTAATTAAAAAAAAAAATAAAAACAATTAGTAAATTGAGCAAGCCAACAAGATCATGTGACCCAAGTAATGTGAATAAGATAATCCAATAAAACACAAATTATTAAAGATTATGAAGCTCACTCCCTAGACAATTATATGTTGAAAGACAAGATGCAATGGATATTAATTTTTTTACAAAAAAAATATCTAAAAAAATATGAAGTCAAGTTAGGTTAACCCATTAAATTCATAGTCTAAATAATAATATGGAATATGCACGAAGAATATGGATATTAATTTTTCAACATTGATAAATTATTTAAAACAAAACAAACAGTATTTAAAAGAACATGGATCAGGTACGAAGGAATAACAAGTTAAAAGACGATGTTGAGATTTTAAAATGACAAACGTTGAAATTAAGGAACAATTACAAAAAAATGTGAAAAAAAAGAGTTTGTTGGCATCAAATTAGAGATTTGTTGACAACACATGTCGCTGTACCATGAAAAGAATACCGAGAGGATTGAAACGCCACCTTCAAAGGTAATTTTTTATCAACGAACAAATATGCACGTGCCACCCATTTGCCAGTGTATGCAAGTTTTTTTAAATAATATTCAATATTTATCTAAACATAAAAATATTTTCGGGTCAACTTGATATTAACAAAAAAAAAACACAATGAAAAAAACCCAAGAAGATAGTTTATGTATTTTTTTCTTTAAAGATAATTAAATATTTTTATCATGTTAAAAAATAAAAAATACTTTAAAGCACCGAATGTAAGTTTATTTTTTATTTATTTTAAAGGTAATAAAATAATTCATTGTAAAAAAATAAGAAGACTAACATATCCTTGTATAATCTAAAAATAACAACTAAATCACGATGAAAATATAATATTGCCCTATTCATATTTCAAAGGTTTTATAATTAAAATGGAAATCCATAATGAATAATAGTATGCAAATAAAAACACAATAATTTCATTGGAAAATTTAGTGTTTTTTTTTTCATTGGAAATCAGTTGAGGTAACGATGGTCTTATTCAGTGAAAAATATGATGCTTATATTCCTTTACAGTATTATTTTTCAAGAAACGCGAGAAAGCTTTAAGAAAATAATTAATATTAATACATGAAAAGTTTTGTCTAAAAACATTTTACTCGTTTTAAAACTAACATGAAAATGTTTTTTTAATGGATACTGTAACATCTTTTCGAGAAAAAAAAATATTTTTAAAATTTTTATTTTTCTGAGTGAAATTTTTTTTCAACAGCTTTAAGAAAAATACACTAGGTAGCTCTTGAGTGTCTGGGATTGAGTTTTAAGTTTTTTTTTGTAGATAATTTTTTTTTTGTAAATTATTTTATTTAATATTTTTAAATTTTTTTGATGTGATGATACTAGAAATAAATTTTAATATTTTTTAAATTAAAATATTTTTAAAAATAATTATTATTATATTTCTAAATATCATCTTACTATGATCGAGAGGTGTGGATCGTGTAGTAGATAATCTCTTCATGCGGTAACGACCGTGTCGGCAGCCAAGCCTTTTACTGTTTCGAGATAACTAAGCATGACGCATGGTGTTCATGTCTCGTCCAGTTTACGAATCATAAGATAAACCAAGCATGATGCATGGTGTTCATGTCTCGTCCAGTTTACGAATCATAAGATATGACTTGGAAATTCTAAAGAGGTTTTTTTTTTGTTTTTTTTTATAGCATGATAGTAGTTTTTTTTTTTTTAATTAGCAAATTAAAATCATAAAAAAATTTTAAAATCAATTTTTCACTCAACAGCATTTAAGCCAGCCACGTTACTAAACAATACCTAAATATCTATACCGATTGTAGCAATCAGCATTCAGCAGATGGAACAGATATGGATCAGTGTGCTTTCCTGAAACAAGTAGCCCAAAACGCCTTTCACTGGTATCATATGATCACCAGCTAGTACGGAAAAAGTTGCTTTTTTTTTTTTTTTTTTTTTTTTTAGCTATGACCAATTTAACAACCATCTTCGCTGTTTAATTTGGCCCATTTGGTATTTTAGTGTTTTTAAAATTTTTATTTTAGCTTTAAATTATTATAGTTTTTTTTTTAGAATATCTCGCATTAAAGTTCTTTTTTTCACTTTTAAATTGTTAAGAAAAATATATACAATCTTGGTAAGATTTTTAGTTTTAGAATGAGTTTCTTAGACCATTAACGAGTTTATCAAATTGTTTATCATATTTTTCAGGTGTTTCAAGTGCAAAATTGATTGACAGTTCAGGTGTTAGATTGGAAAAAGCATCAGCTCCATTTTATAGGCTACATAATGGTCAAAAACTGGGTAATATAGATGATTTGTCATTTATTTATTTATTTTTAAATTAGGATGAACATTCGCTTTAGATGCAAAAAAAAAGCCAAGTCGTGGGGCCTAATAAAATAGGTCAGGCTTGTCGATACCAACAATACTTAAAATTTTCTTCTTTTGTAGTAACTTTTTTCTATTTAAAAAAAATTGTGCATTTTTATAATTTTTCAATTTCTCTCTTTTATTTTGTCAGTAAAGTTTTTTTTAAATGATAATTATTTTTTTATTATGCATTTATTTTTTAAGAGCTTTTTTTGATATATATATATATATATATATCTTTTTTATATGTGAAGTTTAATTTTTTGAATAAAATATATTTATTTTCAGATAATATTTATAATATATATAGTCTTGTGTAGTATTTTTTTTCTCCCTGTTATTTTATGAAATTAATTTAATGTGTGTGTTTATTTCTTCATCACTTGATTGAATAAAAAAATTATTTTCATAAATAAATTTAACAAATACAACCATGTAAATATCTTGTATTACAAATTTAAATATTTTGATCTACAAATATTTCTTGATTTTTTTTAATTTTAATTTCAGTTATTGTTTGTAGTTTATTTATTTATTAACCTAGATAGTTCTTAATTTATTTAATTATATGTATGTATATATATATATATTATTTTTACTTGTAATTTTTCTAATTATAGAAATATGTTGAAAAAGTTTATACATAGAGTTTTATTTTTTTGTTGAAAAAAAATCTTTGACCCACGATGTCGACAATGAGTTTATTTCTTTGCCTGTTCAAGATATTTGTGTTTGAGAGTTGAAAAACTTAGTTTTATAGACGCGTGTTAAAAGTTAATTTTATTTGAAAAAAATATTAAAAAAATATTTTTTAGTATGATTTTATTAATTTTAATATAAAAATATAAAAATAAATAATTTTTTTTTTTAAAATATATTTCAATATATATTCAATGGAAAAACATTTATGAAATACCAAATACATAAATTTTTATTCATGAAATGTCTAGCATATTTACGACATTTAAGGACACTAGCAGGAGGACAATACAAAAAAATCAGAACTTTATTTGTTTTTTGTTGCAATAATCGAATAATACTAGAAAATAATATAAATTATATATTAATATTTTATATAATAACACAAATTTTTAAATTAAGATATTTATTTGACAATGTATCAAAATTTTATTGATAAAATAATTATAAGTTCAAATCTCATCATTCTTGTTTTATTTGATAAAAATTAAATATATGATAGTATGAGTCTATGCAAGTCGAACTTTTACTTAAAAAATTATATTAAAAAATAATATAATTATATCTTAATATTTTACTTAATAACTTTAATTTTTAAATTAAGGAAATTATTTGATGAATAATTTTAGCATGTTACTGTCACTTGTAGCATTCCTTTTCATTCTTGCAATTGCATACCAAACAAGTCATTGATGCAGATAGAAATGCAATCATTTCATGACAAGTTACCAAGAGAAACCTAATATCCAAAGAATCTTCTATTGTATACCCGGCGAACAGATACAATCGTAGGAAATAGAACTTAATAAATGGGACAAAATTGTCCTCTAATAAATACACGAAACAGATATTTTTGTTATTATTACGATACGAGTGAATATCAAGTGCTTTCCTCTCCGGTGCCATGACTAAAACGACACATCAAGGTGCCTAGTTTCGGGACTTGACTGATGCAGTCAGAGTACAGGGACTAAACCGACATACACTGTACAATACATGGCCTAGAAAAAAAAATAATTAAAAGCTAAACAGCATTAAAAAAAGCCGATGAAATACTAGAATCCACCCACCGAATCAGGACCGAGACGAAGCCAGCTTCCAAACTGAAAATCCAAAATCCACCCCCTCAAATTAAAATCCCGGCACAAAAATAAAAGAATTCAAACCCCTTCCTAATTCACCACCACCGTCACCACCGTCACCATGCCAACCCTTAAACTAGGCACGGCATTTTCACTCCTCCACCACAAAAAAATAGCCCACGCAACAACCATCACCTCCGCCACCAACCTCACCACATTTCTCACTCCTTACTCTCTCTCTCTACCCATAAATAGCAATAAAAGTTGGCGCACGTTAACACCCTGCGCACACCTCCCTTCAAATAAGAATAATAATAAAAGTACCCCCTGTTATTACCATTATAACACCACTAGTAATAATAATAGAAGTAATAAAAACTCTCTAGGATTTACGTTTCGTGGATGCCTTTCATTGCCCTCTCGCAACTCTAGTTCCTCCACTCGCTTCTCCAGACCCGATTCGCCGCCTTTAGCTTCTTCTCCCGGGTCGGGTTTCATGTCAGATATGGGATCCGAGAATAAAATCGACGATGTAGGTTGGTATAACCATGACAGCCAAGATCAACCGCTGTCAGCATCACCGTCTATGCAGATTCACAATCAACAACATCAACATTCTAAATTTCTAACTTTGCCTACCGTTTTAACCCTCGGTCGCGTCGCTGCTGTGCCGCTACTTGTTGCTAGTACGCACCGTTTTGTTTTTTTCCCGCAATGCTTGCTTGTGTTTATTATTACTTTTAGGTCTTGTGATTTTGTTTATATTGGTTAACGTATTTGAATTTTTTATGGCAATTTGGCGATTTTTGTTGTAAAAAAATAGGAATGTGTATTAATTTAATTGAATTCAATGACAGTTTGAGTAGTAGATTTTATAATGGAAATATCTTTTTGATTATTTTTTTTTGCAATGTTTTGGAGGCATGAAATTAGTTTATTATTTTGGTGGTTAAAACGCGCATGATTTTGGAATTTATGTTGAATTTTGCTTTCGGTTCTAAATTCCCTTTGAATATTTTTGACTTCCAGAAATAATTTTTAAATGGTACTTCAAATAGAGGGGTCTGACGCTGTAATTTTTGTTCCGTAGCATTTTATGCGGATAGTTGGTGGGGAAGAACTGCTACAACAAGTATTTTTATTGTTGCAGCAATCACTGATTGGCTTGACGGGTATCTTGCACGAAAGGTTTGTAGTCTTTTGTTTGATTAGAAAGAGAGTAAATTTTATTTTGATATTATTACGTAATTGGTTAAAGCTAAACGCTTCGTTGTGTTTCAGATGAAGTTAGGCACAGCTTTTGGTGCTTTTTTGGATCCGGTAGCTGATAAGGTATTGTGTTTTTTCAAGCCTAGTGGGATTACTATGCGTGGTTCATGTAACTTATGAGAATTATTTGAGTTTTCTTATTTGATTCTTTTGTCTATTAAACGCAGCTTATGGTTGCTGCCGCCTTGATCTTATTATGTTCTAGACCTTTGGAAGTTGCAATGTCAGGAGAAGTACCTTGGCTGTTCACTGTACCTGCAACTGCAATTATTGGCCGGGAGGTAATGCATATATTCTTATTGCCTTTCACCTGTAATTCTTTCATCTCCATAACCAACAATAAGATCATGTTTTGTGTGGCATTTGCTCATTGGAGTTTAATGATTCATTTTCGTATGCTCTTTGGGGTTTGTTGTAAGTCCCTTTTGATTAGGGTTTGTGAGGAACTCAATGGTAGTCTGTTTTTATTGTGATTATGAACAATGTCAATCATCTTCAACCATAGACAATTGCATCGATGAATCATTGATTTTGTAATTTACTTTATTTTGTTATGTTTCCTAACCCCTCCACCCCCACATGCCAATAGCATGCCTTAGTTTCCCAAGCGCCTATGTCACATGCTATTTTATCCAATTTTTATTTTTATTTTTCATTTTCTTTTTTCTTCCTTCAGGTAATCATACATTCTTGTGTGATGTTACGGGGTCCTGTATGATTTGATCTGACCAATTGAGTTGCCTTTTGTTTGTAGATAACCATGTCTGCAGTTAGAGAATGGGCTGCTTCACGGAATAGCAAACTTTTAGAGGTTTGTCTGTTATTGTACAAGCTCCTCAACCACATCATTTCTTTTTAAACTTGTCAAAAAAATTTTGCTGCTAAGAATATATGCTCTACTATTAACTGTGATTTATATACCAATAACGATTCCTGTCTTCAGGCTGTTGCTGTAAATAACTTAGGGAAGTGGAAAACTGCTACCCAGATGATTTCACTAACTATCCTTTTGGCTGCTCGAGACAGCAGGTCCCGCCTATTTTTCTTTCACATTGTTCTTCCTGCTATATGGTCAACTTGGAGATTAGTGTGTCAGAAATTTTTTTGTGTCATTCCCTGTATCTTACAACATCTTTGTTTCCTTGTCTTTTTCTTTCTTGTGCAGTCTTGAAGGGCCAGGGATTTTAGTACCATCTGGTGTCATTTTGCTTTATATCTCCGCAGGTCTTTCTGTATGGTCTTTAGCTGTATATGTGAGTAAGATATGGAAAGTATTGCTGAAGTAGTTTAGCAGCCGTGCTCTGCATTGCTTATGCATGCTCCCGAGGATGCATGTGGATGACAGACACTTTATACATATCCCGTTTTAATGCTTAATCACTGATTAAGTTCCTCAAGTAGGTGGCGATTAGGGGGGAAGATGTTTCTTTTTTCTTGGGAAGTTCCTCATATTAAGTTTGCATCTGGTGTGGAGGCAGACTCCCTGTCCTTTTAGGGTTTTTCTAGTGTTTTTAAAATCTCAAAGGCTTCATGTTAGTTTGTTATACCGAAGAATTGTGAGGAGGTAGATGTTGAAAGTTGAAACAGAAAAAGCCTGATCAGAGCCATTGATAGTGTTGATCTGATGCCTCCTGGATCATTGATGCCATGAGTGGATGCTGGTAGTATCACATTGTAATTTATTCGCGATGGAGCTGAAGAAAAAATATCGTCCATTCCAATGTTAACAAGAAACAAGAATTACAGAGAATTAAGAACTTAAATAATTTATCCGATGTTTTTGTCAAGTTTGTCACTTTTATCTGAGATGCTCTGGCGGATAATACTCCAGTGAGATGCAATGTTATGATCACATCATTCTTATGGCCTGTGGCATCTCAGCATATTGCCTGAATTGAGTCACAGTGATGACTGATCTCAAGTTTTTTTCCAATCTCTAATGGAAGTCATTAGACGATGATTTATCCTTGTGACGTAGAACCAAGACAGGATCACCAAATCAAGAGAGTTACCATTACACCGAGAATCAATCTTCGTATTGCAAGTTCGGAAGTGATAACATTGACAGCCGTACATTAGCTGCCATTTTTCTTAAATGCCTTCAGGAACACAAGCCACAGGCTTCGGAAACGTATGTATTCATAGATGCTTGTGATCAATATTTCCGTCTTATAATAGCGAACTACTATGATAAAATGAAAGGGCGGGTGCTTATAATCCATCAAAAAGAAAATAAAAGAGAAGGAGAGAAAAATGGCAATTCCGGGCAATCCAAGCACGCGGTGCATAAGGACACACGTACTATATGCACAACTAAAAGTCTAAAACACAGAAAATGCAACACACACCATGGTAAAGATGGATTGCTTGTTTATTTTTACCTTTATAGGAAGAAAATGCATTGACAAAGGATAAAAAAATTCAGCAATTATTCCATTTTATCATACTAGCATTGTAAATTTGTAAGCAAGTGAAGTAAACGAGAACATACCTTGTTATTCCATAAAAAAACTGGTGGTGGGTCTGGATTAGAAGTACGAGCTGGTGAAAGAACTTCTTTCGCACCTCTGTACAGAATTTTGAGAAGGAAAAAAACCCTTAAAATCCGCAAAAAGAATGGAAAAACACTCTGCCCTATTTGATTGCCAAATGGAGCAACTATTTATCTTTCCTTCTCTCCACAAGAAAGCAGCCAAACAGAAACACTAACCCCCAATCAAATTAATGCAAGCATGCACATGTAAGGACAAGTGTGATAAGGGATGTAATGCATCACGTAACTCTCCATGATTGTAGGAGGAGATAATGTAGCTAGATAGATTTACATTATTCAGTTATTGTTTCTTATTGTAACTATACCTGCACAGCTTCTATAAATACAAACTCTCCCAGCACAGAAGAGCTGTGGCTTTACAATTCCTTTTATGGTATCAGAGCAGTATAGGATTAACATCCACCGATCCAATGGCTTCAACTGCTCTCAATTCTTCCCTTTCTCTTCAAACAATATTTCATATGATCACCATTAAACTTTCTTCTGCCAACTATCTTCTCTGGCGAAATCAGATTCTGCCACTCCTAAACTCTCAAAATTTACTTGGCTATATAGATGGATCCCTGCATGAGCCCCCAGAATCCATCGTCTCTGAATCAATCGGTATTCCCAACCCCAAACATGCCATCTGGAAATCAGAAGACCAACACCTACTTATACTCCTTCTTTCATCCCTGACCGAGGAAGCCATGGCTGAAGTTCTTGGTCTCTCCACTTCTTATGCAGTATGGACTGCACTTGAATCATCTTTTAGTCATAGATCCAAAATTCATGAAATTCGTCTTAAAGATGAACTACAACATCTAAAAAGAGGATCTCGCCGTGTTACTGATTACTCTTGTTCCTTTAAAGCACTTTGTGATTAGCTTGCTGCCATGGGCTCTCCTGCTGATGACACAGATAAAATTCACTGGTTTCTTCGTGGACTAGGCTCTGAGTTTGCGAACTTCTCAACCATCCAACTATCTATTTCTCCTCTACCTTCCTTCAGTGATCTTGTCTCAAAGGCTGAAAGTTCAGAAATTTTTCAAAAGTCACTTGAAACACCTGTTCTTCCATCTGCTGCCTTTGCTGTCACTAAAGGCCACTTCAATCAGCAACGGAATGGAGGTTTTCGTAAGTTTCGTGGCAGAGGAGGAGGATCCTTCTATCCTGGACATGGAAAGGGACGTGGAAACTCTTATTCACCACGTTGTCAAATTTGTCGCACTATTGGTCATACAGCTGCAAATTGTCCTAAGCGCTATGGAAAGTCTGCTAACTTTGCCAATGTTGCTGAAACTGCCTATTCCTGCTCTTCACCTCACATTGCAGCCGATTGGTATACTGATACTGGAGCTGCTGCATATATGACTCCAGACTCCTCTCAACCGGACAAGGTTGAACCATATAATGGTAAGGATTGTGTAATAGTAGGTAATGGAGCTTTTTTGCCGATTACTCATGTTGGTACTCTTTCCCTTACTCCAAATATTAATTTTTTGGATGTTTTAGTTGTTCCCCAGCTCACCAAAAATTTGTTATCCATTAACAAATTAACTTCTGATTATCCCTTATCTATTACATTCATTGACACATCGTTTCTCATACAGAATCGCAATACAGGAAAGGTGGTGGCAACCGGTCATCGTCATAAAGATGGTCTTTATGTGCTAGAACATAGTCAATCTGCATTTATTTCTTCCCTTACAAATAATTCCTTGCGTGCCTCTTACGATGTCTGGCATGCACGTTTAGGTCATGTTTCACATTCTATTATTTTCTTATTAAATAAAAAAGGTTGTCTTTCTGTTACTTCTTTACTACCTTCTCCCAACCTGTGTGTTACTTGTCAAAATGCTAAAAGTCACAGACTACCTTTTAATGTCAATGATCAACGTGCCTCTCATGTTTTAAATCTCATTCATTGCGATATATAGGGCCCTGCTCCTGTTACATCTTCATCAAATTTTCGTTATTACATTATATTTGTTGATGATCACTCGCGATTCACCTGGTTTTATCCCATGACATTAAAATCTCAAGCTTTTATGATTTTTAAGCAATTTCAAACTCTTGTAGAAGTTCAGTTCTCCTGCAAAATCAAAACATTTCAAAGCGATAGGGGATCTGAATTTACAAGCAATCAATTTCAATCTCATCTCCATGCTTCCGGCATTCGTCACCAAATGTCTTGTCCATACACTCCTTCCCAAAATGGTCGTGCTGAACGTAAACATCGTCACATCACTGAAACTGGTCTAGCATTGTTATTTCATTCTCAGGTTCCTTTATCACATTGGGTTGATGCATTCAGTACTGCTGTCTTTACCATCAATCGGTTGCCCTCACCTATCCTTGACAATCTTTCTCCCTATGAGACTTTATTTGGTAAGCCACCTGTGTATGCTGAATTCCATCCTTTTGGTTGTCGTGTGTTTCCTTGCTTACGAGATTACGCACCTCACAAATTTGCTCCACGTAGCACTGCTTGTATTTTTCTTGGATATAACATGTCTCACAGAGGATTTAGATGTCTTGATCCTTCTACACAGCGTATTTACATCACCCGTCATGCCTGATTTGATGAACTAAATTTTCTATTTACTAATACATCCTCTTTATGTGATCTCACGTCCCTCATTACTTCATCTTTTAATGAACCTGCTGTCACAATAATTCCCACTGCAGAACGGCAAAATTCTCCATCATCTTCTATTGCACCTTCTATATCATCTTGTGTTCCTTGTACCACTGATCTTGCAAATGATTTTGTGCAGCATTTATCCTCTGAACCCACTACTACAGGTGTCTCTCTAGATGAAACAGTTGCTTCCCCAGCTGTAACAGACGCAACTTCTGTTGCTTCTCTGCCATCAGACCAGCCTGCACTTCCCTCTGGAACTTCCACTAATCTTCATCCGATGATCACTAGAGCTAAAGTTGGTGTCTTCAAACCCAAACATCCCTCGTATGTTACAACCTTGATGCCTTCATCATTGGTCCATGCCTTGATTACTACACAGGAACCACACAGTTTTTCATCTGCCTCTAAACACCCCGGTTGGGTTGCTGCTATGAATGAAGAACTAGATGCTCTTTCCTTTAATAACACATGGGACTTGGTTCCTCGTCCACTTCACACAAACATTGTTGGTTCAAAGTGGATTTTCCGTGTCAAATATCTAGCTGACGGCACTGTTGATCGTCTCAAAGCACGCCTTGTTGCCAAAGGCTATTCCCAACTTCCAGGTTTGGATTTTCATGACACCTTTAGCCCTGTCGTTAAAGCCTCTACTGTGCGCCTTGTACTCTCACTTGCAGTCTCTTCTCACTGGCCTCTCCATCAGCTAGACGTCAAAAACGCCTTCCTAAATGGTTTGCTGAATGAAACTATCTATATGGAGCAGCCCCAAGGCTATGCTGATCCACGATTTCCCCATCATGTTTGTAAGTTAAAACGGGCACTATATGGCTTGAAGCAAGCCCCTCGGGCTTGGTTTCATCGGTTCAGTACTTTCCTGCTTCAAATTGGTTTCACATGCAGCACTGCAGACCCCTCTCTTTTTGTCTATGCTCGCTCCAACATCATGCTTTATCTCCTGCTCTACGTTGATGACATTGTAGTTACTGGCAACAATATCCCCTTCCTCCAGCACTTCATTCAACAACTTCATCGTGAGTTTGCCACGAAGGACTTAGGCATATTCAATTATTTCCTGGGCTTTGAGGTTTCCTTTACTGAAAACGGCCTCTTCTTGAGTCAAACAAAATATGCAAATGATATTCTAGTCCGTGCACAACTCCTAGAATGTAAGCCAATGCCAACTCTTATGGTTGCCTCACAAAAATTGTCCAGCACTGGTGATGCCTTCCATGATCCCACGTTGTTTCGTTCCATGGTGGGTGCTCTGCAATATCTAACAATCACTCATCCTGATCTAACGTATGCTGTCAATTCTGTAAGCCAGCATATGCAATCTCCAACAGTGCCTCACTTTCAAGCCTTAAAACGCATCCTTCGGTATGTTAAAGGTACTCTTCACTATGGTCTCTCTTTCTCTCCTTCAACATCAACTGGTCTTACTGCTTACTCTGACGCTGATTGGGCCGGTTGCCCTGACACTCGTCGCTCCACCTCTGGCTATGCAATCTTTCTAGGTGACAATCTCATATCATGGAGTGCTAAGAAACAACCCACTGTTTCTCGTTCAAGTTGTGAATCAGAATATTGTGTCTTGGCTCACACGGCTTCTGAAGTTGTTTGGCTCACTCATCTGCTACGTGATCTCAATGTTTCCTTATCACACCAGCCATTACTCCTCTGTGATAACAAAAGTGCATTGTTTCTTACTCTCAATCCAGTCTCACACAAACGGTCGAAACACATCGCACTTGACTATCACTTCATTCATGAGCTAGCAGCATCGGGGACCATCCAGCCTAAATTTGTGCCATCCAACATGCAAATTGCTGACATTTTCACAAAAAGTCTGTCTCAACGTTCACATTCTTCCGCTCCAAGCTTCGTGTTCGTATTAATCCCACACTCAACTTGCGGGGGGATGATAAGGGATGTAATGCATCACGTAACTCTCCATGATTGTAGGAGGAGATAATGTAGCTAGATAGATTTACATTATTCAGTTATTGTTTTCTATTATAACTATACCTGCACAGCTTCTATAAATACAAACTCTCCCAGGACAGAAGAGCTGTGGCTTTACAATTCCTTTTAAAGTGGCATGCCCTTGTTGCACATAAGGAACTGGTTCTGTTTTTGCCTAGTTTTATGGCATTAGAGTTTAGGAATCTTGCTGTTTTCTTGGAGGTCAGATCGAAAGTTAAACGAAGAGAAGGATGTTTTGAGGATGTCAGCGGTGATGAACTACTGAAGTAGTTCATAGGCAGTAATGCGCCATTTTTCGTCGATCGGTTGGTTTTTGGAAAGCTAGTTAGGTTCTTGCATCTAAAACACACGGAAGGAAGCTTGCTTCGGAGAATCCTAAACTGATTTATGGATATATATTTTTATTTAATCAACGGTAAAATATAATATTTTTAGTGGAAGCTAGTATCAATCGAGATATAGATGCATCAAGACACTGCAAAAACATCAACAAACCTACAAGTAAATTTTCTTGTTGCCACTGAATTTACCCATGCGGTTCCTGTACTAGGACGACCACATACAGGGGAGATCTTGTCCTCCTTTCCGGTCTATCTCAGATCACTATGCTTTTATAACCACGGGCTAGGACCATTATTGACATGGGTGGCACAATTCTGTATCAAGAGACAAACAGTACAGCCATGCTTTTTCATTTTAGAAGGTGGTATCCCATGGATTATAAAATCACGTACAAGCCTGAGGCGCTTTTTTTTTTTGGTTTAATTGATTTTTGTTTTATTTTTACCTTTTAATATTGAATTAATTAAAGATTAAAATTTATTTTTTTAAAATTTTTTTTATAGAATTATCTTTATCATATAAACTGGGTTGCGGGTGTGGCGGATTGACTAGAATTATTTGTTTTTTGATATTTTTAATTATTTTTATAAATATTATTCTTTAATATTGAATTGATTGAGAATTGAGTTTTATAATTTATTTTGGTTAGATTTCTATATAGTTATGGCAGCTTCACAATACAAGTTACAGATTTAACAGGTTAACATAAATTAATTTGAATTAATTCAATATATTTTCCTTTCAATATTTTAAAAAATTACTGTTTTTAAATTTTTTTAGTCAAATTTTATTTTAACAATCATTAAAATTATGTTTTTTTCACATATCTAAGTTAATTTAAATAACACTGAATTAATCTTAATAATAACTGTATATTTCTCTTTGCTAGTTAAAAAAATTGATTTGACGTTATAATTTGAGGTTGGAATGCAAAAGGAGATTGTGACAAGCAAGTGGATTTGCTCCCCACTTTATCATATATCATTTCGGCAGAAAGCAACAGGAGATGGCGATATAGTTGATTAAGAAAATTCATACATTAGTCTCCGGGATGTAAAAGCTAGCCCCAGGATTCCAACGGTTAAAAATAGAGAGGCACAATCAGACGACACGCAATAATTTCCGATTGTAGTACCAGTCAAGGAAAGCTGAAGGAGAAAATACACGGTAGGCTTGAAAAAGGCCAGATGGCAGACCCAGATTCACACAAAAAACGAAAACTCCGTGAACTAAAACGGAACAATATTGTGAATTTCACTCTAAACGGGGTTATTTTTTCTAGTTCTCAAGGCAGTTGAGGAAGACTACAGATTATAAAGTATCATATGCCAACAACCAGACAGCTACTAGCAAAGGCTTTTGCTGAGGTATCTCTCTGTCATGGCATCAACTAAACTTACCTAAGGAGGCCTTTCAACAAATTAAAGTAGGTTTCTGAGATGCGTGGCTATACAATTGAAAAAACAAGGGGGGAAATTCTTTAAGCTCTCTCCTCTTCAAAGAAAAAATTGTTTCTCAATACAAACGAAGAAATGGGGATAGAGGTGCAAGAATTCTCGAGCTAAGTGTTGCCATTTCCAGAGACACCATAACCTCCCTTGATGGAAATTAGGGGCCCGCGGAAGGAGCTGCGACTGACAAGATTCGAATCAAGAAACAAAACTATGACTGTGATATCGTCATGAAAATGTCTCCTGACACCACGATCAATCTTTTTCAAGTCTGAGTACCTCATTTCTCTTTTCTTTGCTGCTTCACGGAGTGCAGCTTTGAGAAGTTTCCTTGCAACACCCTGCAAAAACAAGGACAAGTTGAGGTCTCTTCATAAGCAGAGGAAAGGATGATTCTGAAAGTTCTAGAAGTCATCGTTCCCTGAACTTGATTACAGACAGCCATAAACACAGCAAGTGACATGAAGGCAAAATAAAGTTGAAATCATAAACAGCAGTCCTACATTACGTGGACAGCTGTGGACAAAGTCAACTGCCTCCTGATTGCTTAGGTGCTCCCACAGGCCATCTGATGCAAAGATAAGAAACTGATCTTCAGGGTAGAGTTTCTGCACTAAAATTGTTGGCTCAGCTTTAAGAATCGGTTTATTGAAGGGTTCAGGCAATCTAAATTTAGCTAACAGAGGCTCTCTGTTATACTCCGCCCTTTTCAAATAGGCATCACCTATAGATCTTGAGATCTGTGGAAGAAACAAAGATTTGCCAATAGATTAGATCGTAGTATCAATAATCAAGAAAATAAAATGCCACCAATTTATCATCATAGAAATACTAAGAAAACTCCAGGAACCTAGTGGAACATAGAAAAGGTCACCTGAATCAGACCCTTCACACGCCAAACCTTGTTCTTTAGAACAACAATATGTGGATCATCGGGGTGCAATGAATGCAACTCCTCTCTCACAGATTCTATACTTGCATTATGTTCATATGATAACTGAACTGCTTTGATCTCCTTAAAGGCCCTTTCCAATCTTCCTAACACTGCCCGGGAATCTCCTGCATTTGCAATGTAGAGAACACCACTGCATACTACACCTACCAAACAACATGCACCAACAGAAGCAATCTGTGGCTTATGTAGCCACTGGTTCTTCACTAGAGAGAGAAATTCCTCTTCTGTTGCCAAAAATGCTTTGTTGATAACATCTGCTGACATTCCATTGTTTTCTGACGTGAATTCTGCACCATGAATAGCTGTCAAGTCAGTAAACATGTGCATTAGCTATATAAACAGGAAGTAAAACTAGGCAGAAAAGTATTTTTTTTTTGGATAAAAGAAAATTGTATTAAGACATCTACCAAACAAATAGAAAAACTTGAAGGAGAATAAGCTATCCTCCAAAGAAAGGAAACTCAGAAAAGAAAACCATTCATAATAAAACAGCCCAATCCCACTCGATATCCAACTAGGAAACACCCCTAAAAGCACCTGAAGCCCAACACCACAGGGAAGAAAGAAAAACTATCCACTCCCATAACAATTGTTTCAGAGAGTATAAATTTCTGAACACTCTGACCAAGTACAACAAAAAACAGCACGGAAGATGCAAAACCATGAAGTCCTAAACTCTTTCCTCCTCCAGAACCAACAGAAATACCCCAAAACCAAGTCAGAACAATTAGTCTGCCACCTTCTGCACAACCACCCAAGACTCTCCACTGAAATTGAACAATACCCCCAAATCCACAATCCACATATCCAGAAAATAATAAAACATCCACACCGATAGAGAGGGAGAGGGAGAGTATAATACACCAATGACATTGGAAAGGCAGTCTGCATTATCAATTATGGCAATAACAAGTACTCTAGCAATTCATTGTAAAGGAGGTGCAGTAACAAGAAAATGAAGTTTCAAGCTCAGAACATGAAGGAGTTGATGCATCCATTGTCATTATTCTAAAAAGATTGTTTAAGTTGGAGTTAGTTTTGACTTTCCGTCAATCTAATACAACATATATATATCTAGAAAAGATCTTTCCAGCTGATAAAAATTTTGAATTTCCATTAATCTTATATAACTTGCACATATTCTGAAACTTCTCTCTGTCCCTGATCGAAATCCAAGTAAAAAGATTCTTTAAAATATCCAAAAATCACTTAGATAATTTTGTTTTAACCTGATCATGCAAAAGCAGATTTTTCAAGAAAATGTGGCCCCAGAAGAATCTTGATGGTGGATGTATAGTATTTGAGAGGGTAAAACACCAAAGGGCAATTATCTATCATATTCATGAACTTCCAAATAGCCCAAACATCAAGATGAATGGAAAACAAATCATTACCATACATAGAAAACTAGATTTCAACAGTGATAATCATGGACCAATCATAGAAAGATCAACAGACCAGATTGGGATTCCATGAATGACATGATACAACCATTTGAATAAGAATGAAGTTCATCATAGATGAGTAATAAAAACTTACTCTTGATGTTTTCGAAAAGGCGTTCATTTACAAACCGGGCAGCTTCTGGACCTCCATGGCCATCATAGACTCCTACAAATGTTCCTTGAGGACCTGGGTCAACTGAGCTCATTGGCCCCGATTCAAGTTGACTATAGTCTTCCAATAGATTGTTCGCTTGAATTACTGCCATTGAAAATTCCCCATTAACATGCTGACCTGAATCTTTGTACCATAACAAGCCCTCAGCTCTACCAGCAGCATCCCCACCATTACTTGAATTTTCACCCTCGACGGAAGGCTTCCAACAGGGTGAAACAATTCTCATCAATGACATCGAAACCATCACTCACATATTCTCTCCCAAATAACCCAGAACTCAAACTATTCCTTGAATCAGTATCAATAAGTATATAAGAGACTGTTCTTGGATCTTGTTTCTCACCAATCTCTAATCCAGCAACAGATGTATAAGAAATCAAACCCGCATTGAATGCAGACACCATTAATCTGCAGAGGGTACACTATTATGAAACCAACGAGTATGTCCAAAAACTTAAATTGATGATTTTGTATGTAAATCCACGGGCCATAGATCTGACAAGTATTTCACAATACAAAAAATGATGAATTGTGCATAAACTACATAGCATGACATTTAGGGAGGAACCAAAACGCAAGAAGCATTACCTCATCAGAGATTCAAGATACAACAAACTCATTTCTGTGCAGGTCCAGAAACTGCACAATATGGGCTTAACAAAAATTCAAATTTCAACACACCATCAATCTAGTAAACCAAGTGAATTTGAACATCCATAAACTGCATTATGCGGAGTTTAGGACATGCAAAACCAAAATTATGTCATCATGGCATGGCCACGATATTTGAGAAAGAAGTTTCAATTTTGAGACAATTATCAAATGCAAGCACCATCAAATCGAACATTTTAATGATTAAGAGGCATGAGATGAAAAGGACCCAAAACTTACAATCATGGTACATTATAAACTATCCGACGATAATTCTTTAAAACACCTCGGGAATCTATATGTAGTTGCCTTGAGGGATTCTGGTCAATCAAATTGCAGACACCATCAACCTGAAACATAAAACAAAAGGAAAAAAAACAGATAATGGGTACTGTCCAAGCAATTAAAAATTATGTCTCGAGACCAAATACCCTTGAAGGAATCAAATTTGACATGGGTTTGTAGTAAAATTGGATAAAGGAATTGCATACAATTTTTTTTTCTTCTTTTTTGAGAATCAAAAAAGTTCCTGAGCATACCTTGTCATCAATTTCAAAGGGCAAAGAACAAAACTTTATGATCCTTCAATGCAGAAGCCTTAAAATAAAAGCTAAAAGGCCAAAACTTTGAAGGATTTACTAGATGAGAGAACCCAAGGGAAGGGATTTTAGATGTTCTAACAAAAAATAAGGTTGTATTAAAAGTAGATCTAGAGAGAGAAAGACACAGACAGAGAGATTGTGGAGTTGTGATTGGTTAAGGAAAGAGAGGACTGTAATTATCTATACAGCAAATCTTGGGTTTTAATGGAAATCCATGATAAGAAGGTCGTCTTCTCTGATTTCTTGATGGGCTTATTAGGCTATGATTTTCAGTTTTTTTTTTCTTTTTTCTTTTTTTTTTCAGTTTTTGTTTTTCTAATTTACTTGCCTCGTGGGAGGGTTTTGACCTTGACCTTGAAACTAACCATCATTTCAGGCAACTTTTGCTCATCTTCTTTTCTCCTTTTATAGTAAAGGTAAAAAAGAAAATGATTAAGGTTGGTTTTCTTTTGTATTTATTTTTATTTTTGTATTTTTATTTTTTAAAAAATATATTTGAAAGTTGAATTGATGATAATGATTATTATTGGTTTTAAAACATGTTGAAATGGATTGATAAGATGGTTCTTGTATATACTTGATTTTTTTAAAAAAAGTTGAAAGTCAGGAGCACTTATAATAAGCCAAAAACGAACATTTCATACATTTATAAAACAATGAAAATTATTTATTTTGACAGTGAAAGCTACTTAAACGATTTCACTTGTGTCTGGCTGTTTTTTGAAATAAAAAATATCAAATAAATATATTTTTAGTATATTTTAATAATTTTGAAGTGCTAATATTAAAACTTAAAAAATATTTTAATATATTTTTAAATAAAAAATATTTTTTTACCATAATATAAACACACAACAAGTATAATTTAATTTTTAAAAAAGGAAACATTCAAGCATGTGATGTTAATTTTTTGACAACGAATCTTACCGGGAGTTTAATGAAATTGAGATTTTAAGTATTTCTACAAGGAAAAACAGAAAAGAAATCTCATATTCATTGAAAACATATAAAAGACTCCTATCAAAGTCATAATTTTAAATAAGATTATAGTTTTTACGTATTTTCTCACAAATATTGTAGTCTCGGCCATGGGTGACATGTTTTTTTTTTTTTATCTTTTTTTTAAATGATATTTTTTTTAATCAAACGAAATAAAAGGAAATTACAGCATGGCCCAAATAATTATAGCCAAATGCAAAGACTCCTCTCCTCGGGGGCCAAGATCAGTAAATAGAACCATTATGAAAACTAACCAAAACAACAAGGACAAAAATGTAAAAGGAAAACAAATTCTGTTTTCTCAGCTAGCATCACCGAAAGATCTTTTTCTCACTAACCAAACGATGCCATTTTGTCTTCACAACTACCGCTTTTTCGTCAAGCTAAACAGCAACCGACCTCTTCTCTGTCCGATAAGCCACGCGCGCTTCACCTCACTGACCGTTCAATCACGTGCCACCATTTCCAGCGAGCCAGCCATGGCATCCAACTCAGTCCGAGTAGCTGCAGCTCAGATGACGTCAATCAACGACCTGGCTGCCAATTTCGCGACCTGCTCTCGCCTCGTCAAAGTAAACTCGCTTTTGATTTCTTATTAGCACACAGTTTTGTTATTATTATACTTATTTTTGTTCCGACTGTGCTTAGCATTCCTCTGCTAATTTATTTTTTTTGGGGGGTGTGGTTGTAATGTGAAGGAAGCAGTGGCAGAAGGGGCAAAATTGGTTTGTTTCCCGGAAAGTTTTTCTTTCATCGCGGAGAAGGATGGGGAAAGCGTTAACATTGCGGAGCCTTTGGATGGACCGATTATGCAACAGTATTGTTCATTGGCGAGGTAATATATGATTTTGCTTTATTTTCCCTGCTTTGTGATTTTATTTGTAGGTGATAGACATTGACCATCATATTCTTTTTTGGCACAATATTAGAATTTTCTTATTGCTTTATGGCTATGGTTATGGTTATGGTTATTGAATTGTAAGTGGATTGGTCTTTTGGATTGCAGGGAGTCCGGCATTTGGTTGTCCCTTGGAGGATTCCAAGAGAGAGGATCTGACGATGCACACTTGCGCAACACGCATGTTATCATTGATGACTGTGGGAGTATAAGAAGCAGTTATAGTAAAATACACTTGTAAGATGGTTAACTCTAGGTTTTGTTGTGATGCTTCCCCCCTTATCACTGTAGTTCTTTAGTGTACATGAGTGTATGGGTATTGCTCGCTCGAAGTTTTTATGTCGATTCTTTCTTTTATATTAATTCGTGCATATCATGGTTTAATTTATCCATCTGGGAGCTAAATAAAAGTTTTCTTTCTAAATTAAGGTTTGATGTGGATGTTCCTGGTGGACGGGTATACAAGGAAAGCAGCTTTACAGAACCTGGTGAGCTCTTCATCCGTGTGTCTGAATTGCATGTTGAATGAACAATTATCTTATCACCTGCCAGCACCTGCATTTGGTTCACTCTAGAAATGTTTCTGACTGATATAAAATAGCATTTAAGTGGTTCACTTTTGACGTTTGTGCTTCTGTAACCTCATAACTGCAAATCTATGGCAAAACAAGTCACTGCCAGCCAATATGCCTAATGTGGCATGCTTTCTGGATTTTATTGATGAAGACCTTCTAATGCTTTATTTTTCTTTGATCCAAATATTTGGATTCATAGAGTTTTCTAATAAGAATTAGCCATGTGTAATGCATTCATAAAATTTTCCCGTGCTTCTAGGAGCATTTTCATATCCCTTGTTCCTAATTAGTGCTTTTTCACACAAGTTTCTGGGACTAACTGATCTATATTAATTATGTATCCAGGGAAGGATATAGTTTCAGTCGACAGTCCTGTTGGACGCCTGGGTTTATCAGTTTGCTATGATCTGAGGTTCCCAGAGCTATACCAGCAGCTCAGGTTCCAGCACAAAGCCCAGGTATAATTCAATTTTTCTACTCTCTGGTATAGCTTGACTTTTATGATTTATCATGTAAAACATGAAGCATTTATTATAATTTGCAGATTTTATTGGTACCTTCTGCTTTTACAAAAATAACTGGTCAGGCACACTGGGAGATTTTGCTTCGTGCTCGTGCAATTGAGACTCAATGCTATGTATGAATTCATTTTTATCTTAGCAGAATTATGATTTTGGGTCAACCATGCAAGCTTGGTAATAATTCTCTTTCCCCTTTATCAGGTAATAGCTGCTGCACAAGCTGGAAAGCATAATGATAAAAGAGAAAGCTATGGTGACACGTTAATAATTGATCCTTGGGGAACTGTTGTTGGTCGATTGCCTGGTGAGAATTAATGTCTCTCATTCTAGTGCTTCTTCTTATCCAGAATGAAGAGTCTATTGTGAATGCATTTCTATTTGCATTACATGTTTTTTTTTTTTTCATCCAATGGACTCGTCGATAATTTCCCACTCTCCTTTCTTCTTCTCTAGCTTGTGGTGCATTTATAGTATGTGCTGTGTACTTTGGTTTATATCCCATTAGCTTGGTTGATGAATTTACTGATTACTAAATTGATTCTCTTTTACTTTGCAGATCGCATTTCAACAGGGATTGCTGTGGCTGATATTGATTTTTCATTGATTGATTCGGTACGATCAAAAATACCAATTGCTAAGGTAACTTTATCCTGTTCGATTCTAGGATACGAGACTGATTAAAAGTTAACAAGTACTTAAGGCAACTAAATTTGGAGGGGAAGAAATAGCAAACACTGGTGTGTTGAAATAGCAAGACAGCCCTCTAGGTCTCAATAGTAGCCCAAGCCTCCGAGAGATTTGATGTGGAAAGACATGCATATTGCACTGTTGAGCCTGGATTTGATGGGCTATCTGCTTTGGAGGTTAGGGACAAGCACTTAAATTATGGACCAGGTCCACGCTGCTGGTGTTGGTGCTTGTGCTTGTGCTTGATTTATTTGATTCGCCTGAAATTGTGGAATTCTAGATGTGAATTGTGGCATGCCGGGGCTCTGTGTCTATCATGCTGGGTTGGTTTGATGTTGAACTATATCCTACTCAGGGTCTAACCTAATGTGCCTGCGCTACATAGTGCCTGGTATCACCTGTTAATCTAGCAACTGGCCTCCCCCATGTCCATCCTCCACTGCTAGAATTAGAGCTTGTGAGCATCTGTATACTCTAACTCAGCTTGGTATGCATGCATGTGTCCTGCGCTTACATAGATGCAGGTGTCAGTGTGTGTGGTCTCTTGAGAGTCTTTTGTACATTAATGCTTTAAAAGTTATGCATGTGAATTCATGGTACAATGATGTGTGGGTGTGTGCATCATTCTATTTATGCGAGTTTTCCTGTTTGTAAAGAAATGCAATCTCTTATACTTCCAGCAAAGAAAGTCCATCGAGTTCTGGAAATCTACATCTTTATGATTGTTGAAGATTGTGCCCGTCCATCTATGCTATTATCCAGACAACATGCCAACTCGCATCAAATTCATGCTGTACCATATGATTCAAGGAACAGTCATCTATATTCTTGCTAGGATGATACAGTAGTTAAGAATAGGTTGGAATTTGGAAATAAGTTCAGATGCCATTTGTCAGTGAGCATGCCTGCTTAAATTATACTCACCTTTTTAATCACATCTGTATACTGTCGGGGACAACAAAATATTCATCGAATATTTCGATACTTCATGCGAGGATTTGAATGTAACATTTCCATCTGTTATTGTGGATATGTCAAGTAAATGTTGTTGATTATGGTTGCAACTTGCAAGTTTGCAACTCCTGATGTATAAAGGGGTTTGAAGGAGAAGGCATAAAAGGGCTTTCGTTTTGCAATGAAAGCCCATCGACTTCTGGAATCTGCATCTCTATGATTGTTGAAAATTATGCCCTTCCAAGCGCGTGCACTTTTATCCAGATAATCTGACAAGCTGCATCAGACTCCTGCCGTTGTGTGTTTCAAGGACCGGTCGTCTCATTTATCAGCGGACATGTCTCTGTAATTTGTTATCTATAATCCATAGTTTGAACTTTGAACACGAATTAATCCCAATTCTGACAGCATTGTGGTGAAAGAGACTACTGTAATAGAAGAGACTCCAGAATATAGCGAGGGTGCTAAAGTCACGTTATGCAAATTGAGTGGTCATTCATAACAATAAACAAGGCGTCTTTGAAACAATAGGCTTGTCTTAAGAGATTGGTAGCGGGCAGGATTGGGTTTTTGCTTTCCTCCCGTTGCTTTGGACCGGAACAAGTATAGCCCGGCTCAGGTGTAGGTTTTCATCGGACTAGGGATGGGTTGATTTTTTCTAACATGTTACCACAAAGTTTTTTATCCTTCTAACCCCATTTTCTATCCGGTACAGAGACAACTAGTTTTTTGACCTATGTTTCGCAGCAGTTAAATCATTTTTTTCTAGTCTTAAAAAAATATAAAGATATTAAGAAGTAAAAAATTTAATGCATGCTAGATAAATAAAAACTTCTAAAATACTGAAATATTAATATATTGGATGACATATTATTTAATAAAAATATATTGAGATGGAGGCATATTGGATTGACCCGGGTAAATTATGGTAAACCTGTAAAATTCACGATTCAATAGAGAAAAATATGATAACCCTATGAAACCCATACTAGGATAAATTAGAAAAATCAATCGTGATGAATCAAATATTAAAGATCGTAAAAAAATAATAAATCTATAAAAAGGATCCACATAAACAACTCAATTAAACCTGTATTAGTAATTGGCACCACACCGTGAGCCAAGAAAATTTTAACCTAACATAAAAAATAGTTAAGGTGAAGTAAGTGTTTTCAAAAATTTAATTTTTTATTTTTAAAATGCAATCAAGTAATTTCAATTTGCCAAAACAAAAAAAAAAAGAACTATGGCACCCTTAATTAAATCAATAAATAGTCTATAAAACCCAAGAAAATACCTAATTAACCCTCGTAAAAAAAAACTTTGTTTTTTCATAGAAGGGCAAACCTATCTTCTCTCATGGGCTAGATCTTTGGATGTACCTTTTATGACTCGTGCTAGAATTAAACCTGTTTTAAAGTATGGTTGTGGTTACTTTTCAAGATACATTTCATTTATAAGTGTATAAAAATGATATTTTTTTATTTTTTTAAAATTATTTTTGAAATAAGCGGGTCAAAATGATTTTAAAATACCAAAAAAATATTAATTTGAAGCAAAGAAAAAAATAAAATAAATTTAAATTTTTTTAAAAATGCTCTTGAAACATAAGAACAAACAAGATCTTACTAATTCTTAGGTAATTTATATGATGGCTGGTGTATAATTGTATTACATGATGAGCTATAATATATTGGGGAATTTGGAGTTATGAAGGTGTGCTTATAGCATGAAACAAAATATAGTATATTGATTTAATATACATACAACAATGAAAAATAAAAACTGCTATTTAGTTGTTTGAAAAATAAGAAAATATTACTAAAATGTTCGAACCAGGAATAATAATAAAATATATCAAATCTTCAAATCTAACTAATGGATTGCTACCTAAAAACGAAAGCTGGACCTACAAAAATCATCTAAAAACTATACATTTAGCTCAACAGGGAATACAGATGGCAGTTCGAGGCTCCATCGATGTTCCTTTTAATTATTTTAAAAACGACTATTCAACCGTTGAGATTAGGAACCATAAAAAACAATAGATAAATATCCAAGTCTTATTCATGGATCGCTACTTGACAACCACCGAAGCAAAAGCAAGACCTATAAAAATCACCTAAAAGCAATTTATTTTGTCGAATGGGGAGCAGAGGTGGTGGCCCGGGCCCCATCAATGGCCCACTACTGATAAAACTAAAAAGATTTGCTTGGGCTGGGATGTGGCTCGTATGGGTCTGGGCACAGGAGCTTGTTTTCCGGACGGATCGGAGCGGTTACCTGCTGGGCCGGGACAAATTGGCATTCCCAAGGGCTATTTTATATTTTAAGAGTAATCTGTTTAGTGGCTGTTTGACAACGTGGCTGAGGTTCACCCGCAGCCACGTTAATTAACATTTGGTAAAGTAAAATAAGTTGTTTTTTGTGGGTAGAACTCACGTAAAACCTGAGTTTTATGAGAAGCAGCATTTTGCTGCTTCTCATCTAACAGTGGAGCGTGGCTCCACTGTTCAGTGAACAGTGGAGCCATGCTCTACTGTAGTTGTTCACTATAAAGTGAACAGTTTTTTTTTTTTTTTTTTTAATTTTGGTTTTGAAAAACCAGTGTGTTACACTGTTAAAAATTTAGGTTTTTTTTTTAAAAAAAAAATTCAGTCCAATTAATTGATTTCACTCGCACTATTCATGTGAACATGAACGATATTGTTTTTTGTTTGTTAAAAAAATAGTTTAAGATGAATTAAATTTACTCGTACTGTAATTTTATTTTTATTCATGATAATATTTTACCTAATTTTATTGCATGCTCAAAAAATCATGAAAACTATAGTTCTTGTCGAATAAATTTTGTACGTAATGAAATTGGAATTTTTTTTTAAAAAAATTGAGTTTTACTCGAAAAGCTAGTATTTATATTATTTAATAACACTACATAAATTAGAAGGATATCGCATAATGACATAGCATTTGTGGAATTTGATCGCAATTCTAATTATGTTCTTGCCAGGTCCGACTCAGTTAAAAAAAATTCAGTTTTTATTTTTATTTTAATTGTGTTTTATTCAAAAAATTAGAAGGATATCGCTTGATGACGTAACAAAAAATTCAGTTTTTGTTGTTGCGTGCTTAAGAAACCATGAAAAATATAGTCATTGTTGGGTAGATTTCGTACGTGATGACATTGCATATAGTTTAATTGAATAATAAAAAATATTTAATATCAATATTATTTATTTCATGATGTAATAATAGTAGTTAAATCTACAATATTTAAATTAAAAATATTTTTAAATTATTTTATAACCTCAATTTAAAAAGTATTTTTTTAACCAAACACATTAAACAACTTTTTATTCAACCTCAATTTCAACCACAGTTTTAACCAAACATATATTTTTCAAAACCAACCTCAACTAAAAGTACTTTTTATAAAATAATTTTTTTAAAACCACAACCACAACAGTAACCGCAATACCAAACACACCCTTAGTAGTATATTTTACATTAACTATAATTCCAATAATACTTATTTAATAAACAAAATCATCTAAATCTTAATTAAAAAAATAAATTAATTTTTTTTTATTAAATCTACCTGTTCAAAATAAACTGTAAAAACTAGCGCAATGACGATCGACAAATGGCCTCCGGGTCACGAATGTATCAGCAGAGGGCTTTCGTTTTCGCAAAAACACTGAAACTGAGATTCATTCGACTGGACTCTCACTTTTGTTTTCAGATACTTTCGCTGTCTGTTCTTCACCGTGCGCCACCTTCTCCTCTAATATACCAGGTGCGTGTTTTCTTATATAGCAAACTGGCTGCTCAAATATCATTAGGTTCTTCTCGTGTCACGTTTCCTTTCTGGATACATGTTTAATCACTTTAATTTCGCTAAATAAACATGGGTTTTATAGTTAATTATGTTTTGATTTACGGGTTTTTCTTTTGAGGGATTTTTTTGTTCATGCTTTAATGCAGAGTGTAATTCAAATTGTGAATTTCTTATTGTTTTTTGAATTGCATTAACGTCGCCTTCAGCTGTTTTTTTTCAGAAATAACTGAATTTATGAGAATAAATGCATGAAACTGAAATGAGATAAGCTTTTTATTTGAAAAATTATTTTAACGGCGATGTTAATCATCACAGTGATGGATGGTGGTGAAGATTCCCAAGAAAGTCCAAGTGTTTATGCAGCGGCTGCATCAAGTTCCGATAATGCAGAGCCAAGGTTTGTTAAAATCTATTGAATAGCTGGTTGCTTCACTTAAAACCGGTGCTTTGAGGTGTTTCTAACAATGATTACTTGGCATATTTTTGTGTTTACTGTATCCCAGTGCCTCGCAGACTGGAGCACAATGCAATTCCCTTGAGAAACGCAAGCAGAATGCAAATGAAATAGAGGTGGACGAATCCTGCACGTCAAAAAAGCGGCCTCACAACAGCTTCATTGAATATTAGTGAGTTTGGGAAGAATAAAAAGTTGATCCCTTTATTAGGCAACTTGTATTTTGTTTGTGTTAACTATGATGAGTGTTTGTGATTCTAGCTTGAGCAAAGGATTGGATGGAGAGAGGGAAAATGGGGGGAAGAAGAAATTGAAGGTACAAGAAGTTTGAAGTAAGCTTTTCTGCGTGAAATTTAGATGTCACGACTGCTTCAACAGAATATTTCAATTGTGTTTACTGGTTTATCGGTTGGGGGTGGGGGGTTTGGATTCAGGCTCCAAAGAATGTCGCAAAGCAATGGAAGTCACTCCCAGAGGAGGAGAAGAGACCATTCCAAGATGCAGTGAAAGATGCTTGGAAAAATCATGTAAAAGAGAGAGGTGAGCGTCCTGAAGCACCAAAGAAGGTAATTTGGGTTGGGGCTTGCCTGCTGAAAATTATGAAGATTTAACTAGTTATCCAAATATGATTTTTAATTTTGATCTTGGGCAAAGCCTAAGTGCCATAACTTTTTAATGGTTCTTTTGACCATCCAGGCATATCTTGATTCCCGGTGTTCGTTGAGAAAGTTTGCAGCAGTTGTCAAAATGTTTGATCAAGATCAGATTCAAGCAGTTAATGCTCTTGGACTTGCTGGGCTCTTGCATATTAAAAAGCAAAAAAGGAAGTTCCAAGTGATTGAAGATCTTGCTGCCAGGTTTGACATACAATCTTGTGAGTTAGAGGTTCATGGAGGGAGATTGAAATTAACTCCTGGTGGAGTCGAGTGGCTGTTGGGTCTGCCATCGTCTGGGCTTAGCGTGGAGCAATTTATTGGAAACGACGAGGATGCCCGCATGATGTACAACCTTGGTTCAGATCGAATTCATGCTGGTCAGCTGGGGGATGGTTTGGCTTCAATCCCTGCCAGTCCTGAGTTTCAAGCAAAATTCCTTTTGTATGCCATTTCTACTGTGATACGGCCTAGCACATCTGTATATGTCAGCCCATCATGCTTTGGCATCTTGAAAAATCTCTCAATTGTCTGTGCTCTCAATTGGGCAAAATATGCATTGGAGGGCCTTGTTAGTGGAATTAAGAAATATCGCGAGACCGATTTTGTGCCTAGCAAAGCTAAGCGGCTCACTGGGTGTCTTCTCATTTTAGAGGTATGATTGTATTGGTTGGTGGATTCGTTTATAGACTTCAGATGCGCACAACTTCAAATTAGTTGGGATCTTGCTTCTCTATAGTTACACTTGCATTTTTGTGTAGATCTTTTACTTGGAGCATGTCAATGTTGGCCAAATTAAATTACCAAGAGCAAGTGGACTAGCACCTCGGATTTGTGATTGGGATGAAGATGCCAAAAGTCTCGTGTATGAGAAGGTATACAAGCTTGGAGGTATGGACAGTGATAAGGTAGGCATTAGAGCACCTTTCTCAAATTCGTGCTTTCCATTTACCCTACTAAACATCTTACAAACTCTGGAATTTCTTTTATAAACAACTTATCTTTTTTTATGACAAATAGGTTGAACTGGTTACGAGAGGTGTTTCTGCTATGGCATCACACAGTGTTACGGTGAGTTGTAAGATGCTCCCTTCTATGATGCATCATCTACCAATATAAACAAGCATTGACAATTCGGATTTGTTTCGTGCTGCAGGTTGCAAAGAATAAAGAACTTGCCGAATTGCGTAAAGATATGGTGAAACTTCGAGAGGATGTGATGTTTTACATGGAGAAAATGAGTGCTGACATGGCCAGATTTAAGGAGACTGTTCTGTCAGCAATAGCTGGGAAGCAAGTGTGCCTACTTGAACCATCAGAACATATTCAACCTTCACATCCCAATGATGATAGTCGAGGGGCTGACCAGGAGGACGCCACTGAAGTTCCTACTGAAGCGATACCTGAGCAAACTGTCCAGACTCTGCCTGGTCAAACACCTGCCGATGAACACTTGCACAAGGATAAGTTAGGGGTTGTTATGTGTTCAGGACAGCCTCGCCTCGGTGCTTTGAAGGATTCTGTTGATTCCCATGACAAAGGGAATATTGTATCACATGGAGCTGGGGAAAAAACGGTTTTGACCTTTGATTTATCAGTAGGGAGGATTGATTGTTAACATGGCATGATTTACGATACAACTGTGGGTGGAATTGATATTGTGATGCAGGGGCCTTAGATGCAATAATGGATGGGATTGCTATTTGCAATGCTGCACGTTGCTTCATTGTTGGCAAAGGTGGGATTTGAACTCAAAAGTCGCTCTCTTGCTTCGCTAGAATCGACCACTGAGCTCGGTATGGCTGATTTACCGGCCCGAGGTTTTTTTATTTTTTGATTGAAGTAACAACTAATTTTACAAGGAGAGAGAGATGTGATTTGAGGCCGCTAACCATTAATTTTGAGAGGGAGAAATATCTATTATGGGTGGTCATGGGTCTGAAGCCTCTTCAGGCCCGAGACGGATGTGCTTATGGAGGCCTGTCTACTTTGCAGACCAGGATCAGGTGCCCAACTCTCTTTCTGTTTTCAGGGTTAAAGCGTATAACCAACCTAATTTACGATTCAACAGCTAATTGGAGAGCTCGATGATGAAAATGGACACTTTCCCGTGACTAATTATAGGCAGTAATATGTGCTTTAGTGCCAGAGCTGGATCATTGAGAAAAACCACTAATTCACCTACTTTTGAAGCTTAAATCGTGTTGTTCAAAAAGAAGAAAAGGTGAGAGTGCAATATTGTGGTATAGGACCGAGAAAAAGAAAAGAAGAGGCTATTTCCATATGGGTTCCACAACTCAGCAAGTGAGATGTAATATCATTGTTAACTCGGAGGACAAGAGGCATCTAAAATAGTCCCATATTAAAATCATGTTCCATCTTTGGAAAGGGATGCCACCGAATTTCTTTTCAAGTCTCGGAATCTGTAACAGTTAGAAGATAGCGTTTCACGACTGAAAGTGAAAGGGAGATCCCCTCTTCTTTCTCAAAGTGACCCATTTACACTGCCACAAATGCCTGCCTTTATCGAAAGCAAAACCATTTTTAGTGATCCTTTATGTCCCCTCTTCTTTATATCCTTGCAAAACCAATAATATATATGCATGACCTCGACACGAAGACTAGCTAGAACCAGGATAACAATTTTCGATGAGGAGAACAAGCTCTCTGATCCTTTTAATTGTAGCCCATACAATTTCTTCTCTGGGCATTTTAAACCAAGCCACGAATGTCACCCTCCAAGGATCGTCATCAAAAAACTGTTCATATTCAATTGAGATTGAAACAACCTGTGCTCCATCTGCTGAAACTAAAGATCACATCAGTGTTAGGTTCAGTGATTCTGCAGGGGATTTGATCATTGTGAAGCATCTAAAGAACCCCAAGCTGTTATATGCTCCAAAGGGTTTTAAGAAACAAGGTGGTGCGTATGGAGGATTTGAAAGATGTGTCATAGACTTGTTTGAGGCAAGTGGAACGTGCATGAAGCAAAGAGTGTGCTCATTGTACCTTAAGAAAGTTGGTACTGATGATTGGAGACCAGGATGGGTCAAGGTGCTTCATCAAGAAAGCAGCGGTGCTTTAGTACCAGTTTCTTATGTGTTCTATTTTAGAAGATTTGTGCCTGAAAATGTCTGGTATGGCTTGGATTATTGTCATTCTAAAGAAGGTTTTATGCCTCACTTTGCAACCTTTGAAACCTAATGTACTCTGGCGTTGCTTTATCCTTTATTGTAATATATTTTTTCTATAAATATGACCTTGTAATACTAACTCGTTGCTTGATTTAAAAAATGAAAAACATTTCTAAGTTAATTTTTCTAGCACTAACTGGAAGTTCTAGTTACTACCAGACGAAGATGGAAGATGAGAGTATTTTTCAAAATCACACACATGTATTCTTAATATATTTCCTTGAGCTTAAAGCTGTTTGTTATTAATATTATGATAATGAGTATTTTTTAAAATGTTTTTCTATTTGAAATATATTAAAATAATATTTTTTTAAAAAATATTTTTGATACCAATATATTAAAATAATCTAAAAATATTTAAAAAATATTAATTTAAAATATAAAATAATTCAAAATTTTCTTAAAAATATTTTTAAAATGCAAAATATATGAGCTTTTGCCTCCAAAGCCAGTCCGTGTTACTTTTTGAGAAAAATACAATTAAGTTCCGGCCCGTTGAACTCTTTTTCTATAGAATCTCGGAGCATTTGCTTAGCCTCTGTTTTACATAATGTCTGCCTCTATCCTCCCGCAGAAGGACGGTGTAGAATCCAGCCAGAGATGCAGCAAACCTAACAAACCTTTTTAGCCATTTCTAGGTGGTGCGCCACACTCATCAAAGTTTAAAATCTAATGCTATCCAAATAATGGCAAGGACGCCAACAATTAGACAACGTCGGCTCCTAACGAATTCCATTACAAGCAACGACACGATTGCGTCCTTAAACAAAGGCAAAGTGTTTTAGGGACATGTCATTAATGAAAAGATGCTACCATCGTCAGACCTGTGACTTGCTGATTCTAGGTTGGATCCTGAGGTCCCAATGTATTTGCCAGCAAATTTTTAGCAAGGGAATCGAGATTAAATAATTAGTTCAAGATGAGATCAGAACATCTTGAAGCTTAAAACCAAACACCAGACAATATCAAGCATACTGTACTCTTACAAAAACGAGCATGGAATCAGAACACATTCCTCCTGCTCCAGCCATTGCACGGTGAACAAGCTGAACCAAGCACAGACACACTGGTACAAAGAGAATTAAAATTGCAAAGATCTATTCATAGTTATAAGGGAACGAGGAAACCAACTGCGTATACACAATGAATCATAGTGTGTAGATTTTTCTAAGCTTTAACATCTTTACCCATCAAAGCTTGCAGTAAAGGAAAGTATAAGAAATGTAAAGAAACCCCAAGAACACAATTTCAAACTATAAACAGTACGTGCCTGCACACCCTACCCAAGAAAAAAAAAAAGTTGTTCCCACGCAATCATTCTAGCAAGAATTCTCGTGTACAACTAGGACTGCCAAGGAGATCAAAAGGCCTGCTACCTAGGGTGTCTTTCAAGATTGTGATCTGACCTTCTTTAAGAAGACTATCTTCATCTAGGGCCTCTATCTTCTTCTTCAATACATTAATCTCTGAATTCAATAGCATATCCTGCTCTTTGTACTGCTTAACTTCCTCCCACATCATATCTCTCTCCTGTGAAACTTTGGCCAATACCCCCCTAATCGTTGTTAATTCTTTCACGGATGCTTGGAGGTCACTTTGTAGCCGATCTACATTCTTGTCCTTCTTCAGCATCTGTTAAAAAAGACAAAAACATTACTTACATTATAGGACTGCCAAAAACCAAGACAAACAAAATAATAAGACAGCTGTAGTTACCGAGAAGCTCTATTTCTTATGAGATATAATTATTAAGGAAAAAACAAGAAAATTCAAATCTTCTAACTGTACACTGGTAACCAAATCTTAAGGCATAACAATAGCTCCCAAGTAATGAAGTTACAAAGAGACATCATACAGCAAATTGGGTACAACACTTCATTATACTTCTTTGCTGATTTCTCCAAACTTAAAATACAAGTAAAAAAATTCAAATTATGACTGGTCTGACAAATTGCTGTGCCAAAAGGTCATATGTTGTTGGCTTTTGGTATCCTAAAAAAAGGAAATTTTTTAAATTGTTTTAGTGGCAATTGTTTTCATGCAATATGACAAAAAAATGCAAAGCCGATCACAACATGGACCAAAGAATAAAAGGGAGTGAACAAGTCAGTGAAGTCAAAGATGTCCATCATAACAAAGTTAGTTTTCAATGTACATTAACATTGAATCATGCCATGTCAAAGAAACTAAACTGAAAGCAAAAACAACAAAAAGCAGGCATTTAAAATAACTAGTTTTAATTTGTTTTAAAATTAAAGGATAATGATTGACACCAAACTGGTTTTAAGAATGGCAATCAAAAACAATCGTGGAAAAATGAGGGCAGAAAATGACCTCATCCCAGTTTCACCATTCATCGAAAATGAAGGAAATTGCTTTATAAGAACTTTCAGTCATCACAGACTGCACAAGGCCAGCACTTCACTACACCTCCAAAACAGAGATTTCAGCTTACAGAAGCTCAACTCACCAAAATCACAGGTTAGGCAATCATGCATAGAAAAGAGCTTAGGGAACATGATGAGCTGATCAAATCAACCCAGAATTCAACCCGTCAAGTTGAAGCATCATCTTAGAATTAAGTGTTTTCGTACATGCATTTCGCACAAGCAATGTTGGCAAAGCACCCTGTGTAAAGGAACATATAAAGTGATATGCAATGTAAGATTTTTGCTGCAGAGTTGGTATCTAGGAATACCTGAAGGTCAAGATTTTTCAGCTGATGAGAGACACAAGCAAGGTTATCCAGTGCATTCCCGACTTCACATCGGAGGATGTCATTGCCTCTCACTGCTGCTGCTATTTCAGCTTGCAACTGTTCGACCTCCGACTCTTTGAAGTACAGCTTCTCTCTTAACAGGCTTGTAAGCAAAGTTTCAGCTTTAAGCTCGAATCTCAAAGATTCCTGTGAAGATGAAAGAGAACATCAATAATAGCACTAAGGGTTGAAAGCAAGTTTATGAACAGTGAACTTTTTAATACCCAAATTAAAGATCAAATGAAAATATTTGCATTATGACCATCACCCACAGAAATCAAAAGAAACACATGCTAGAAGAACAGATTTAAACAGCAACCTACCTCTGTAGTATGATTAAGTTTCTCAGAGCCATCGACATTACTGCTTGGGGAATGAGATTTTGAAGCACCAGGATTGGACTTCTCCTGAAGTAAAGAAGATATTGTCTGCAAACTCCTTGTTAGGCTTTCAGTTCCACGCTTAAAGCCCTGAACTTTCATATCAGATTCAAAAATAAACTGCCCATCTAAACCATTACCCAAAACTTCCATACCCTGCTTAAATTCTTGAAAGTGGCCCATTTTCCCTTTGATGTATTCCATTAACTTAGCAGAAAGCTGGATGCTCTCATTTAACAAAGACAATCCTTGATTTTGCAGGCAGCAAACACGTGTCCACATTTCCTTATCTAGCTTGAAAGTTAAAGCACCAACCTCTTCACCATTACACTTTAAGCGCTTCAGTAAGTTTATATTCTCATGTCGAAGGGAATCAATTTCATGCCTATAAGATTCCACCTCCCTCCTGAGAGTCAGTTCAACTCCTGTCAACCTCATTTGCTCCATTTGCATTTGTGTCACATGCTTATCAAACTTGTCAAATGATGTCTTCTTCTCAATATCCTCACTAAATTTTTCCCGCAACCCCCCGATCGTCCTCTCTTGATCGCTGCAGGTTCTTAATAATCTTGTTATGGATTTATGCAAATCCTTGCACTCCTTGTTCTTCTCTTCAAAATTCCTTTTAATACAATCTAAATCTTCTTCAGCCACTGCATACTTGTTTTGCAGCTCAGAAAGATTGTGTTTCAGATCTTGATTCTCATCACTCACATCCTCCACCTTTGAAGTCAAGTGCCTGAGTTGTTGCTCAGAATATGTTATCACACTTTTGTTTTCCGCTTCCCGCTCACTAAAAGAAGATACTTCCCTCTGGAGTGAAACATTATGCTCTGCAAGCTCCCTAACCCGTTCACGAAGCCTTTGCTCTTCTAGCTGGTATTTCTCAAGCTTTGATGACCAGTCACTTGACCTTCTGTCTAATTCTTTCTCCAGAGCTGTCTGCAATTCACTCTTCTCCTTCTCTATTCTCCGGTTCCTTGCCTCCCATTCTGCCTTTGCTAATCGAAAACCTTCCTTGGCAGAATCCCTGTCAGCAATTCGAGATTTCAGAAGACCTGAAACTTCAATTGCCAAGCTTATCTTATCCTCTATTAAGCTTTGAATAGTTTGCATCAACGGTGGAACATCAAATCCACTATCTTGGAGAAAGCTTTCCTGCTCAAGCTCTTCAGAAAGAAGGGCAATCCTCTCCTCAGCTTCTTTAGATCTTCGTTGTAGTTCAACATCTAACATGTCACCACTACCAACAGAGTTCATATCCCCAAAATCATCTCCAAGGAAGTAATTTTGTTTCTGAAAGCCTGAGAAATCATCACCATTGTAACCGTTAATGGTTTCACAAGGTTCCTCCAATGAGTAGCTTTTTCGGGCAGGAACATCCATGTATGAATTCGTTGATCCACCATAGACATCTTCAATTGTGATAGGAATGTCACGGTCATAACTCTTAGAACTTGATTTTGGATAAGCACGAGCCTGGGAGAGCCTCTCCATGACATTCCTCGCAAGTTTCTGTGGAGATTCGTGGCCAAATCCCTTATCCACCCAATTTCTTGAAGAAAACTTCTGTCGAGTCCCTCTATATTCCTGAAATGAGTGAGACCTGGGCTTATCTTTGATGTTATCTGCTGGTGAAGCAGGGGCTGTGTATTGAACTCGTGGAGGAAGTCTTCCACCAGCATTTCCACTTCCAGTAAAATTTCTCTGTGAACAGTTTTTGGGCTTGCTCATTTCCTGCTCCTGTTCTCCATCAATGTAGCGATCCACAATTTTACTTGAGACATTACTAGAAGAAGAATTTCCTGACGAATCATAATGAGATTTGGAATGACCACATCTCTCTAGTCCAGTAGCTGCCACTTCAAATCGCTTTGTCTTGGCTCGCCTCTCAGGAGTAAGATTGCGCCTACTGTCATAAATCAGAAAAAAGTTTGAATTAATCTCAAGAAGCAATTCAAATAAAAAGTGCACAGAAGAGCTATGCAAACAAGCTTGTATTCAAGATCATTAAATGGTGTCAATGAATCCTTATAACTTGATGTTAATGAGATCAAAAGTCTCACCGAGATGAGTGATCACGTTGCTGATGAGCACCACTGGAACTGCTAGAAGAAGATATAGTTTCATCGTTTGTACAAGAAAAATTCATCTGGCCAATCCCATCATCAAGAAAGGCAGCTGAAGACAATGAGCGGCTCCTTCTAAGACCCGAACTGTTGCTTGGGATCTGGCTATCATATGTTTGCTTTCCAGATTTTGAAAATAGTCCCCTGGGGCTCCAAAAATTACACTGAGCATTATCATTATCTTGATTGTTTGGTTTACCTTCCAATGGTGCCTCCCAATAAACTTGCTTATCTGCTGACAGTGGAGAACTGGTATTGTTGTTTCCATCATTGGAAGAAGAAGATCTGAAAAAGAATAGTTTCTTCATCTGTCTATCTCAAACTAGAACTGCTATTTGTAGCTCATGAAAAATGGTAGCTCACAATCCTGTGCTTTATCAATCTTCAGACAGAAGGGATCTCAATGAACCTGAAATTACATTATGTAAGAAATTAGAAGGGGAAAACTGGATTAAAATCTTACAAAGAAATATCTGAAGAGGAATGCAGCAACTCATACACAAATAATGATCATTGATATTACTCGATAAACACATAATGATCATTGAGATTACTGAAGAGTGTGGACGAGTATAAAGCAAATAAAAGGACAATGGTAATTAGTCCACAAAGTACACAGTACCCACACCTCATGGCACATTCACTAAGCTAGGATTCCAGTCCCCCACCCACACACACAAGCCACCACATCAAGATTAAGATATCTAAAAAAGTGGAAAGAAAGCACACAACAAGGTGGTATAATTATGAATCGTACCGGAAAACCCTAAAAGCATAAACAGGTCTGGTACTCCAAACCATCACGTTAACAGGTACAAAACCCAATTAACAATTTGAGAAACCTGAGATACATATAGCCAAAAAAAACATGACAGTCCTATACCAAAAATACATAACTGAAACTAATTTCAAACCCCAGATCCAAAAGATGGTCAGATTCAATTGCTATAATAAATACTTGAATTAAAACAATAAGTTTAAAGTACTTCTTTGCCCTTCGTTCAAAATCAAAATGGCAAACATGAACAAAGTAAAAAAATAAAAAACAGAGAACCTATAGCATTCAAGAATAAATAACTTTCTCGGATAATTATTCATCAAGATCCAACGGATTTCACATAGCAACACAATAGAGACACCCACAGGCACAAGCAGAAAATTCAGAAAATAAATGAATACTTAGAGAAAAAACATGTCAGTTATTTAATGTAGAAGAAGCAATAAACACGAAAGCAGACATCAAATTCAGCAATATACATTTGCATTAATTAATAAAAAAAAAAAAAACAGCGAGCAGAAAAAAAAAAAACGATTATCAAATGCGTGTGTCAGGGCTTGTGATCCAATCCTTAGCACTGAGCTATGCCTTGAAAATACCAGACTACCCTCACCATTTTCAATTCTCAAAAACCCTAAAAAAAACCTCGTCTCCAATCTAACCACCACCCTTTAAAAAATTACACAAAGCTGACACGAAGAATCTAATATTATGCAAGCCTTTAATAATCAAACAACATCGTGATTAACGAAAAAGAAAATTCATTTACAATTCCAGAGAACGTAAAGTACAGAAGAAAAGAACAGATAAGGAGATGACACTGTTTAGAGACTGAGAAACAGATGGCAAAAGAAAAGAAAAATGGTTAAATCACCTATTTAAAGAAAAAGGAAAAAACACTTTTTGGCTGCTGAGAAGATAATGAAAAAAGGAAAGAAAGGGACAAGTTAAAATTGAAAAATCACACAGTTGCCGGTACTTGAAAATCTAACGAAAAAATCAACACATGCACCTGAACAATTTTCTTGCTCTATCCTTTCCCATTCCTTTGTTTTCTAAGGAACCAAACAGAATCAAGAAACAAAGAAAGGAAATTAAAAAGCGAAGAAAGAAAAAGAAAGCTTCACTTACAAAAAAGTTCACTGTTCTCAATTTTCCTCTGCTAACGGTCAAAAACATCTAATGACACTTCGGTTCATTAAAAAGAAACCAAAGGCAAATTAAATGATTGAATTCTATTTTTTGAAATTGTCATCTACGAATTAATTAACTTGCCATTAAGACAGAAACTACAGTGATTAGTGAATAATAAATCAGGTTCCTCCGACGGATTTCAAAATTCAAAAGTATTTAAAAAAAAGTCCAATCACGAAACCGAAATTTAAGGGAGGTTTTATATAACGGAATCTTACAGGGCCGCCTGTGTGTGACGGTGTCAAAGGCCGGCTTTGAGGGACTGAGAGAACTGACAGTGACGGGGAGTGTGATTTTTTTTAGTGTCAAGTATCAGAATGGAGATAATAGAGGGAGAAAGGGGTTGCTGTTCGGGGCCAGTGAGAAAGTGAAGTGATATTGATTTTGACCCTGAGAGGAACTTGTGAGAAAAAGAGAGGCGCTACCAAAGGGAAAGAGAGGCTAACTGAGGGGAGCGAGACAGAAATTGAGGGAGATACGGAGGGGTAATTTGGTCATAAAATAAAGAAATTTAAAATATTTGTCTGCCGCGGATAGAGCGGAAGAGGAGCGGGGGGGGTTGTGGAATTTGGGATCCAGTGGACCCGCGGACAAGGTAGTAAAAGTGTGGACCCTTCGTATGCACAATTTGGATTTGTAGAAAGAGGATAGTTTATGTTTTTTTTTAATGATCGTCACGTATTCTCAAATTTATGTTGATACTAGGTTTTATAGTTTTAAATCGGTTAAGAATTTAACCTGGCTTGAAATTTGGATTCTAGATTGATTAAATTAATTTAAATCAACTCTAAATGGACATTGTTTTGGATAAAAAAAAATTAAAAAAATACATTAAATTCAGCCTAGTTTTTTTTTATTAGATTAACTCTGATATAAGTTTAAAAATAAATTCAGTTGTGAATAAACTTCTAATTCATTAACCAAATCATATTTAATAAATATCAAAGTTTCTCTTAAAATATCTAAATTACAGAATCAATGTATTTTTTTAAATTATTTTATTGATGACCAAAAAATAACAGCCATGGAGAAAAAAATCCTTCTTGTTGGATTTATATAAAGAGTATGGTTTGTGTTTTTTATATTTATCGTCACGTGTTCTCAGATTTATATTGGTGCTAGGTTTTATAATTTTTAGACATGATTGAGAATGTAATTTGATTTATAGTTTAGATTTTAGATTGACTATTTTAACCTAAATCAATTATAAAATAATGTTATTTTATAGAAAAAAATAAAATGAACCTAGTTTTTGTTTGATTCCATCAACTCTCAGTCAACTTTGAAAATAAACTTAGCTGAAAATGAATTCCTCATCATTGAATCACTTGGTCAATTATTAAATATGCAAGTTTCATATATTTAAATCAAAATATCCATATTTTTTAAAACCAAAAATAGCAACCACACACAAGAAAAAACCTTAGTTGTTGAAGCCAACCTGTGAAGCTACACCATAATGATACAAACTGTGTTTTTCTTTAAAATTTAATTTTTTTATTAAAAAATAATTTTTATATATTTTAGATCATTTTAATGCGTTGATATAAAAAATTATTTAAAAAAATAAAAAAATATATTATTTTGATGCATTTCAACATGAAAAATATTTTAAAAAACCATCACAACCATACTTCAAAATAAACAAAAACTCATTGGGTTAATTGTCAGATTTAAATTAAACTATTGAAAAAAAAAATATATTGAAGATTGATTTTTAAAGGGTGTTTGACCATCTAATTAATCTGGAGTTTTGAAAAATATATTATTATTATTATTATTTTTAAAATCATTTTAGTATATTAATATCTAAAATTATTTTTTTAAATTAAAAAAAAATAATTTTAATATATTTTAAAATAAAAAATAATTTAAAAAATAACTCCATCATTATTTTACTGTTTCAGACACCCTCTTGGGGATTCGAAAAAGTGCATTGAAAAGTAAAAGTTTAAGCTTGGTTCAGGGGTTTGTGCATCTTCTTTCATGGCACATCATGATACGCATCATTTGTCTTTTTAACCACTGCAGGTATGATCATCTTCCTTCTCAGTGTCGAGGACACATAATGATGATTGGTTTTGAAAACTGAATATAACCATCATGAAATAGCGACTAAAAAACATTATTTTATTGACAATTTTTTTTAAAATTAACGAAACATTATTTTGTTAACCAGCTCGAGAAAACTGTTCAATTGGTTTCGTGACTGTGACAGGTGGATATGATGTCGATGATAATTACTCCACCAGACAGTACGACACTAAAATTTACTCATGAGAGTTGAATTCCATGCTTTATTAATTAGTTTATAGACAAATAAAAGTAATTTTTATTTTAAAAAATATTAATTTCATGTTTTTCTAAATGATTTTAAAGATTCTTGACGTGAGAACGTAAAACACATTGTAAATTATTTAAAAATTGATTTTTTAAAATGAAATACCCATCTAGAAAAATAATTTCAACTACATTACTAAATACATGCCAAGAAAACCGTTGGAAAAGGAAAGACATCAACACTAACCTAGCCCAGGGTCATTAGCTATTGATGCATGTCTAGTAGTCAACTTTTTCCACGTATTTGAATGGAAGCAATTTCATTTTTTAGCCCTCCATACAGCTAATAGACGCTCAGACCCAGGTTGTCTCTGTTTGGACCAATGCCATAAGGCCTAGAAAATCCGGGCCCTAGAATGAATTGATACACATATGGCCTGATTTTAAGTTAGCGTAAAATCATTGCCAGCGTAAACATCACGCGAAAAAACACCAAATAGGCAAATTTGACCTGACCGATATAAATACACCAAATATGATCTGGCATATCTAGAAAATCTCCTCTGTCCTCTCTCTGCTCCCTCCCCTTCTCCCTTTTCCATCGGTTTCTTTTATGGCAGTTTCTCCTACGGTCAGGGTTTCAGATCCGTCATGGGAAATTCCGGTCCCAGAATACGAACGGGCTCTAGTCGAATTACGCCAGCGAAAAAACAAAGCCTTCCACCTCTCTCTTCTAACGCCATCCAAACGGTATTCATTCATCTCCTTGTTACTCTTTTTTTTATGTCTCTGTTGTAATTAAAGACCAGGGTTAGGGTTTTGAAATTTTGATTTCGTGGATTTGTTTTAATATTTGCTGCAATTCAATTTGTATGATTACGGGTCTTTCGCACCCAAACAGCTAGCAGAGAGAAACACCGAAAAATTCTCTCTTCTTGCAATACTTTCAACCCTGATCATACGGTTAGGGTATACGTGATGTCATTGTTTTGTAATTGTCTTATTCTTTATTTTCCTATAAAACAAAAGGCAATGCAACGAGGCTAGGATGATAATTTCGGATGGAAAATTTCATATGTATCATTTTAAGGAACAAATTGATTGGTTATTTGGCAAGACAATGAAGTATTCTATGCAAAAAGGGTTAATGGTGCATCTAGTGCCTCTGTTCTCTGATTTTTCTTGCTTTGGTCTATTTAGATAATTGTTTTGCACAGAATGCCTTTTACTGCACTGAGGCTAAGATGATATTTTTTACGGAAAATTTCATACATATTGTTTTAAAGAACAAATTGATTGGTTATTTGGTAAGGCAATGAGGTGTTCTGTGCAAAAATTATTGATGGCGTAAATTGTCCCTCTGTTTTCTGATTTTTCCTGTTCTGGTCCCTTTGGATAATTGTTTTGCACAGAATGCCTTTTACTGCAGCCATGACTTCTCATGTTCTTTACTTATGATCATATGGTCAAAAGGGAATCCTAGCCTAACCGTGTTCCTTTTATTGAAATGCGCTGGAAATTAAGAATATGGTCACGATTTCTTTAGTGTTACCATTTTTTCATGATCTTCATCCTTGTTTACCTATAAAAAGAAAGGTAATGCACTGAGGCTAAGATGATATTTTTTACGGAAAATTTCATACATATTGTTTTAAGGAACAAAATGATTGGTTATTTGGCAAGGCAATGAGGTGTTCTGTGCAAAAAGAATTGATGGTGTATGTAGTCCCTTTGTTTTCTGATTTTTCCTGTTCTGGTCCCTTAAGATAACTGTTTTGCACAGAATGCCTTTTACTGCAGCCATGACTTCTCATGTTCTTTACTTATGATCATATGGTCAAAAGGGAATCCTAGCCTCACCGTGTTCCTTTTATTGAAATGCGTTGGAAATTAAGAATATGGTCACTATTTCTTTAGTGTTATTGTTTTTTCATGATCTTCATCCTTGTTTTCCTATAAAATAAAAGGTAATGCATTGAGGCTAAGATGATATTTTTTACGGAAAATTTCATACATATTGTTTTAAGGAACAAATTGATTGGTTATTTGGCAAGGCAATGAGGTGTTCTGTTCAAAAAGAATTGATGGTGTATGTAGTCCCTCTGTTTTCTGATTTTTCCTGTTCTGGTCCCTTAAGATAATTGGTTTTCACAGAATGCCTTTTACTGCAGCCATGACTTCTCATGTTCTTTACTTATGATCATATGGTCAAAAAGGAATCCTAGCCTCACCGTGTTCCTTTTATTGAAATGCGTTGGAAATTAAGAATATGGTCACAATTTCTTTAGTGTTATTGTTTTTTCATGATCTTCATCCTTGTTTTCCTATAAAATGAAAGGTAAAGCACTGAGGCTAAGATGATATTTTTTACGGAAAATTTCATACATATTGTTTTAAGGAACAAATTGATTGGTTATTTGGCAAGGCAATGAGGTGTTCTGTGCAAAAAGAATTGATGGCGTATAAAGTCCCTCTGTTTTCTGATTTTTTTCTGTTCTGGTCCCTTAAGATAATTGTTTTGCACAGAATGCCTTTTACTGCAGCCATGACTTCTCATGTCCTTTACTTATGATCATATGGTAAAAAAGGAATCCTAGCCTCACCGTGTTCCTTTTATTGAAATGCGTTGGAAATTAAGAATATGGTCACGATTTCTTTAGTGTTATTGTTTTTTCATGATCTTCATCCATGTTTTCCTATAAAATAAAAGGTAATGCACCGAGGCTAAGATGATTTTTTTTTCGGAAAGTTTCATACATATTGTTTTAAGGAACAAATTGACTGGTTATTTGACAAGGCAATGAGGTGTTTTGTGCAAAAAGAATTGATGGCGTAAATAGTCCCTTTGTTTTCTGATTCTTCCTGTTCTGGTCCCTTAAGATAATTGTTTTGCACAGAATGCCTTTTACTGCAGCCATGACTTCTCATGTTCTTTACTTATGATTGTATGGTAAAAAAGGAATCCTAGCCTCACCGTGTTCCTTTTTTTCATGATCTTCATCCTTGTTTTCCTATAAAAAGAAAGGTAATGCACTGAGGCTAAGATGATTTTTTTTACGAAAAGTTTCATACATATTGTTTTAAGGAACAAATTGATTGGTTATTTGGCAAGGCAATGAGGTGTTCTGTGCAAAAAGAATTGATGGCGTAAATAGTCCCTTTGTTTTCTGATTTTTCCTGTTCTGGTCCCTTAAGATAACTGTTTTGCACAGAATGCTTTTTACTGCAGCCATGACTTCTCATGTTCTTTACTTATGATTGTATGGTAAAAAAGGAATCCTAGCCTCACCGTGTTCCTTTTTTTCATGATCTTCATCCTTGTTTTCCTATAAAAAGAAAGGTAATGGACTGAGGCTAAGATGATATTTTTTACAGAAAATTTCATACATATTGTTTCAAGGAACAAAATGATTGGTTATTTGGCAAGGCAATGAGGTGTTCTGTGCAAAAAGAATTGATGGTGTATATAGTCCCTTTGTTTTCTGATTTTTCCTTTTCTGGTCCCTTTAGATAATTGTTTTGCACAGAATGCCTTTTACTGCAGCCATGACTTCTCATGTCCTTTACTTATGATCATATGGTCAAAAGGGAATCCTAGCCTCACCATGTTCCTTTTATTGAAATGCATTGGAAATTAAGAATATGGTCACTATTTCTTTAGTGTTACTGTTTTTTCATGATCTTCATCCTTGTTTTCCTATAAAAAGAAAGGTAATGCACTGAGGCTAAGATGATATTTTTTACGGAAACTTTCATACATATTGTTTTAAGGAACAAAATGATTGGTTATTTGGCAAGGCAATGAGGTGTTCTGTGCAAAAAGAATTGATGGTGTATGTAGTCCCTTTGTTTTCTGATTTTTCCTGTTCTGGTCCCTTAAGATAACTGTTTTGCACAGAATGCCTTTTACTGCAGCCATGACTTCTCATGTTCTTTGCTTATGATCATACGGTCAAAAGGGAATCCTAGCCTCACCGTGTTCCTTTTATTGAAATGTGTTGGAAATTAAGAATATGGTCACGATTTCTTTAGTGTTATTGTTTTTTCATGATCTTCATCCTTGTTTTCCTATAAAACAATAGGTCACTGAGGCTAAGATGATATTTTTTACTGAAAATTTCATACATATTGTTTCAAGGAACAAATTGATTGGTTATTTGGCAAGGCAATGAGGTGTTATGTGAGGTTTAATGGTGCATCTAGTCGCATTGTTCTCAGATTTTTCTTCTGGTCCCTTTAGATGATTTTTTTATACAAAATGCATTTTTTTTGCAGCCACAACCTCTTATGCTCCTTGCTTATGATTGTATGATAAAACACGAATCTTAGCCTCTCTATGTTCCTTCGGTTGAATTGCGTTGGAAATTGAAAATAGGGTCAAGTTTTCTTTACTGTTATCGTTTGGTCATGATTTTTCTTTCTTTCCCTATAAAACAGAAGGTAATGCAATGAGACTACAAAGATATTTTGAATGGAAAATTCCATGCATGTGATTATAAGGAACAAATTGATTGGTTATTTGGCCTCAATGAGGTGTTTTGTTCAAAAAAGGTTAATGGTGTATCTAGTCCCTTTGCTCTCTGATTTGTCTTGTTCTGGTCCCTCGAGATAGTTGTTTTGTACATAATTCCCATTACATCCATTGCCACTCCGGTCCCTCCAGTTTTAAGGAACTCCTCAATGTTCCAAAAGGAAAAATCTCTTGGTGAACTAGTTTGAGACAACTGGCTTTGCCATTTGTCTTGTTCTGGTCCCTCGAGATAGTTGTTTTGTACATAATTCCCATTGCATCCATTACCACTCCGGTCCCTCCAGTTTTAAGGAACTCCTCAATGTTTCAAAAGGAAAAATCTCTTGGTGAACTAGTGTGAGACAACTGGCTTTGCCACACACCAAATGATTTCGTTAGACTTGGTGCTAGATCCTACATTGATTTCTGAAGTTGGTTCGATAGTTATGGTATACCTTCATGTGAATGAATGTCATGCTATATAATCTGCTTTTATATTATGAATTGAATTTTCAATTCTTTTCAGTTATTGTCCTCAAGGTAAGTTCTAGTTAATTGGGTGGTGTGAATTAGCTAATAATTTGGAAGATTTGCCTGCATTTCTTGCTTCTTATATCTGTCAGATGACCTTCTTGATTGGAGAATATACTACAACAAATATACAAGTTTCAAGAGGAAAATAGATGATCATGTGCATGATCTCAAAGTATTTTCAATGGCCAATTACCTCTAGATAATTGAGTTTACATTGTTTTTTTTTTTAATAGAAAAGATAATGCAGATAATGCAGGATAACACTACCCAAGAAAGCATATCCAACACTGATACTCCCAATGTGATTGGAAAATAAGGTTTGAAAATCTTCTTCTACCAGAACTTTTAAGCTGATCAATGAATTTGATCATAAATAAAATAATCCAGCACCAAGAATAGAAATGACGTTATCAGTGTATCTTTTCAACACCAAGTGACTTGTATTTTTACCACTAGGACTAAACATCATATGATACCTGGGGATTTGACTAGGTTCTCATGGAGGTCTCTAACTTAGCATGAGACAATTATTAAACACTAGCTTGAATACACTTTTCATGGAGTTGGGATATTTTGAGAGTATAAGTGGTAGAAATCTGCTCTTGAAATTTACTATGGTATTCCACTGATCTTCTGGTATGATTATGGAGGTTGACGCCTCTTTATTTTTTGGATTAGTCTTCATTCTTCTCTGTGTTAGAATATTCTTTCTGGCATTTCTAGATGCAGTAGTGATTTATGGTTCAAAGCCAATGAAACTCCCTTAGCAGATGGCTTTTGTGATGGTTTTAAAGACAATCAAATTCTCAAAGTAGTTTGTGCAGAGGCTTGGGTCTATTCATGGAAAGGGGAACTAATGTTTGGAAAAAGTGTCTATGATCTTCCTATTTATGATCTCATCAATTTGATTTTTTGAGTTTTAAAAATGTATTTCTTAGTCGTTTAGAATTGCCGTATGTATATTGTCATGATGGAAGAATTTGGTTGTTTCCTTGATTTAGAATGGTCCAATCCGAGTGATGGTGCAGCTCATTAAAATTTATGCTTATTTATGCATTGGTTTCTTTATGTTACATTTATTTCATTTGGCAAATCTTTCCTGACTGCTGCTGGTACTTTATTTTGAGATTTCCCCTTTCTATTTTATTGATAGAATTCTTGATCCTGTATTGTATTCAATGCACTGTTCGGTGTTGAAGTCCACGATTAATTTATTTTTTTTATGTTCAATTTGTATTTTTAAATTTTTTTTTGTTTAAAATTTTAATTTTTTTAATGTTTTTAGATTGTTTTGATTTGTTGATATTAATAACAATTTTTTAAAAATAAAAAATATTATTTTAATATATTTTTTAATAAAAAATATTTTAAAAATTAAATAAATAAGGATTAAGAGTGTCATGGAGAAACTAAAATTGAGCGAACATGTATGGATTACACTTCGTGAATGCGACAAAGCAAAACTTTTACCTGCCTCTCTTATCTGCTATTTAAATTACCAAGCTCTATTAATTCATCTCCCAATCACTACTCTTTTATAAAGCTTCTTGTTCGATGAGGATTGATGATTGAAAATACGGTATGATTCATAACTTTTTAATGATTTATCCGAGGATTAAGGATAATTCAATCGCCCTCTTTTAATTTATTGGCCTAAAGTGAGGTGGTTTTCGGGGTGTGAATATTGGGATGATCGGCTTAGCAGCTCTTTAGAAGCCTTTTCTGTGATATAATTTCATTTCTCCCTGCTTCTTTGGGGTTTGATTAGTGAATGAGCATGAACTATATTATGTTGAGTTCTTTCAATAAGATGTTATAATAATTAAAAATAACAAAATACATAAAAAAAGAAACAAAATTAACATCAAATTAAAAAAACAAAATAAAGCACAAATATGTTCGGCAAAATTAAATTAAAACAACAGTAGAACTGACTAATAGCAGATGCCCTTAAATTGTATTTTATGTTCTTATTTGTGTTATTTTACTATTTTTAACCTATTATGATAATAATTAAAAAACACTCTTCACGGTTTTATTATGATGGTTTCCCACACATAAATATTTTTAGCATTTCATATGAGGTTTTAAGAAAATAAAATGATTAAAATAAAAAAAATATGAGAATAATTCATTTGAATTTGAATTTGAATTTGAGGCTCCGTTTGTTTGAAAGTTGTTTTCTTTTGGAAAGTGAATTCCGGGAAAGTATTTTTTGATATTTGATAGTGTTATGGAAAATGAAGTGGAAAATACTTTTTAGTATTTGGTTGTGTTATGGAAAACGAACTGGAAAATAATTTATTAATAAATTAATTTTTTTTCAAGTTTATCTAATATATATAAAATATTTAATATAAAATATTAAATCATTTACAATAAAAAAATGAAAATATAAAAAATATAATGATGAATTTTTTTTATTATATCGTAGATTCATACATAATTTATTTTATAAAATATAACTATATATGTCATATACTTGTGAAATATTTTTAAAAGATAAATACATACAAAAATATTTTTATGGTTTTTTGGAAAATAATTTATTTTATTTTAAAAGATAAATGCATCCCCAAGAGTGATCTCATCAAAACCTAAATTAATCAAAGAAAAATAAAACACAAATTTATGTTTATTAGAGGGTTCTGTTATAATTCTCATCTCATTCTCTTGACTCTCTCGGATTCTATAACATTTCTCCTCTTATATAATTCATTCCCCATTTCTCCTCTTATATATGACTGGCATGCAGACTTAAGATGCGAAAAACTAATGTTATAATTTATAAAAGTAACTGTGCACTGAGCAAGAAAAACAAATGCAATAATTCATTCCCCATTTCCCTAACTGGTTTTATAATTACCATTAACATTACCCAAATGCATTGTTCCCATTCCTCTTTCCTCTCGGTTTAGTTGTAATTCCCCTCTCCTCTCATTCCCTTCTCTCGGTACAACTTCCCCTCTCCCTCTCGGGTCTAATTGGTTCCCCCAATTCCCCTGTTATCATTTCCTTCACCCTCTCGGTTTCCCCAATTCCCATGTTCCGTCACTCTCTCGTTTTCCTCAATTCCCATGTTCCCTTACCCTATCGGTCTGTCATTCCCCCATTCCCTTGTTCCCTCTCACTGTTGGTTTCTTCTCCATCTCTCCCCCGGCTACTTGCTATGGTATCGTTGCTAAGGACATGATGGTCGGATCCGGGGACAGGGAGGGGTTGCTTCACAGTAAAGTTCACAGAAATCTTCCCCCCTCCCCCTCGTTTTGGCCTCTTTCTGTTCACAGAAATGGCGCGCCCCCCCCTCTGTTCACAAAAATGGTGCCCCTCCTGTTTTGCATCTCTATCATAGTAATCTCCCTCCCCACCGGTTTTGTCTCTCTGTTTGGATTCCCCCCTGTTAGGTTAGATGATCTCAGTTGTCGATTGTGAATGATGTTGAAAAAAATGTGTTTTTTGTGGGTTGATTGATTAATTTTTGGTTAGTTTTAATTGTGGAATTTGACGAGAATTGATGAAGAGGAAAATTGTTGTGTTGAAAATTTTATGGGAAAAATATCACAGGCAGCAGATTTATCCCTGGAAAAAATACCTAAAATTAATTGGTCCAGAAAAATGCTTTTGTTCCTGCTCAGCTTGTAATTGATTTTGTTGAAATAAAAGAGAAAAAGAGATTGTAGTATTTGAGCAAATGAACGGAGAAAAAAAAGGAAAAGTGTTTTCCTTTCTTTAACAAAAGGAAAACACTTTCCTTTAATAAAGTTGTTTTTTTAAGTTTGACTGGAATATAGATTCTATTGATTACTTTTTTAAATAATTACTAAACATGGAAAAACAAGAAAAGTAAATTTCAAGAATTTGTTTTCCTGCAAACAAACATGTTTTCAATTAAAACTATATTAATGTGATTTTACGTAACACATCGAACTATTTCAAGGAGAGATCTTGTTTCCGAGTCCTGGACACTGGAAAAAATCTCTGCACATAAAAACAATCTTATTCTTTTATTATTATTGGAAAATACCAATAACTACAATGCCAGTGAATTACAAAATACAATATTAAGTTTGCGTGGATACAACAAAGAACTTGCCCAGCAAAAAAAAATATTATTTTTTTAATTATAGAAAACAATAAATATTTAAATCATGATAACGAGAAAATACAAACTAGTAATATCTATTCTGACTTGTTTGTTTAACCTCTAATTCCCGATTACATGGTGTTCAGACCTCGAAATTGATTTTTAATCCAGATATATAACCTTCTTCACGGACAGAATCAATTGAAACTCAACAAAAATCTCAAAAAGCTTACTTGGATTTGGATCCAAACCAAGCACGAGAAAACACAAATCATCTTTCTCCCCTGGTAATTCAAGGCCCAGCACCATTTCGAGCGAGCAAGTATTTTTTCTAAGAAAAAAAAACGCATGCCATGTCATCGATCCGCTTCATTACAAACATCGTAATCTTGACCGGCCATTCAAAAACAAATAGCCCAAAGTTCTCTTCAAAACAATTGTCTCGGATCGACCACGATGGACTATCCCTTGCGTGTCCCTATAAATATAACCTGTAACGTCTTTTACCGTCACGCAAAATCCCACATATCTTTCTTTCTCGATCTCGATTCCAAGTTTGCACTTACGGTATGTCTCTCTCTCATTATCTGTCATCTATGTTTTTTGTACTCGTTTTTTGGGTGTCATTTGATTTTCACTGTGTTATTCAAAATTCGTTCTAGTTGATCTCTGCTTAAAACGAAAGCTAGGGTTTCATTTGATTTTGGACATCCAAAATAAAGATTCGAATCAGCACCTGAATATATTAATTATGGTGAAGTGTGTTTCGATTAGTCCGTTCTCAGCTGGTGTTTTTGTTTATTTTTCATTAAAGCTGCTGCTTGTTTGGTCACTAAGATAACGCGAGAAAATATTAATGTTCAAGAAATGTGTTTTGATTTTCTTTTCCTTCACTCATCATGAAAATTTTAGTTTTCCCAATTTGGTACGTGTTTGTTTGCTGGGAAAATGCAAGAGTTTGTCGAAATTTTTTGTGCTTGGTCTCAATTTCTTGGGTTTTGTTTTTTTTATTTAAATCGCTATCATGTGCAAACGATTCTCACATCGAATCTTTTCCGCAGATCGTCTAGTTAGCTAAATAAACATGTCTGGACGTGGAAAGGGAGGCAAGGGCCTGGGAAAGGGAGGAGCCAAGCGTCATCGCAAGGTGCTTCGTGATAACATTCAAGGTATCACAAAGCCTGCAATCCGCCGTCTTGCTCGTAGGGGTGGGGTCAAGCGTATCAGTGGCTTGATCTATGAAGAGACTCGTGGTGTGCTCAAGATCTTCCTCGAGAATGTTATCAGAGATGCCGTGACCTACACTGAGCATGCTCGCCGCAAGACCGTTACTGCCATGGATGTGGTGTATGCCCTCAAGAGGCAGGGAAGGACTCTGTATGGGTTCGGTGGCTAGGGCTTTTGATTTAAAAATAAAAGTCTTGCTGTCAAGAAAAGGGCATCTGAGGGATTGGGTTTAGATTTGCTAATCAGGTTTTAGGTACTATTTTGTAATTATAAGTGCGTGAAGGGTTAATGTTGATTATTTTTTTGGAATGAAAATGGTGGTGTTTTGATTCAACTTTTGATGGGCTTGTGTTTTTTATTTTACGGGCTCGACTTTCTTTGCTTGATTTGACTGAAACCTAAATTAAAGAAACGTGATTAATATAAAATCTGAGATGTGTCCATTTAAGTTTCTGTGGACAATGCTTCCCCCGATAGGGCTCGGTGTGTTTGGAGGCGGGTTATTGATGTTGCTCGGCGGGAATTAGGTAGATACAGCAACATAATACAAAATGGAAAACGTTCTGAAAGGAAAGTCTATTAACATGTGCTTCGCCGCCTACTTGTTCACCTGCCTTGGGCTCCATTCATTAGGGGCATAGCTTCTATTAAAACTGTTGTAACATGTTGCTAGCACCTCTCCCTCTCTGTCTCTCTTTGGCACAAACAGCCTGTCTTGCTTGGTACATTATATTTTATGGTGGCAAATTACTTTAAAAACTAAAGGTGAGGTTTTGAGTTTTAAAAATTTGTTTGGAATTATGGTTGTAATTATTTTTTTATTTTAAAATATATTAAAATAATATTATTTATATTTTTAAATTTTTTTTGATATCAATATATTAAAATAATATAAAAACATCAATAATATATTAATTTGAAATAAAAAAATAATAATTTATTTTTAAAATGTTTCTGAAATATAATGTCAAACACTGCCTAGTTTGTAAAGAAGATGATGATTTAACAGTTTTTCTCATAATATTTGATGATGTTTGGAAGTATAGTATCAATTATTTTTTAAAATATTTTTTATTTTAAAATATATTAAAATAATATATTTTTTATTTTGTAAAAAAATATTTTTAATATTATTTTATAAAAATAATATGAAAATATAAAAAATATATTAATTTAAAATAAAAAATAAAATAAAATTTTTTTAAATTTTAAAAACACTTTAGACCACAAGGCTATGCGGTCATTGCTTGATATGTCATCCAAGTGTTTGGTTTTTGCCTAGACCTTTTTAAGATACTGTTATGAAGATGATTGCACCAAGGAAGATCCACTGCCACAGGAGAGCTTCGGGAAGTTGGCAATTCCGGTTCCTTAAAGCTGCACCATCTAAGATTGTTTGTTACATGGCTAAAGAACTAATGGACACAGAGAACACACCGCAAGTGTTGCCCAATCGCTACGTTTACAGCATTAGCATCTCGAATGATGCTATTTTAAAAATACAAATTAATAAAATAATATTTTAAATTATATAATTATAGATTTTTTTATCATATATATTTCAATAAAAAAAAAATAATTTGAGTCAATTTTATTAGAGTGAAATAAATGAATGTTTTATTTTTTATAATGATTTTAATGTTATTTTTTTTTCAATTGGCTAGATTTAATTGGTTTTTTTTTTGTCCCACTTTGTTAATTTTGACTTTTTTAAGAGATATATAGGAATAGTATTTGTGTGAAAAAAAAGATATTTTAGTATTTTGTTTGGTTTTTTTCTTGGAGTATAAAAAACAAGTAAAGAAAAATAAATATATTACTTTTTTATTTTTAACTATCCATTTAACACCTCCATTAGAGATGCTCTAAGGTTCAATTTTCTCATGTGATATAAAGATACCTCTTAACCACGTTGTTGCCACTAATTTGATTAGTTTGACTTCTTTTTTTTTTGGCTTTGCAGGCACTTGAAGAAATGGCCAAGAGAAACAATGGTAAAATAACCTGTCCAAGGACAGGTTTGGTCTGCAATTATTCAGAGTTGGTGAAGGCATATATATCATAATTTGCTTCTTGAAGCAAACTCGGTGATTCATGAGAAATATCCTTTGTGCTGGGCACTGAAATTGTTTTCAGTTCCAGCATGTTCAGTGATTCATGAGAAATAGACTTGAGTTGATCTGCAATTGCGATTTTGAAGCTTTGCAATTTCTGCATGTTGCTCTGATCCAGAATGTAGGTAGTAGCGCTAATGAGTTAAAATTTCCCACGTAAACGTGTGTGCAGCAAGTGGTAGTGCCCTTATGAAGAGAGCAAGCTGTGTGTCCTAACTATGGTGTTTAGCTATGTTTGTTTGCTGTGTTCCAGACGCTACTCTTTCTCTCGAACAATTAACTGAAGGGCACGTCTCCTCGGTACAAGAAGGAGGTGTTGGGTTTGAGAATCTACAAAGAGCAACTGTAAGCAATCCCGGTGAGGCTGGTGCTGGCGGCGCTCTCAGAGATTGGTGTGGTGGATGTCTTGGGGCCATGGCTCGTGTAATTGGTATTTGTGTGTCCAGAAGGTAGAGCTCCGGAAATGAGTAAAATACCCTCGGATATGATATTTCTCCAAATCGATGGATCTCCTTATCCAAATTTATATATCTAAAATAATTTACTACATCTATAATTTTTTTCAATAAAAAAAACTAACTTTTGTTTGATAAATGTTAAATATATACCAGATAAAAATTGATCATGAAAGAAACGATATCGATCTCCATTGAAATGGAGGGCTGAAACTTACCTCCGAATTGAGATGAAATTGAAATCGAGGAATCTATTAAGGTTAGAAAGATCCCGTGAAGATGGAGATGAAAATAGAGAGTACATCCTCTGTCTTTATAAACCTCTAATGCCATTTCTACCTGAGCTAACTAGGGAAAAAGGTGGTTTTTGAAGGCTGAAGATTCCAACCCCCCCTTCTTTGCAAAATACAGCAGTTGGGTGAAAGATCAGGGGGGGTTACCTACAAGCGTACAGAAAGGTTAATACTGCCTTATTTCCTGCCCACCTGGCTATAAAGCAAAGGAGGACCCGTTATGACCTTGCTCGCTGCTCAGTGCCCCCATGCTCTCTCTCACTGCTAGACCATAATTATCAGACCCGGATGACCCCGTTAAGAAAGCGGGTTTTAGGTTTTATAGGTTGATTTGAGTCAACTTGAATCAACCCGGAAAATTTTAAAAAAATTAAAATTTTAATATTTTATATAAAAAAAATTAAGAAATAATTCATGTAAATATATGTTATAAATAATAAAATTTTAAAAAAAAATTAAATTTTTTTATCCTACATTGAAAATATATTATATTGGTATATTATATTTTAGTTGAAGTATTTACACAAAAAAGATTTTTTATCCCACGTTGAAAAAACATTATTTTTTTTGGGAAAATAAAATATGTATACTAAAAGATTTCAAATCTCACATTGAAAAGATAAAATATTCTTCTAGTATTTATATAATAAATTTTAAAAAGGGTTAATAATCAAATAAAATATATATAAAAAAGGGTTTTTAACTAGAAAAAAACACATTAAATAAAAAAACGAGGTCTTAACCAGATTTTACTGGGTTGTCCGAGTCACGAATTAACAGGGTTTTACCGAATTTTTACTCATCTTGATTCTTTAACTTATCTAGCTACGAAGTTAATCAAATCCTCCATCAACATACTAGGTTCGAGTATAATAACTATGTGCCAAGCACGGTATTGGGCATCTAACCTCCATGAACATTCTGCTCTTATTTTACCTTTTCATTCCTGAACACTTCCAAAGGCACTGGCATCATCATTGAAGGTGGAATGCTGTAACAAGGCAGCACAGTAATCATAATAACGAAAACAAATAAAGTGAGAGTGCAAATTACCTATGCACTTCTCCGAGCTGAGGTAGGCAGCTGATGCCAGAGTCCCTCTCTGATTCCGGTAGGAAATACAGATACAGGCCATCAATTTTGTTATATTTCCTTGAATTTTAGTATAGAAGTCGGAAATAGCAATGCCAGTAAAAGCACATCTATGCAGCTTCACGGAATTGTTCCTTGCAGCCTGCTTTCTATCAGAAGAATAAAGTAACATAATTGATTTGCCCTGCCCTCTTTTCTGCTCAATCAAAATGACAATAACAAGCTTTGCAGCGTTCCCAACTTCGAAATAACGAGCGAGCAAACTTTTTAGAAACATATCTCGTCAGGCAAGAAGATTTGAACAGAAAAAATTATAATAATACACTAAAAAAAAAAAGGAAAGTTATTAAGGTGTTTTATCATTCATGTAAACAGTTAATTATCCTATTAACGATACTGTTTCGAACGTTATGTAAATCATATTCTATAAAAAATTAAATATTTTTTTTGCTAAAACATAATTTTTATATATTTTAGATAATTTTAATGGATCAATTTTAAAAATAATTGTTAATAAATAAAAAATTATTATTTTAATATATTTTAATATAAAAAATTCTTTAAAAAATAACTATAACCACACCTCTAAATAAATATACAACTCCCTGCCATGATTGAGTTGGCCAGCATGCGGATAAACATTGGGGTCGTGCGATTGAGAGCTAATAGGCGCACAAATTTTCTCAATTCTGATAGGCGACTCGAGTTTTTTTTTTTTAACAAAAAACAAGGGACACATTGACATGTCGTTTGTCTCTCCAGTATAAAAAAATAAATAACAAGCGCAAGGGGCTGACCCTTTGCTTTTCTTTCTTTTTTTTCATTTTTTTTAGTATTTGTTTTTATACGAAGAGAATTTACGATACACTTATTTTTTATTCAATACATGTTTCTCAGATACCATTATAAATTTTTATTTTAGTTTTAATATATTTTTTTCAATTACTATGTTTATGATCTAAAAATAATAATATCAATAATAAATTTTTTGGATGGCTTGTTCACTTAATTTAACAATTATAAAAAGTTTTTTTGCAAATAAAAATAATGATTTTAATTAAAAATATTATGCTAACTAAGATAAATAATAAAAATATTAATATATTTTTAGATTTAATGGCAATAACAACATATTTTCCAAGGCCTCTATTTTTTCTTTTACTTAAAAAAAAATTAGATCTCTCTACGTAGTAAAGTGAACACACAAACCAGTAACATCTCGTTTAAGCTCTAATTCCCGATTACATGATGTTCAAACCTCGAAATTGGTTTTCAATCCAGATTTATCACCTTCTTCACGGACAAAATCATTTGAAATTCAAACAAAATCTCAAAAAGCTTACTTGGATTCGGATCCAAACCAAGCACGAGAAAACACAAATCATCTTTCTCCCCTGGTAATTCAAGACCCAGCACCATTTCCAGCGAGCAAGTATTTTTCAAAAAAAAAAAAAACGCATGCCATGTCATCGATCCGCTCCATTACAAACATCATAATCTTGACCGTCCATTCAAAGCCAAATGGCCCCAAGTTATCTTCAAAACACTTGTCTCGGATCGACCGCGATGGACAATCCCTTGCGTATCCCTTATAAATATAATCTGTACCGTCTTTCACCGTCGCACGAAATTCCACATATATTTCTTTCTCGATCTCGATTCCAACCTGGAGATTGAATTCCAAGTCTGCTCTCTCGGTATTTCTCTCTCTCATTATTTTTCACCTCTGTTTTCTGTACTCGTTTCTGGGTGTAATTTGATTTTCACTGCGTGATTTCGCTTACAAAATTCGTTCTAGTTAATCTCTGCTTAAAACGAAGGCTAGGTTTTCATTTGATTTTGGACATCTAAAATCAAGATTCGAATCAGCACCTGAATATATTAATTATGGTGAAGTGTGTTTCGATTAGTCCGTTCTCAGCTGGTGTTTTTGTTTATTTTTTATGAACGCTTTTTGTTCGGTCAGTAATAAAAAGGGAGAAAATATTGATGTTCGAGAAATGAGTTTTGATTTTCTTTTCCTTTTGCTAATCGTGAAAAATTTAGTTTTCCCTATTTGATACGTGTTTGTTTGCTGAGAAAATGCGGGATTTTATCGAAATTTTTTGTGCTCGGTCTCAATTTCTTGGGTTTTTTTTTATTTTATTTAAATCGCTATCAAGGGGTAACGATTCTCATGTCGAATCTTTTCCACAGATCTTCTCGTTAGCTAGATAAACATGTCTGGACGTGGAAAGGGAGGCAAGGGCCTGGGAAAGGGAGGAGCCAAGCGTCATCGCAAGGTGCTTCGTGATAACATTCAAGGTATCACAAAGCCTGCAATCCGCCGTCTTGCTCGTAGGGGTGGGGTCAAGCGTATCAGTGGCTTGATCTATGAAGAGACTCGTGGTGTGCTCAAGATCTTCCTCGAGAATGTTATCAGAGATGCCGTGACCTACACTGAGCATGCTCGCCGCAAGACCGTTACTGCCATGGATGTGGTGTATGCCCTCAAGAGGCAGGGAAGGACTCTGTATGGGTTCGGTGGCTAGGGCTTTTGATTTAAAATAAAAGTCTTGCTGTCAAGAAAAGGGCAGCTGAGGGATTGGGTTTAGGTTTGCTAATCAGGTTTTTTTAGGTACTATTTTTGTAAGTATAAGTGCGTGATGGGTTAATGTTGAATTTAATATATATATATATATATTTGGAATGGAAATGGTTGTGTTTCCAACTTTTGATGGGCTTGTGTTTTTTATTTTACGGCCTCGACTTTCTTTGCTTGATTTGACTGGTTATGATTAATATTAATATAGTTGTGGTTGATAATATTTTTATTTAAAAATATATTAAAATAATATATTTTTATTTTTTAAAAGTTATTTTAAATATTAATACATTAAAATATCTAAAAGTATGAAAAATATTAATTAAAAAAATAAAAAAATAATTTTTTTTTAAAAGGTGTTTCTAATATGTAAAAACTTGAAAAAATCTGAGATGCGGCAAAAACGCAAGTTTTTGTGGACCATGCTTCCCTCCACAGGTCGTTGTGTTTGGTTTGTGAGGTTGTGGGCGGGTTTTATCGATGTTGCTTGGCGGGAATAGACCATTGACAGCAACATAAAACAGAATGGAAAACGTTCATGGAAAGTCCAATAACATATGCTTCGCCGCCTGCTTGCTCTCCTGTCTTTGGCGCATCGCTTTTATTAAAACTTTGGTAACAGGAGAATCAATGGCATCTTTACTTTTCCTTTATTTTTTCTTTTCATATTATAGAATCCATTGAAAGAGCCAAATGAAAATCGAAAATAATATTTTTTTTGCCAAAGAAATATCATTCTTATTTATCTATAAAAGGATCAAAAAAAATAAAATAAACCATTTAGAAAATCTTTCTTTCATGAATTTAAGTTTTTTCCATGTTTTTTTTAAATGTTAATATTAAATATATTAAAGTACAAATGAGGTGTTAGAATGAATTTTTTTATTGAAGTGCACGTAATACAAAAACCTTATTTATATTATTAAAAAATTATATTATTAATTTAGCTTTTTTAATTGATTTTCGCCATTGAAAGTGTTCCGTGAGGATGTTCCTTTGTGCCTTAATCTTGCAAGCAATTTTGTCATGACGTGGAAAGCAAGGATCAAGGAAGTGTTAGATGTTACAATTGTGGTTGTTTTTAAATATAATTTTATTTGTAAATAAATTAAAATTATATTTAAATTTTTTTAACACTAATACATTAAAAAAAGCATTATTTTTTTTAATTGTATGGCTGTGAAAGCAAATAGTATCTATCAATAATTAAAAAGCCAGTGTAATGTGGTCCTCCCTAATAATCATACTTTTGTCAAGGGATATTATCACGAGGTATCGTCTTTTAGGTGGTAGATTGATTTTGATAGAACTGCCAAAGGAATGATGAGAGCTAAAAGGGTGCAAAATGTATAATTAAAAGGTTCTTTAATCGTTTCTTGCAAATGGGTATTGGCATCTTTATTCACTCCTGCTTCTGCCCACCAACCAATGCCAAACAGCATCCAAAAAAAACACAAAGAACCTGTTTGAAAACCAATTCAATTCTTATTTTTTAAAAATTAATTTTTTTTTAAATTAATTTTTTTATATGTTTTGGATTATTTTAATGAATCTATTTTAAAAATAAAAAATATTATTTTAATATAAAAAAATATTTAAAAAAATAAAAATAAAAACACTTCTAAACATGCCAAAAACAAGTGAGGCTTGAAGGTCAGCAGTAACCATCTTAAAAATGTCCGGAATAAAACATTGGAAGTAGGAAGTCAATAATGGCCGGCAAAGGTGTGGTTGAGGGTCCCACTCACATTGAAGATTTCCAAAACTTTCAACACGTGTCAACAATCCGTTTAGTCTCGGGTCCCCTTGGCGTGTTCAATACACTGACAGCCACAACAACAACAAAAAAGTCAAATTACAAGAAAGACCGCGGTTACTTTATTAGCCCCAACCCTGAGCATCAACTTATCAAAGCAATCTTTGTTCCCCTGCTCTCTCTCTCTCTCTGTTTTTTCCAAGAAGTTGCAAAGAAACATCTTGAACTCTCTCTCTCCAAAATCACTCACACTCGTTCTCAAATCAGGTAATAATCTGTTTGTCTTTTTATTTTGATTAATCAAAACCCTCGTATTCTCCGATTCCTATTTGGAGGGTTGATTTTTCTCCTTTTCTGTTATCTTCCCCGAAACGGTCTTCACTCTTTTTTGTTTTTTTTCAATCCTGGTTTCAAATACTTCTGTCCATGGAGTATAGTTATCTAATCAAATGTTCAAAAGGACGTTTTAAAGAGACTGCTGTCCCTTTTTTTGAATAATGATTAATTTATTTGTGGATTTGAAAGTGAAATGTTTGCATCTGTGCTAATCTCTGATTTTAATATGTAATTAATTCAGTTTTTTCTTTCTTTCGGCTTATAATCTGACGTGTCTGTTTCAATAGTAGTAGTTAGTCATCGATGATTGTAATTTTAGGTCCACTTGTTATTGTGCAACTCACAGTCTAATTGATGGATTTGGGCTTCAGTTACTTCTATTGATTGCTGCGTTAGCTATCGTTTATATAGTTTTTTTTTTTTAGATTTGGATATCAATGACACTATTAAGATGAGAGTGTTGAGGTTAGCTTTCTAGATTATTTTGATTATGAAATTCTTACTGGGTTTTATGATAACCCACCCATGATATGGATCTAGTTTGATATTTTCATGATCAATTAGTGTACTTTTGTTTTTTTCTGCTTTTCTGGAATCTATTTAGGACTAATGAAGGAGATGGGTAGTTTTGTCGTGTTGTGCTGTCTGCAGGTGCTAGCTACCCGTAGCAATAACTTTTCTTGGTGCTAAAAGACTAAGAGAAACTGACTGATTTTATTCATTGAAAATAATAAATTTGCTAACTTTGTTTCAGTAATTATTGGGGTTGGATTTGAAGGCAACTCAGGATATATTGTTGGGGATTAATCCATGAATTATTTTTGTTAAGGTATTGAAAAGGGTTGTGAACGTGCAAACTTTGAAGTGATGCCGGTGACAGGAAATGAAGAGGTGTTTATTTTCTTTCTGAGTTACTGTTAAGTAACGTTAGAGAACATTTAAAATGTTTTTCCCCTTGATATTGATTCATTAATCTCTTGTTGGCAGGCTGGGGTTAAACCCCTTGCATGGCAGTCCAGTCTTAACATTGCAGGTGTTCCTATCAAGAAAAGGAGGTTCATTTGGCCTCCTTCTCCTCCACGAGAAGAACAATCTGTGCCACTGGTGGAAAATGATTCTGTGCAGAAAGAACCTGGCAGAACATTTGTGGAGTCAACTCTGTCCAATGCTAGTGTTGCAGCAAGTTCTGATTTATGCAATCCATGTGAGAATTCTGTACTCGAAGAAAATAAGAACAGGTTGGACGGCATTGTCCTGATCAACATTGCTAACTGCTCGGTAGTTAAAGTTGAAGAACCGAACCAAACAATCCAGTCTGATTCTCAGGCTGAATTTGGAAAAGAAGAGAAGCTTGTGGTGGCAGAAAAGTCTGGCCAAGCAACGCTGATTTCAGCAAAAAATGAGTTGTATATAGAAGACAGTAAAGGTAAAGAGATACACAGCCAACGAATTTCAGATGGAAAGTGTAAATCGGAGACACCTATAGTTTCAGAAACTTCTCAGTTTTCCTTAGGTTTAAAGGAACATGATGTTTTGTCGTTCGAATGTTATAGCAATGTTGGTAGTCAAAATCATGAAAATGTAGGAGCTGTTTCATCGAATTTGTCTTTAAGCAAGGGTGAGACCGGTATTCAGCACAAAATGTACAATATCCTGGCTACTGACAGCACTGATCTCAGGACTGACAGATCAAACTGGGACTTGAATACTACTGCAGATACATGGGATGGTTCTACCAGTGATGAGCATGCTGCTCAAGTAACTGCTGATGCGTGGAACAGAGTTGGTGTTATACATGATATTACTACAGGAATAATTGGAACTGGTATTGCTAAAGAAAGGCAACTCCTTGATGGGAGTGAGTGCAGATCGAGTTTTCCCCAAACATTCTCAAAGTGTGCCAAGGAGTGTACTTCTGAGGATTCTCTTCATCTACGTCTCAGTCCATCATTTCCATCGTTTAACTTAAGCAAGGAATCTTCCAGCTCTTCTGCTAACAAAGAAAGCCAGGTTATTCCTAATATTAGCTTGCCTGGTGTCTTGTTGTTGGCAGGCAACGCAACCATGGTTAACTCTAGGACCATAAAATCAGAACCTTTTGATGGGAGCCTCAAACATGATCTTGGAGGAGCTAAAGTCAATCCATTTGATTTTTTTGTGAAGCGTGAGTTAGTTGAGAAGGGTAGTCCAGAAACTGCAAAGTCCTCAGCTTTTGTTTCTCTGAAATTAGCTGGTCAGGGTTTCATAAAACCCGAACCATTTCCTGATGGTAAACCAGAAATTCCCAGGATGATAGAGGGGGTGTCAATCCAACCTGATAAACATGTGCTACAAGGTCATGATACTGGAGGGCAAGCTCCCTGCTTGACTATTAAACAAGTTCTGCAAGGCCAGGACACTGGAGGGCATGCTCCTTGCTCGACTAGTAAACAAGAGCTGCAAGGTCAGGATACTGGAGGGCAAGCTCCTTACTGTTCAACAAATGACTGGGTGAGGGAAGGTCAAGATATCTTAGCAAAACCTACTTGTTCAACAGGTTTGTCTATAAGTGGCAACGCGTCAGAATGTTTAGAGCATGCCACATGTGCTGAAGGTGTGATTCTTAGGAAGGAGATTGTAAAGGAAGCATGTGAAAGTGCTGGGCAGGTTTCTTCAGAAATGGTCTATATACCTGTGGGTCACAGTGGCAATGAATTAAATGCTTCTGTTAAGATAGATACTGCAATTACCGAGGGCAGAAATGTGGATATTCCTGAGCAGTGTGAACTGAATTTTACAGAGGAAGTCCCTGCAGGTTCACATGGAAATGATGAGGGTTCAGTAACTGATGAGGAAAAGATCAACCTGTCTGGTGATATGCTAGAAGAAGATACGTATGGCTCTGGCTATGAGTCCGACGGTCATTCTATGGCTATGGATATTGAAGAAGAGCATCGAGAACACGAGTATGAAGATGGTGAGGTCCAAGATCCGCGCCTGCTGGCTGTGACAGAGTGTCAGAAATTTGAGGGAAAATATGTTAGTCATGGTAATTGTGGTAATTCTGAGCATGAAAAGGTAAACTCTGAACTTGCTGGTGCTGATCATCATATTTCATCCCATGTTGAGGAAAATGACTCTAAAATAAAAGTTTCTGAAAACAATGAAGATACTGTGAAAGAATGTATCACCACAACCACTGAAGATGCTGATAATGCTATTATGAAAAACTCATCAACAGTTGAGATTCCATCTTGTGGGGAAGATCAAGAGAGGGCAACCACAATCATTCAAAGAAAATCACTTGATACATCTGGACAGAAAGATGATCTGATGGGCCAGGGGGCAGATTTGTCACCTGTACAAGGCATTACTGGAGGTCAAGGAACTTTAGTTTTTATTGAGCAAGGTTCAGACAAGAACACTAAAACAAATGATGTGGAAAAGAATGAGTTGCCTGAGGTAGAAGCATCTTTAAATGGTCGTGATATGGCCAAGGATGTCAGCAGTGGCCGGAGTAGGATTATAAACTTGTCTCGAGCTTCTAATTCATCATCTCCTGGCAAGACAAGATCTATATCAGGCAGGACTTTGCCATCACATCGAGAAAGATTACCTGATGTGCTGCTTGAGAGTGGTAAACTGCATCCCCGAGGGAGGTGATTATTTGTTATTTTATTTCTCTCTTATGCTCCATTTTTTGACTGTCTAGTATATGTATTATAGTCTGATTTTCTCCCATGGTGATTTGTCTCAGGGATGAAAATTATTTTGATGGCCCTCGCAGATTCCCAAGAGAGAGGCATCAAGAGCATTTCCCCAGAAACTCTAGAATGAATTTTGTCCATGGTAGAGGGAGGATGTCCAGTCGGATTGACACTCTATGTGGTGACAGGGATTCTGAACGTAACTATGCTTCAGAATTTTATACTGGTTCATCAGATTTTGCTGTTCGCAGACATAAATATGCTTCTGCTGTTGCTGAGGCAGATTCTTCTGTTAATTATAATATTGGACCAGATGGTGCATTTGTAGGTACTGCTCGAGGAGGGAGAAAATTATTGGATGATGAGACACCACTTTTCCGCCATGTACCCTCAAGGAGGCGGTCTCCTAGAGGGAGATATGGACCCGCTGCTCGGGGCACTCAAATGCTGCATAGAGTTCCTCGAAACGTTGGGGAAGATGGTTCTGAAGTTACTGGAGTAAGGCATGCTGAGAACACGAGGGGAGTCCCTGATGATGGTACAGATCAGGCATTTACACGTCCCCAACCTTCATATGAAGGGTTAGATGGTCATTTTTTCCAAGGGACTAGGAACTATTCATCTGTTCAGAGAAGGAATCCTCCCCAAGTTCGTTCAAAATCTCCAATTAGATCTCGTTCTCCTTGTCTATGGTCATCTGCCAGAAGAAGATCTCCAGATGGGTTTGGTGCAGCCTCAGAATTTTCTAGTCGGAGATCACCAATTTACAGGATAGGGAGGGTCAGATCACCTGACCATCCTGGTTTTCCCAGGGAAATGGTTGTCAGGAGGAATGGTTCCCCACCATTCTTATCTCGACCTAATGATACAAGGGAAATGGATCTTGGTCGTGATCACGGCCATCCAAGGTCTATCATCTCTAATAGGGGCCAAACAGGAAGGGTTTTGCTCAGAAATGGTAGGAGATTTGGTATTACAGATCTTCGAGAAAGGAGGGATGGAGATGAGTTCTTTGGAGGGCCCATGCACTCTGGCCGATTTCAAGAGCTTGGTGGTGATGGAAATGTTGAAGATAGAAGAAGGTTTAGTGAGAGGCGAGGACCTGTCAGGACATTTAAGCCTTTTAACGGTGCTGATGGTGAAAATTTTCGTCTCAATGCAGTGGATGGTCCTAGACCTCTCAGGTTCTTTCCAGAAGATGATCCAGAGTTCCACGAGAGAGCTAATTTGAGGGAAAGAGAGTTTGATGGACGGATTAAGAACTGTCCTGGAAATGCACCTAGAAGACCCAGAGGCATTGAAGAGCGGGCAGGAAATTACAGGCATGGTGGTCATGTGTTGGGTGATGATGGGTTTGATGATATTTCACCAATGAAGAGGAAAAGGTTTTAATGGTCAATAGACCAGGACTGCAGGCTTGTTATTTTAGATTATATAGGAGACTAGAGGCGGAGTTGCTCGTGGTTTCTTGCACAGCTTGATTGATAAATGTCAGATGCCACCTTCATTTAACACTGATACTTTCAGCCATCAGATGACTGTTCTGTCACGTACATAGCTTGTCTCTTTCAGAACTCTATCCACTGGTTTCTTGTTCTCAAATTCTGGATGTTAGGCCACTTTTCAATTTTCACCATAGCAAGTTTTATAGTGTCATAGTTGTGGCTGCACTTTATGTATGGGCGGGATCATTGCAGTTAAAATCAGTGTTTGTTAATTCTCCAGTGGATGCCCAGTTTCTCAAAAGTATTTTCAGCTTGGCATGCTCATTATGCTTGGTGGGTTGGAGTAGGTATGCAGCAAGGCGCTGTTGGAACTTGGTCTGATTCTGAAGCCATCAAAGAAGCTTTAATAATATCAGTAACTTTCTGTTCTTTGCTTTGCTTCACATTCCCTTTGTTATGTTGCCCAAATATGAATATTCCAATCATGTTTACCAAATTTGTGCAGCCATCTCATACAGTTACTGCACAGTGCTCAAGTTCTTAGAAAGTACTAATTGTTCCGATCTACTTTAATGAATAGAGAAATTTTCAGGCGTGCAATTGCTTTGAACTCAACAGTATCAACTGTTGGAAGCTGAAATGTCTGGTGGACTGAGGTAATTCAACTGTTGGAATCTTAGACTTTGCAGAGTTCATGGTTTGTTGTGCTGCAAGTACTCTTATGGGCTCAAGTTTGACTGAACTTTGGTTAAGCTTTTGTCATTTTTCTCATAGGAAGTCTTAAATGCTTTCAAGAGACAGCGGGTGAATACTAGTTACTTGGAGTAGGCTTTCATAGCTGTTCTTTCATTTGTTACTTGAGAAGGCCATGTTGGTGGCCTGTCTAATCTCATGCATTTGCCAGCCATTGAGTTCTGTCCTGATGTCTTGTCTTCAGTGGATTAGATTAAACTACTACCTCCTATTAGGCATTTGCTTGAAAGGGAGCATGTCTGGAAATCTTAGCTTTTGGGGTTGTAATTTCGTGGTTCTCTTTGGAAGGCAGCAAATGACTGCTATGTTGGATGGTGGCTTCCTGTGTTACTGGTAGCTTTATCTGTTCTTTTCGGGAAAACAGCTGCCTAGGAATGCTGGGGATAATCTATTTCATTGTTTACACTGAGTAGGGTGATTCAGCCACTGCACTCCTGCGATACACTGCTTGTGGTGTGGTATCTACTACTGCATGATTACTGAAACAAAGTACGGTGGGTTTTTTAGAACATATGTTGAATGTGGGTACAGACACGGGGGTTTGTGGTTCTGAAGGTGGTGGTGCAAAACCTCAGGTAAGGCGGTTCCCTTGATTGAACACGCACCTTTACCCGATGTATATTAATTGGTCCTCGAGGATCGGCAACCAGGTTGAATCATGTCTCGTGATCGCACTGACATCACCTTTGTCATCTTTTCTGTTCTTTTTTAATAATGATAAAATAATATATTAATATTAAGTATAATAGAAATGTTGAGTTTTAGCACCAAGAAGCTCATATTAAACAGTATAATGAAGAGTCAAGACGAGCATGGATCATGGATGTTGGGGGACCATGATTTGGTATTTATTAACCATTACTTTTGGGCAACAAGTTGACTGTTACAAGTCAGCTTATGGATTGCATGTGGATTGAAAGCTGGACTTTTCGAAATTTGACCGTCCCAATTTCCAATAGATGATTAAAAAAAAAAGGCTGGAAATATTTGAAGAGAATCTCTGTCTGCTACCAAAAGAGGAATGCATTTTGCTAGCAGCCTTGGTGATTTCTTCTATTCTTTTTCCCGTGACTCCTTATTTGGATTGGATTGTCATTGTGCAAACAGAATGTCAAAAAACCTTGGAATTAGGGGGGGGGGGGGGGGCGGCGCTGGCAAGAGCCATTAAGACGAGAATAAAGATTGACTCTGAATCTCATAATTGCACGCAGTTGCAACCTTGACATCTGCCGGCAAAAGTTTGCTGCCTGCTTGATAGAAGTATAGTTTTGAAACAGGATTGGACTGGCAGGTTGATTTAGAATCTGGTCGATCCGGGTATGGAACTGGTTCGGGTCTAAAAAAAACCTGTTTAGAAGTTGGTTTGGTGAAACTCGACCGACCCGATTGAGATTCGATCTTTTTTTTTTATATATGCATATAGGTTAAACGACAAAGATAAACAATTTATTGAAAATGCAAGCCTGCAATTGCAAATAAAAAAAACCTAATAAAGAAAAACAATTTCAATCCCGAATTGCAGAGGAATAGTAATTCTTGATTCAATCATTAATTCATCTCACCATTTTCTCAACAATTCCAAAATCATTTGTGCTTTTAAGTTGAAGAAGAGGGAATCTATTGATTAAAAGAGATGATAAAGGGATTTTCTTTCTCTTCTCTCTATGTTGAAGAAGAGAAAATAGGGTGATGTTTTTTTCTTCTGTTTGAAGGTAAAGGAGGGGAAAGGCGGTGGAAGCGACCGATTCACTCACCAGATCCAACGCTTCTTACTTGAGAAGAGTCTGTTGACTCTTTTTCCTCTTCTTGTGAGTGGTGACAACAAAGAAGAGTCCATTTGTTGTGGGATACTTTTTAATGATATTTCTTTTGTTTTTTTTATCTTTTGCTTAGTTTAATAATTTAGAGATTGTTTTTTTTTAGGAGAAAAAGTGTTTTTGATAAAATTAAAATTTTATTTTATTTTTTATTTTTTTAATATATTAGGGTCAAAATAAAATTTTTTAAAATATAAAAATAATATTTTAATATATTTTAAAAACAAATATTTTAAAAAACAATAATTACTACCAAACACACTCTTTCATTTAATTTTGCATCTCCTTGAATATTTGCGGTGAAAAATTACTTATTATTTTTTATAATAAAAAAGTTAATATTAAAAGAGGCATAAATATACCATTATTTTCACATAATAATTATATAAAAAAATAACAAGCATGAGAATTGATCATTAATTTAAACGGAAAATAAAATTCTTTGAAACTCTCAAATTTAAAATGTCATTGGACAGATGAGTTAACGGCAAGAATATTCACAAATGAGTTGACATTAAGGATATTTTATATATATAATTTTACCATATATATAATTATAAAAATATTATAATTATATAAAAATAAATAAAAAATATTTTTTTTTAGTTGACTCGGGTTAACTTAACTGACCCGTGATCTGATTACTAGACCGGATCGATAACCGGATTTCTGCACGTCAACAACTTGTATGATAAAGATTAGAATTTGTGCTCGTTCTAAATGGTTGGACCAAGCATTTTCCGCCCATTTCTCCTGAATGTTTAAGTCTTGATTGGATGATCCGACTGTCTGGTGATTTTTGTAAATTGCTTTGATGACAGTAATTTGGAAGGGAAAGTTCCATGAAAGGGTCAGGTAACCCTGATACCATTTTACCCCACGACAATATTTAGAAAAAGTCCCCAGTCAAACAAAAAGAACTGAAGTTCCTGTACTCAATTAAAAATAAAATTGTGTGCTTGTACTGCAATCATCCCTATTTCCCCGTATCATTTGTATTCTTGCATTTTATAGGCCAGCAATTGTAGCGTCTTGAGACCGATTGGGTGGTTTTCTTTAAAGGCGTCGACCACTGCTGCCCTGGGGAACGCATTTCAATGCTCCTTTTTCCAGGGCTCCTAGGGAGTCTGCGGTTTCTTCCAATTTAGAATTCGGTAGGGCTGACTCTAAAACCAGTGACCTGATTATTTTATAAAGGCGTGTTTAGACAATTCTGAACTTGCGTACACGTTCAGACTTGAAGAAGGTTTATGAAGTTTTACTCGTTCCTTCTTTTGAACTCTTTTGACGCCTATAAGCCAAAACAAATGGGTTGAAAATTTTGCTCGACTGCTAGCTAGGAGTGGCGTGTGGCAGGGATCTTCAGTTTTTGCATTATTATTTTTCAACTCTGGACATCGCTTGCCCCAACCATAAGAGTCTTGTGTGGTTGTGTTGCGACTTTTGTTGCTTTGCCGTACCATCGCAAGCAATTGGTAAACGATTCACATTCGGTTTCAGGGCAATATATATAACAATGGAATAATGCTCCCACGGTCACCCCATTCCAATTTAACAAAAGAAAACTCTCCCATTTTCTCAAGACACTTTTCTAAAACTTAGACGTGTGTAAACTTATCATCCTACGTCTCAGTGATACCGTGCTTTTAATATAAATGCCAGAAGTTAAGACCCACCTGCCTAACTCCTGAGTGCAACAATGCTGTCGCTAGCGTGTCCAGATGAAGTAAAGCGACGAGGCAAAAGAAAAATATAATCGTCGTGGTAGTAGTAGAACGATAAATCAATCACTTGAGTTACTGATACAACGTTGTGGGAGCATACCAGTCAAGAAATGTCAACTTACAGCAATTTATAGATGCAAAAATATTTGACTAGTTAATGGCTTTGAGTTTCTAGGCACGAAATCGATCCCAAGTTCCCAGCTTTGCATCCAAGAACAAGAACACCATGGGTAATGAAAGTAAGTTGAAAAGTATCACAATGTGTAGCAAGATTACAATATATCTTAAAGATGATTCCTGTTACTGTTTTGTATGCATGATGTCTTTTTTCGAGCGAGGAAATCCGGTGCCATAGTTGGCTGTGTGATTTCTATAATGTATATTCTCTGGCTAAGTCCAAGACAGTACAGGAAAGCAACATTTTCGAATGGATTTGCTAATGGGCCATCTCGAACCCCATTTATGGGCCTTGAGTAGGCCTGGGCTTTGTACTCGGTCGGATTTGGTCAGATCGTTGCTGAAACATGTGCTCTCGATTATTAACCTCCGCAGTCCGCACGCGTTGTTCGAAGAGTGTCCCTGCCCTCCATGCTCTCTCAGCTTCCTCTGTTGTTTGTGCTGAATAATTCAATCGAATTCTTGAAATGGAAAACGCTTTTCAGCAATTATTCAGCATTCGAAAAATTCTACTCCTGTGAGGAAGTGGAGTTGATAAATAATTATTACAATAAATCCTATTAAATTATTTAGGAGGGAAAGAATACAACTCGAAATACATAATGATTTCTCATAATATATAGAGATCCACGTGCATAAATTTGATTGCTCTTATGTATCTATTTCGATCAAATTTCACACAAGTGTGTGATATTGTTGTAAGCTGTAATATATCTTGAAAACATCAAAATTGATATATTTAAAATAAACAAGTATAAAATTATAGTGCAGCTATAATTCAAAAAAAGAAGAAGGAAAAAAGGTGTCTTAACATAGATAAATGCATAAAATAGTGCAGCATGTTGTTATCCGTCCACAAAAGGCAATACACAAAATAATTAAAAAAAAAAAAAAACAGAAGAAAGGGAAAACTCTTTAATCAATAAAGTAAAAACTATACTAACGTTCTCTCAAATAAAAATTAAAAAAAAAGGGGGAAAAACAAAAGTCAAGTTGCAATTCTTATAATTGACAGAGCACTAAATAAATTATAATCCGACTTAACCTCAGAAAATCCAAAAGGATTATAACTTCCTGTACCGCCATCAACAACATTACGCACGGACCCAAACACGGCCTATCATTGACACCTCCTTACTCGAATCCGCCTCTCTCCCAGTCCCTCTCTAATATATATATATACTTCTTCTTTTTTTTATCTCCTCCTATATCCAACTTATCGAACGTTTTTTACTCTTACTAATTTTTGTTGCATTTATTTACACATACAGAATTTTTTTATTTTTGCTATTTTTGATTCTGCTGTTCTCAATTGATTTTCTGTTACTTCCCTCTCGCTGTCTCAATCGCTTTCTTTGTGTTAATCTATCGAAGGTTAGATTATTCTCTTAATTTACTGTTACTAAATTAGGGTTTTGTGGAATTCTAAATTTTGTTTTTCAAGCTTAATTTGATCCTAATACGTTTAATTTAGGATGCTGAGTAGATGATGATGATGAATCAAGGAGTCAATGCGCAAACCATAGCTTCGGTGGACCCTAATTCACTTGAGGTAAGTTTCACAGATTTGTATTCTCTGGCATTAGCTTTAGTTTCTACTTAACGAAGTAATGTCCGACGTTGATATGACTTTTTTTTGTATTAAATTGATAAATATTACTGGCAAATTTTTGAACTTATTTGATATGAATTATTGTTAACGGTGGACCAGAGTAAATTATATTTATTCCAATGAATTAGGTTTGGCGTTACCATGCTGTTTAGAGGAAATTTAGTGTCAGTTGGGAGTTTTTGTTAATCTTTGTTTTTTAGTAGCACATTGGTAGAAGATCGAACAAAAGTTTACATGCGATCTTGATGTTGATATAATTGTGTGTATGGAAAGCTAGTTTAATTCAAAGTTCCAAACCGGCGTGTTTCGATGATTCTTGTAAAATTTGTGATTTATGACGTCTTTGTCAGAGCATAATTTTTATTTGCTGCTGTTTTAGGGTCGATATGTTGTTGATGCGAACCAAGGGAAGACATCTTATATTCCCTCAGTAAATGGATCTGAAACTGCACCATGGACCACGCATAGAGTGGATAATCACTCCACGGAGAATGGAATCCTTTCAAATTCCAGTTATCACCATGATCAGCAAACACAGCAGCCTGCAAGAAATGCTCAAGATAGTTTGAACACGACATCCCTTTCTAGTTCATCGACTCAAGAAACAACAAATGTAGTGCAAGATTACAGTAGTTATGCAGCATACAACCCTACAGATCCATATGGTTATGGAAACACTGGATATTCAACAAGTTACTATAATAATGGTTATCAGCAGCAAACCAACCATTCATACTCTCAGCAACAACCAAACCATTCATACTCTCAGCACCAACCAAACCATTCATACTCTCAGCAGCAGCAGCCTAGCCATTCATACTCTCAGCAGCAGCAACCTAGCCATTCATACTCTCAGCAGCAACAACCTAGCCATTCTTACTCGTCGACTGTAGGAGCATATCAAAACACAGGTGCTCCTTATCAGCCTCTTTCCTCATTTCAGAATACAGGGTCTTATTCTGGGACAACAAGTTATTCAACCACTTACTACAATCCTGGTGATTATCAGACAGCTGGAGGTTACCCAAGCAGTGGATACAATAATCAGACTACCTTGTGGAATGATTCCAATTATGCAAATTATACGTCTCAACAGTATTCAACCTATGCTCCAGACACAACAAGTGCTTATAGTTCCGGTACTGCAGCCTCGACATCAATGAACAATGAGCAGCACTACAAGCAATGGGCTGATTATTACAGCCAAACAGAAGTTATTTGTGCTCCTGGGACAGAACACCTGTCTGCTGCTAGCACATCTAAACAGGGAAGTGCTGTGTCTGGTGTGTATCCTACTTCCAGCACCCAGCCTCCCTCATCTTTCACCCCGACATCTCAGAGGACTGAATCTGCGTCTTCTGATTTGCCTTCTTTGCAGGTACATTATCTTGGAGCTAGCAAGATCAAATTGCTACCATGAAGATATCTATGCATGTCCCTTTTCTTATTTTTCTCCTTACTCCTATCATTATTTCATGATCAGCTTTTTATTTGACTTTTTCTTTGCTTAAGCGTAATTACTTTTCTATTATTGAAATTGTGATCTGAGGTCCTGCCTGGTGGGTGTGGAGGGAGGGGGTCCTTGAGATAAGGGACCATGGACTAGATTGAAGAATATCAGGGTGGGGTTGGTATATAATTTCCTGGGTTTGATTTGATTAGAATCTGATATTTGAGTATTTAGGACGCTGTTGTTGCATGAGAATTGTTATCTTGTGGGTAAGGTCACATTTAACATCTGTTTGGTGATCTTGTGATCTATGCATACCCCATCCTTGGCACGATCAATTCATGTTTTTTAAATTTGTTTATAAACCAGTAGGAATGATTTTTCCACTTGAATATTTAAAGAAAGGCCTCCTGTAGGTTCTCAAATTACAGAGTGGGCTGGAAAAAAAGTTTTGAAGTGCTCTATTCAAACACAACTATTGCTTCCCTTGTAATGTAAAATGATACATGCATAATTAAGATTCTTCTGTTTTAAGATGATGCATGTGATCTGGACTGGTGGACATGTTCTAGACATCTGTCTTTTCTCTCTCCCCGCAAATAATTGCAGCATGTTATCTTTTTATGTTTTTAAAGAAACTGGTGAAAAGAGAGCATGAAAGTTTTATGAAAGTGAAATTTGTCATCCTTGAGAAATGTTGGGGTTTTAAGGGATGCTGAATTGCGAGAGACTGGAGTTTTAAGGGATGCTGAACTGCAAGAGACTTGTGAAGTTTCATTATTCTTTGGTTTTTTTCCCCTCAATTTAAAATATGTATTTTAAAATTATGTCCTGATTTGGTGTTAGTTCAGAAGGCGTAGGAAAACATTTTTGTGACAGATTCTATCAGGTTTCTGTCATAACATGATACTGTGATTGTGATATTTTCAGGAACTGCAAATTTCACTTTCATAATACTTTCCAGCTCTCTCTTCATCAGTTTCTTTATATACATCAATAGTTAACATGCCACATTTATTTGAGAGAGAGAAAAAAAAAATGTCTGGAAAATGTCCACCAGTCTAGACGCATCATATGCATCATCTTAAAACAGGAAAGACTTGCAGAGTTTTGTTATTCTATGGTGTTTTTTATTTACATTTCTCAATTTAAAATATGTATTTTAAAATTATGTCCAAAGTTGATGTTAATTCACAAGGCATGGGTATTAAAGGAAAAGGTATAGATTCTTTCAGGTTTCTGTCATAACATGATACTATGATTGTGATAAGGATTCATATCTGGTTTCTGGACTATAATCATATGCTTAATTGATTCTGATATTATTTCCTATCAATAATAGTTAATGCTTTTAATTTGTCAATATGATGCATCTGCTAGAGATTACTTGTCCAGACATGTTACAGCTCTTGTTACTATGTGGCTCGTTTCTATATATGTGTTCGTTCTCATTCTCGAGAATGTTTTAATGTTTGATCCCCAATTGCTTGTCTAGATTTGTGATTATAGTTCCAATATATATATGTGAGATCCTCATTTAACTTTGTTGGGGTTTGCAGCATATTTGACTATACGTGAGATCCTCATTTGATTTTATTGGGATTTACTATGTGGCTTATTTCTATATATGTGTTCTAATTCTCGAAAATGTTTTAATGTTTGATCCTCAATTGCTTGTCCAGTTTTGTGATTATAGTTGCGATATATATGTGAGATCTTTGTTTGACTTTGTTGGGGTTTGCAGCATATTACATGTATTAATTGTGTTGGATTAGTTAATCATTTCACAAAAAAAGCTTAGTTACTCAAGTTAATGTTGTCTTTTCTGGTTTTCTTGTCAGATTAGTGCAACTATCAGTAGTGCTCATGATGGCTGGAAACAAGGGGCTCCAAGTTTTCAAATTCACCATGCTAGTCCTACGCAACCACACTTTCAATATTCTCTTGATTCAAAAGCTTCATATGATAATTTTCAGGAACAACAACAGACTGCTCATCAAGGTCCTAATTCACAATTTCCTGCTGCTCATCAGGTGACCCAGAGTTATCAATCACCTCTGCCAAATGCTCCATCTTTAGATACTCGAAGGGTAAACATGATGCAGATTCCAACAAATCCTAGAATTGCTTCAAATTTAGCTTTGGGCTTATCGAAAACCGATAAGGATGGCTCTATGACCAATGCAGCAGCAAAACCTGCTTATATTAGTGTGTCGATGCCAAAGCCAAACAACAAAGTGTTGTCCAATGACACAACTATTTCCATGCTTAAGGTGATATTGGTTTCTTATCGAATTGTCCTTCTAAAAGTTAATGTTTCCACACATAATTTGTTTTTGAGGTACCCACCAAAAAGTCTTTCAAAGTCTAAAGTTGTTTTAATTTACTTATAAATCTCTAGTTCTTTTTGGCAGAACAATTTCAAATTATGAACCTGGTATTCTAGATGTTAGAAGATTTGCCAGATCCCTTTTGTTTTGATAGCATGTAACTTAGTGTAGAGGGTTTTACCAATTCTTTTGTTGTTTCTAAGCTAAAGACTTAGGTTATGTGAAAAGGTTGGGCTATATTCATAGATGTGATGTTTAAAAAGAATCCTTGAATATCTATGCAAGCAGCATTGATGAGAAAGAAGTGATGGGTGGTTTTTGACCTGAAGTTGTAGATGAGTAGGGTTGATTGAAGAGGGGGTTGTGCGGTTGGAGTGGTATATGGCTAGATGCTTCTATACTGATAACAGAAAAATTCCTGCCTTAATTGCTCTAATCATTTTTTGTCTAGCATGGAGGAAGTATAGGACTTTTGAGGGAGAGAAGTTCCCTTTCTCTGTTTACATTCCATAGTCAGGCTAAATCTCTATGCTTTTGGTATAAAGCATGATATTTTGATTTTGTTCAAGGTTTATTTTTTCGTCTGTAGGTGGTGACTGTTTTTTTTTTATTAATTGTTTTTTGGGGGGGTTAGGGGGGTGGACGATTTCCAACTTCTGGATTGTACCGCATTGGTGTTCCTTAGACGAGTTTTGCTTATCCCAAAAAAAAAGAGGAACTCTTGCAGGAAGTTTTCTTTTTTCACAAATTGTCTTTTATCTTTCACTGTTTCATTAAAAATATCATCTGAATATTGTTTTTATGCAGCATTAATAACTTTCTTGCTTCTTGCAGCCTGGAATGTTCCCTAAGTCACTGTGTCGCTATGTTGAAAGGGCTTTCGATCTCTGTAAAGATGACACGCAAAGGGTAGCTTGTCAGGCTATCATGAAGGAGGCGAGTTGCACAGTCTATAAGCTATTCTGGCATCATTTGTTGCCTTTAAAGTGTGCAACATCATATGCTCATTTTCCTTTTTTCACTTTATTTTTTCCCCTTTGGCATGGTTTTAAGCTTGGAATTGATTATATGGCACTTATTATAACTTCTAGAATCCATTCATTCTGACATGTAACAAATAGATTGTCAACATCCTGTTTAACATGGTCTAAATATATGTTATTTAATGCATATGGGCAGCAACAAAGAAGTTATCATTCTTGATGCTAAAACTGTATCTTAGAATTGATATATTAAGATGAACTAGAGTGGCTACATCTTGTTGCAAGGTAGAAATTAGATAGAATTTTCATATTTTAGTGGGCTGCCTCTTCTTCTATGATCTGCCCATGTCTTGGCTGATGAGTGTTGTGATAAGTGAGATAGTGGCAAGAGATTCAAAGAAATCACTGAAATCTAGTACATATAAAGAACTCATAAGATTTTGGAATAGTGAAACTAAATGTAGATGCCTTTTCTTATCCATCTAAGACTCTGGTATGAAGTCTGATACACTATTTTGGGAGTCTCTGCAACTAACTCCCGAAGTCTTTAACTATTTCTGCCAATTACCTTGCATTTGTTCAGTTCAGTTCAGTTTTGTTCTAATCATCCAAATTCAGAAAGGCGCCATAGGATTTGATCTCTAAGCTATTTGAGGCTATGTCTGCTGAAAATTCTTTGTTACATCATGTTCTGTATGGTCTTCTTTCTTATTGAGATTTAGTAACATGGTGTTCCTGGAGTTTTTTAAATTGCCATGGTTTAACTTATGTTAATTTGTTCTGATTTTTGATAGCATGTGTATCAAGTTTTTTTCTCCTTTTTGTCCAGATCATCACGAAGGCAACTGCCAATGGTACACTTGACACCCTAGACTGGGATGCGGAGCCTCTTTTTGCAATACCAAATTCTGAGGCTGTCAATGTGGAGTATGTAACCTTTCAGCTGCTCTCTCCTCTTACTATCATGACTTAAATAATTCTTGTAATCTAGCTTATATTTGACCTTTTAGCAATTTTAGGTGGATATAAAATTTCTTTGAATCCAACAATAAACATTTGTTGAACTTTTATGGTTGCAGGAGTTCACAATATTCCACTCCTGTTTCTTCAGTACCGAAGTATAAAAGGAGTCCAAGCAGACTATCTAAAAGTAGGTGGGAGCCTTTACCAGAAGAGAAATCAGTAGACAAATCTGTTTCCACCAGTAATGATATTGTAAAATATGGTGGTTGGGACAGAAAGGTATATCTTGTTGCTCTCATATTTTCTCCCTCCTCTCATTACCTATTAATTTCTTGGGAGTCATTGTTGGCTCCTGTATTTTGAGTTTGGAAGTGCTCTCTGCATCTTGTTTAGATCATTTATTAACCTGTTTAATTATACAGGCTCCTAGTGCGAATTCCGAGAGCAAGGAGAATGCTGTGAATAATGTGAAGTTTTCTTTATCAGAGCAGAAACTTTCAAGAAAAAATAATCAGAGGCCAGTTAAGAGGCAACATCTTGCTGATGGTTTGGATGCTGCTTATAACGATGCATCAAGTGACAGTGATAAGGAGCAAGGTTTAACTGCTTATTATTCTAGTGCAATATCAATTGCCAATACACCAGAGGAAAAAAAGAAACGTGAGAGTCGCTCTAAGAGATTTGAAAAGGGACAGGGATATCGAACTGAAGTTAATTATTTCAAACCAAAAAATGCTGGTGCTGTGAACTTTTACAGTCGGCGGGCGAGTGCATCGATGCTTAGCAACAGCTTTGATGACAGTGGAAGCAAAGCTGTTGAAGACATTGATTGGGATGCACTAACTGTCAAGGGTACCTGCCAAGAAATTGAGAAACGTTTTCTGCGCCTTACTTCTGCACCCGATCCCTCCACTGTAACTATCTAACATCTTAATGTCATTTTTATCCTTTTGCATCCATAAATGAACAAAAGTTGACTTTTTATTTTTTTTAGAGAGGAAGGAAAATAATGGAAAAGACAATAGATGAGGAAAATATTTTGATCTCTTTTTTTTGGAAGAGAGGACAATAGGAGGGATGGAAAGGGAGAAAATTTATTTTCCCTTGTTTGGTAAGAAGAAGAAAAGGAAGGGGATTTTTTTTTTTTTTGGTGTTTTGGGTGGGAATGCTGCTGTTTACTTTTTTTTTCATAAGATGCTATTTTAAATTCAAAATCAAGGTTAAAATTAGAAATTTAATTTTGTGCCATTTACTTCCCTTTTTTTTTTTTAATGAGATGCTGTTTTAAACTCAAAATCAAGGGTAAAATTGGAAATTTAATTTTGGTGTTTTGGGTGGATTACTTTGCTGCTGTTACTTTTTTTTTTTCATGAGATGGTACTTCTCCCCGTCTTATTTCCTAATTGGAAGACTTTTCTCACATTTTTCCTTTCATTTATTTTCCTCACTTCCCAAGCAAAAGATGAGTTATACACAAATATATAATGTGATTTGTTTGGTCTGAATCAGTACTGCTTTGCAGGTGAGACCAGAAGAAGTGCTGGAAAAGGCTCTGCATATGGTTCAGAATTCTCAAAAGAACTACCTTTATAAATGCGATCAATTAAAATCTATTCGTCAAGATCTAACTGTACAACGAATACAGAATCAGCTGACAGTTAAGGTGTGTGGGATACCCATTTTACCATGCGACATGAAAATTTCCTGTTCTTTTGTTTTGAGTCTATTTAGTTTTGTTTTTGTGTATATTCAGGTGTATGAAACGCATGCTCGATTAGCACTGGAAGCAGGGGACTTGCCCGAGTATAATCAGGTTGGTGGGGCTATTAACATGACCATAAACCATGTTATTTTTCTCTAGTTCATTGTGTTGGCTGGACTTTAGTCAAATTCCTTTTGAAAATTTGTTGCATTGTTCAGGCATCCAGGTTTTTCTTCCTGAGACTAGAAGTGATTTTCCATTCACACATTCTTATTCTAACCAATCAGTTGAACCATTTCCAATAAGACATTGCACCTGGCAGAACAGTCTGCATGCTAATAACTGTGCTGATGCATTATATCTGAGGCCATAAAAATTCTGTAGCTGGAAAAATGATGTTTAGTCACATTAGTTGTGGCTGGATGATTTGAAAACTCGTAGGAAAATGGAGCCTTAAAGCTTTTATCTAGCATGCAGCTTTTTGCTGTATATGTTCTGTCATCATCAATGTAATGTACCATTGTGGACATATTCAGACTCCTTTGCCTTAATTTATTCTCGGTTGCAAGTATTGTTTTGGAACTTCTACTCTGACATGGTATCCTTGTATTAGTGCTTTCTTTCTTGCCAGTGCATGTCAAGTTTCCTACATTGTAGAAGCTTGTGCTTTATTGGAGTTTGAATCTGAAGTAATGTCTATTTCACTGCTTGAAATTCAAATTTCAAAAAACAGAAAGATATAAGAATCAATGAAGCAGTTGCCTCTCCAATACTGTGATAAATTATTTATAGAATATGATGATTGTGACATATAATTTTTTGCTTTCTCTATTTTGTTTCAGTGTCAATCACAGTTGAAAACCCTCTATGCTGAAGGAATTGAAGGATGTCATATGGAGTTTGCAGCTTATAACTTACTCTGTGTTATATTGCACTCGAATAACAATAGAGATCTTGTTTCATCGATGTCAAGGTTAGTGACATTCACTCAATTAGAGTTTGGTTATGCTGATGCTCGATGTTGGACATTTGCTGAATTAGAGTTTGATTACACTGATGCTCTACATATTGAATTGTCTTTTTGTTGCATACTTTGGGTTTTTAATGTCTAAAGCACGTGCAAGGTTTAATTTTCAACTGGTGACTCCTAGGATAATCAGTGTAGATCAGTCTGCATTCATTTGTTACGATACAAAATGATTCTGCTACAATTTAACACTGCTGTTTTGATTTTCCAGATTAACCGAGGGAACAAAGAAGGATAAAGCTGTTAAACATGCTCTTGCAGTTCGTGCAGCTGTCACTTCAGGAAACTATGTAATGTTCTTCAGGCTTTATAAGGAGGCGCCTAACTTGAACACTTGCCTTATGGGTGGGCATTAGAAACTCTCCTCTTTTTGAAATTTCACTTTGGCAATCCATTATTGACAAGAATGTTTTTCCTCTCACAGATCTCTATGTTGAAAAGATGCGGTACAAGGCTGTGAGTTGCATGTCCTGGTCATATCGCCCTACAATACCAGTTTCTTACATTTCACAGGTTTTGGGCTTCTCTAGTTCGAGTGATGGAAATGATGGGAAGGACTCAGACGGGTCAGGATTAGAGGAGTGTGTGGAATGGATGAAGGCCCACGGTGCTTGCCTTACCACAGATAACAATGGAGAGATGCAGCTTGATACAAAGGTATCTTCAATTTAACTGTAAATTTTCACAACATATAACACTTACTTTGTGCCTAAATGTTGGTTACCGTGTATTTTTGGTTTCATTATGACTAAATGTTGGGTCCTTGATGTGCAGGCTTCATCTTCCAGTCTATATATGCCAGAACCTGAAGATGCTGTGGCCCATGGAGACGCTAACCTGGCTGTTAATGATTTTCTGACACGGACATCCTTGTAGCCAAGGTGATTTATATTGACAACATAGTAAGAAAACCATGGAAAAACTTGTGCCGCCCTCAACAATATATTCGTACAGCCAGGAACGCGGGGTATTATCCGGGCCGAGGAGTTTAGTTCAAGCCTGTGGAGGTTGGCTGTAACATTAGAGAGGGTAGATCATAGGTGTATAGAGTTGGAACAGACGATGAAATAGGGCGCACAAATTCCCCTTAGAAATGATTTGCCTAGGGTTGCTGAGTGCTCTGAGCTGGCACGATAACTTGTGACTAGGTTGTTTGCTTTTTGTAACAATGATTCATTCTTTATTGGGAAAGAAAGACATGGCGTGTTAAAAATACTCGAAGAGGAAGGAAATAAGAAACATGAGTTTTGCTGTGTGTTGTATTAATGAAAGTTAAATGATTTTTTTAGCACTAACATGCAATTGTTGCTTGATTTGCTGCTTCTGTGAGGTGAATTTTCTTATATTGCACAAGTTAGAGAGCGACGGAGTGAATCTCAGGTTTAGGGAAGGCCACTTCTACAGTTGAAAAGCAACGGATTTGATTGCGGTAGCTTTGGTTTCTAGATATACTTTAAAATTGTGTTTTACTTTAAATGTATTAAATTAATGTTTTTTTATGTATTTTTTTATACAGTTTTGATGGGCTAATATTAAAAATAAAATATATTATTTTGATTTATTTTCAATTAAAACGGAATAACAAAAACATGTATGGGATGTGCGAAAATCCTTGCAGAAAACACAGTGAAAGACCACTAGAAGCATTAGGAAGATAATTTTATAAGGGAATCTTCAGGATGCATGCTGTGGTGGAGGTTACTTGAATCTGATTGCCTGGTGGATGATTAAAAATTGTGTTTATGGCCCTATTCTCTGTTAATTGTCACTATTACTCGTAATAGAAACAATGAATCCAAAAGCACCTAAGAAATCTGTTCCTAGACTTCCTTACTCTAAGGTCCTAAAACATGCCAAATGTCGGTTAATCTTTCTGGCAGCATTCCTCCCGATCTTGCCACTATGTCTTTTCATTTGATGAACAGATGAGACAAATTTAACTGATAAGACAGACGAGGAAAGGTCCATCTGACTCCTCCATAAATAAATGAATGGACGGGTAAACAAGCGTATTACCACAACCACCCTTAACAATGTCACAAATAAAAACCTAAATATGGCTCCAAAACAACAAACTTGTATTCCAAAACAAGTGTTAAAACATTAATTTTTGTTTTTGTTTACAAATTACTCGTTGATTCAATCCTTACTAGGGGCGGATTCAGGCCAGATGCTAACTTTCTCTTTCTCGTACTTGACATACATAGCAGTAACCGCGGTTACAAAATAAACCTGAATCAACACAATTGCTGGTGTGTGATAGTTAATTACACTTTTACCCGTTGCAAGCTCTACTAATAACAAAGCTGATAGCCCAAGAATCGCGATCCTCCCGTTTACCCGTTCACTATACGGGCTAAACCCGAGTTCCACTTTTAACCCCCCAGAAACCGATTCTTTTAAAGGAACTGGAGGAAGGTACATTCCTGACCCAGACCCGGATGAGGATTTCCCTTTCTTAGCTTTCCGGAGCTCTGCTTTCTTGCCGGTCCCGCTTCGGTATCGGAGTCGAACCTGGGACAGGCGGCTCTCGAATGGATCATCAGATTCGGACCCGGGTTTGGAATCGGGGGTTGTGTCTGGTTTGTTGTCATCTGTGGTCGCACGGGTGGTGAAGGAGTGTTTGGGCACGTGGGATCTGATCGGGAATGCGGCGCGTGGGAAAGGGAAATGAGTCGCTGCTGCAGTTGTTGAGAGTTGCAGAGAGGGTGAAGATGGTAGTGTAGCCATTGTTAAATTTCTGGTGAAGTTGTTCTCTTTTAGTGCGTGTTATTTTGTTTGGATAAGGCACAAAAACTCTCCGCCTCAGTTTTTTCTTTTCTTCTTTTTTGTGGCGGGAGTTGTTAGTTAGCGATTGGCGCAGTGAGAGCTATGTGTATTTTATTAATGGGTAGTTTTGTCATTGTAAAATTCTTTAATGTGGATGGGCCTGCCACTGTCCCAGATGTATTTAAATGGACTTGCTAAAAAGTTCAATGTGATTGATATTGGGCTAATATCGGCCCAGTTTTAGATTTAAACTACAGATAGGATTTGGGCCCGTGATTAAATTCTAACCCGGTCATAGCAGGGTGAGTGGGGGAATTATTAGGTACTCTTGGGGTAGTTTTCTTCATTTAACTATCATGGACTCTCATTGTCATGCGAGTGAGAAAACATTATTTCATCTGTCGAGATGAGTATATTAAGCAAGGTGTCGAGCTACTGTTGGCATCTACATCCATAGTGTGGGTGATCTTAGAGTTTGAAACAGTGGAAGAAATTTGTTATTGAACAATATTTATGAGCTATATCATTTCAGAGGTTATATGTAAAAGATAAATTGTCAGATAGACTTGGTATATCATGTTATTCATAGATTAGGCCAATAAATGTCAGATATATAGAAAAAAATTTAGTGATCCCTGCCTAATGATATGAATATTTTACATAATTTCATCTGCTTATTGTATTTATTGGTCTAATGTGGTAACACCGTCGTGCTCTTAAGTATTTTAATTCAAGCTTCTTCCTTCTAAAATGTAGAATAGAATAGCCCCATTGAAGCAGCTTTTTAAAAAAAAATTAAAAAATTATGGAAATTGATTTTTTTAAAAAAATAAAATATTAAATGATAAAATTAAAAATAAATTAATTTTATAAAAGAATTTAAAAAATTAAAGTCAGTCTTTGAAATTCATTATTCGAGTCATAAAACTGTGACTAGTATCATAAAAGGTAAAAAAAGAGAGAAAAAGCAAGATATCTAATAAAAAATAATAATTAGAGAAGAAATTGAAAAATATATATATAAAAAAAAATTCAAAACAAAACAAATAGCAATGAAAAGAATGAAGAGAAAATTCAACATGGAAATAAATTCAAAATCAAATGTTAGGGATAAAATGAAAAATAAAATTCAACCATTAAAAGAAAAGAACTTAAAAGAATAAAAAATAAATTTGATATATAATTAAATTAAACTAAGTGATTAGGAATGGAATTGAGGGGGGATAAAAAAGATCAAATTTAACATAAAAAAAATAAAATGCTAGGAATGAACTCGAAAACAAAATCAATTGGTAAAAAAAAAAAAAATAATAATAAAGGCTAAATTTCATGTAATTTCTTTTTAAAAAAACTCAAAGCAAGATAAATCTCTCACAACATGTACTACATACAACAATACTGTTTTATATATCTCTGCAATGTTATCTGAAAAAATAAACTCCAGTGGACATAATAGGTTATCATTAAGAAGTAATAAGATATAGCTTAGAGTACCTTAAATAAGGCCCGAAATATTAAAAATAACAATTATAAATTAAAACTTTACTTGATGACCATGATAGACTAGGAAAACTAAAATCCTTGATTGAAAAAAATTCTTGTTCACTCGGACATGTTGCCATCTCTTGGTACTCTAACCATACAAGAAAACTTCTTCGGTTAACTTTCTTCAATAATACGCATGACTCCCTCAATAAAGCCCATGATTTTAAATTTAAATTAGCTCGGTAAAGGATGTGCATGCATGAATTAAATTGGCCGAGGTTTAATATTCACTTTTTGATGTTAATTTACACCGACTTAAATATTTTGAATAAATCCATTGAACATATCTTCAAGTTTTTTTATCTTTGATCCTGCTTAAATTAAACTTGCAATAAATCTTTCAATGTATCATTGATAAATAAGAAGACAACGTTATAATTTAGCAAGGAGAAAAGAGAAAAAAAAAAGAGAGAAAAAAGATAATTGGAACTCAATTACTGCCTCATCTCGTACAATTGTTGCATCACCGGAAAAAAATATCATCGCACTTCCAACATCATAATTAAAAGGCCATGTTTCATTATGAGATACTGCCACACATGTCACCTTAATAGTGTAATTTAGTCCATCTACTGATGCGTGCATGACACACAATCAAACACAAACAACCTTTTATCTTAATGTTTTACATGATAAAAAATCAAAACACCCTTAGTCTACTTAAACACATAAAAAAAAAAAAACAGAGTTGATGATATAAAAGTATGTGTATATATATATATATATATATATATATATATGCGCGCGCGCGTGCGTGTGTGTGAGAGTGGGTGTGTGTGTAAAAGTTTTGTTTTAAAGTTTTCGAGGACAGCTATGTAACTCAACTGTTTATTAAAAAGGGAATTGACTCCAAAACCTTCTAACTAAGTTCTTTTTTATTTGCCAAAAAGTTATTTTAGTAATTCTCTTGTTTAAAAAATGAAAAATTACTTCTATGACCCTTATGAATTTGAAAATAATAAACGTTTTCATTTGAAAATACCATAATACCACTAATTGCAATCTTTTTCTTCTTCTTTTTTTAGAGAAGGACAAAATGAATAAATAAATAAATTTAGACATCCTCGATAATTTTTCCCAAACCTTTTAATTTTTTTTATAATAATTTACGAGGTCCTATATAATTTAATTTTTCTGGGCTTAAAAGCAATCTATCAAAGTGATAAAAATCGAAGCCAAATCACATCTCTCGTGCAATTGTACTATTTTTCTATACGAACACATGCAGCAGAAAAAGAGGTGAGGTGCTTATATCCCACATCGATAAAGCAGAAGATAATGTTGAGAGCTGCCCCTATAAAAAGCAATTGAAGCGACATTGTAATGCATACCTTTCTCGGCCTTTTGGCTAAGATCAAGTGTAGTATCTGTTCTTATCAGTTTAATATCTGATACGTGGGCCATAGGTCCACACGATATTAAATTAGTTTTTTAAAGGGGAGGATCCACAGCAGTAGCTTGCTACTGGGATCTTCACGCGTCGCCCATGCGTTGCACTACTGCAAGGGCCGGGCGCACCCTCCAATTCAAGTTTAAAGGGTTGAAATTGATAAAACAATTGTAAGTCCAATCGAAGACATACAGCGTAGTTTCGTGAAGTGAAGAACCGAGGGTTGTCCTCAATAAAATGGGCTCTGAGATTTAGGTTGCCTGCTTGTATTGAAGGGAAATTTATACATAGGCGCTTTCATTAGAGTAGTGTATTAAAGTGAATAATAATCATTAATAAGTTCATATTTTTTAATTCATAACGTTTATATCTTCTGCTTGCATAATTGGTGTAAAAAGTTTAACATGGCCACCTTAATTGTGGAACTCGTAACAGAAAGAAATGAAACCAATGTGAAGCAATATAATCACATTCTTTTTCGGTTCCAGAATATCGGAGAAATCACGTATTTATACAATGATATAAGCAACAAATCAGACTCGGAAGGAACAGCAAAGAGTAGAGACAAGAAAGAGAACCAATGAACAAAGGGGGTACGAATCCCACATCGCTCAAACAAGGAGCATTGAATGCGCCACGTATAACATCCAATTGAAGCCCCAATTTTCCACTCAAATATATGGGTCTTAGGCCCATATGTAATCATGTTAATATTTTTAGGGGGTGCTCATCACGGTCGATTGCTAATGGGGTCCTTGAGCGTTGCCTCCGTTGCGCTACTGGCGTGGATTGCACCTCCATTCATTGTTGAAACCTAGAATTCCAATCGTTGTAGAAGCCCAGAATCGATTCATGCTGAATAACTGGCAATTTTCTTATTTGATTATATCAGATAAGATTTTCTAATATTGTGAGGAATATTGAAAAAAAGTCAAATATTAGGATCGAGCTCAATATTCCTTAATTATCTCCAGGCTCATATTAATTTTGAATATGTAGATGCATGGCGTAATAGTATGCACGTCAGCAGACACTTGCTTATATATTTGTGTGGGGGCGAGTATTTAAATGATAAGAACTTGCAAATATATTAGAACCTAATTAATAATTAGGAATAATTAATTGAATACAATAACAATTTACAATATAGGTGTCCAAAAAACATAATTTAACTTTTATAAGTATTAGTATTAGAGAATAATATAAAACTACTTTGAATCTCATTTAATAATTTAAATTATTAAATTAAACTAATTATTTAATATATTATATATCGATCAAAACACAGCACAGTTCATGAAAAATAAAAAATGACTTGAGCCACAACCCGGATATAAATGTCACGACAGAACTTCCAGAGTTCATCGAAAAGTAAAACAAGAATCCTGGAAGACCTCTATCAAGCCCAACAGCCCAAAATGTGGTCACAGAGAGCGCGAATGCCAAGCAAAACAAAGACGGTAGTGAAACAAGTGCGTGAGCTATCACATACGATGATCTTCTGTATGTGTTATGAGCAGTTTCTCTGATGAAAATATTCCTTTCTTGGAGGAACACCGGAAGCGCATCACCACAGAGGAAGAAAGCAGTTGCCATGCCAAAAGAGATGAACCCTACCAAGTCTGGTTGTTAGAATTCGAGTAATGGGCTAATTTATTGCACTTGTGGTCTCCAAGCTGTGCAGAAGGATCCTCTAACATGCATGTATGTTCGTATGCCAACCAAAAGGGAATATCATGCTCACGGGCTCTTTGAACGTGCAAGGGAGTGTGCCTTTCCCTCTTCTTTGTGCAATTAAAATACTCTAAAAAAATAAATACATGTATTTATTTGATGAACGGGGCAAAAGAGCTTTCTCTCCCAACCAATGCAGCTTACTGCCGTGACCAGAAACGTGAAAATGGAGTGTCAAGAATTTTGCTATGGTGGTCAAGAAAGCTTCCATGTTCCTTAATAACAGCTGGCTGAAAGCTATGGGTTGTGTGTTTCGGCTTAGTTTCTAAGTGACAAATCATAGATATTAATTTATGGACATCTAATGGTTATGTCGACAGTGTGAGATCATTGTTTTTTAAGGTTGATTTAAGCAAAGGAGGCCATTCTAGCTCTTCTAATTTTCAAGTCTCCTTGGTTAATTATTTTTTATGAATGGCAAAAGTGTATAAAATGTTAAAAGACCCCATGTGCTGTAGTAAGTTGGGCTCGGGCGTCGCTTCTTAATTTTCTTATTTTTTGGGCTTGGAACATCAAGTTTGAGATCAGAAAATATTCTCTCTCTTTTTTTTTTGTTTATTTTGAGAGGTTTTTGAAATCTTATACATGGGAAATGAGAGTAAAGAGAACCCGGCGCCAGCATGCTCTTGCACTAACTTATTATCGAAGCTCGAAACTTTAATTACTCTTGTTGAATAATAGAAATTGTACGTGGCATGCATGGTGGCAGGACCTTGCTTATATAGGTGCCAGATAATTATCTGCGTGTATATGACAGTTAATATTTTCTCATCTATAACCCATCATTTAATTTTTCTAATAGGGATTTGCAATACATGCTACAAGATATTACTTTCATATTAGTTTGTATTTTGATATGATTTATTTGTTTGTAGATAATTTTCTTATCTTTAAATTATTTTAAAGCTTTCAATATTCCTTTGTTGGGTATACTAACATATTTGTTGCTGAAAACATTATTAAAATTACTTTATACACAACTAACCCCGGGAAAAAAGATAGATGAATGGAAGAGGAAACTGAAGTGGCAGCAAATGATTTTCTACTGTTCATACAAATAACACAGAGAGGCAAACTTGTAGTCCCCGAATTTCCTGCGATTGTTTGGTTCTCATGATTATTTTGTGTCAAAAGCGGAGGATTAGCTAGGCCACCAACCTAGAAAAAGGGCTCGGGAGAATCATGTTTATCGTCCCATGACTACAGTCAAACTGGCAAGCAACTCGGTTTCTTAGGTAACCGGCCGCCCTGAAAACCTTCAGGCTTCATCCATGTGAATAGGCATATAACTATGACGCATCAAACATCCCATCTGAAATGAACGACTTGATCTGAGATAATCTGATCTTTTCTAATAATATATATAATAGTCTAGGTAGATGTTGGGATGTTGATCATAAACACGTTATCAAGTTAAAAGATGAAATTAAAAAGAAAGGAGTCTGTGTAATATATCTAATGTAATTAAGGAAATGATAAAACCTACTTTAAGGCAACTTAATTAGTTTTAATTAAATCTCAAGCTATTATACTAATATAAATCCATACCCTCTTTTATGTATTTCTGTAAGCAAGCCCCTTAATTTGAACCTTCACAGCTATGTTTCGGGGACCAAGTTCATACCATACATCACTAATCCTTGCCTGATGAAATTAAATACAAAACTTAAGAATTGGATTCTCAAGTCTTTAACAATATTCACGCACACAAGTGTACTGGTAGTTAGGTTGTCTCTCCTCCTAACACTACCTTACCAGCACTAACTAAAATATAATAATATTTAACGATCACAAAAGACTTGTGGAAAGCAACAGCCATTCCCCCCTAGATTATGAAAACTGAATTAATGAATTGAATATAAGAGTACTGTTTTTTTTTTTTAATCTAAATGAGCATTATTGAACTATTATATGTAGCAGTTTTACAGTACCAGAAGGCTCCAACGGTCAAGTAATTCAAACAGTACAAATTCAGGAAACAAACAAAAAAAAAACCCACAGAAAATATGATCCTCCCGCCAAACACGACCCTTGTACCCACCATCTAAACACGACCCTCGGGCCTCATCACCTTCTCTTGTTCTTGCTTCCAAACAACAAAGATATGTAAAAGAGAATCCTAAACAGGAACCCCCACGCCACAGTGACCCACAGGCAATTCCACTTGCTCAAATCTGTAATCCCTTGTTGCTGCAATATGTCGGCCCCAGTAGTCAAGCACGTGGAGCTAGTGATCTTCGTTCCCAGTGTATTGCTCATTGATTCCAGCAGTTGAAGTTTCAGCGATGTGGGCACATCCCCAAGTGGACTTTGGTCGAAAATCTGGACACCCCTCACAAAACACTTGGCTGGATCTTGAAATTCATTTAGCAAAACAGCTTCATAGGGGTATTTCACCAGTGACAAGTAGTGAAACCATATCCAGTAGGCAGGGATTCGATCACGATTGATAAAGAACCCACTGAAAAGCAGGAAGTATGCCAAAATGGCCACAACTATGGTATAACCAAGCATGACATGAGGCACCACACCAGACAGAAATGTCACGAATGAACTTCCAGCCCAAAATGCAGCAAATATTATCAAGAAGTAAAACAAGAACCCTGAAAGACCACCATCTAGCCCAACAGCCCAAAACGTCGTCGCAGAAAATGCCAACGACAAGAAAATCAACGATGGTAAAACAACAAGCCCATGAGATAACACATAAGATGATCTTCTGTAAGCATTATACGCAGTTTCTCTCATGAAAATATACCTTTCTTGAAGAAAAACTGGAAGAGCGTCAGCACAGGTGTAGAAAGTTGTCGACATGGCAAAAGCGATAAACCCTAATCGCTCTTGCACTCCTTTTGGTGAATCATCAAGCTGCCAAAACATTGTAGCTAAAATAAACCCAGTAACCATGACAGCACCCAATCGAATCCCGAACAATTCCGGCATTCTTCGTGAATTTAAGAACGATCTTTTCGACAACACTGCCATTTCTATCCAAACTGGATTTGCAAAAGTTGGCACCATTGAATTTGGACTTATAGCATCATTATTAGTAGCACCAGACACCAACTTCCCTTTAGAAATGGAAGCACTAATAGCTTCTTTAAGTGACAACCCACCCCGGTCCGGTTCACTCCCTCCTTTTCTTGAATGCTTCAGATCCTGCCATGATTTATTAAACTCCACCAAACTCCTAGTCCCTCCTGGTGACCCTTCAAGCTCTCTAATCAAATCCAAAGCAAACTCCGTCCGGTTCTCATTCTCTGGTATCGGATGCCCGAAGTCCGAGAAGTAAACCGGTAAATTCATCGGTGAGCCACTATAAACAGTTTGTCCACGCGACAAAAATATCAACCGGTCTAACAACCCAAGAATTCGATAACTTGGCTGGTGCACTGACATAATCACAATACTTCCGCTCTGTGCTATCCTTTGCAAAACTTTCACCACCATAAACGCACTTGTTGAATCCAAACCGGACGTGGGCTCATCAAGAAAAAGGATAATTGGATCGTGAATTATATCAATTCCAATTGAGACACGACGTCGTTCTCCTCCACTCACACCTCGATGGCCTTCATCACCAATAACGGTTTTTGCCGCGTTTTTAAGCCCTAACTGTTCAATTAGTGCTTGCACGCGCAGCCGCTTTTTCGATTTTGACAAACTCCTTGGCAACCGAAACTCCGCCGCGAACATTAGTGTTTCTTCCACTGTTAGCATTGGAAATAGCAAATCGTCTTGCATGACGTAAGCTGATATCACCTTCAACATTCTAGACCCCAAAACCTCGCCGTTTAGCGTCTTCGTGCCTTTCAAGCTTCCTTTCGCGATTCGATTCGCGAGCGCGTCAATGAGTGTTGATTTTCCAGATCCACTCGCGCCGAGTACAGCCAGAATCTCGCCATCACGTGCCTCGCCGGAGATATCATTCAGGAGAGTCTTGGTGGTGGTGAAGAGGCTTTCGCCTCCGACCGGATCGGTAACAGTGGCGGCGCCGAGGCGTTGGTTATTCCTGCTGGGGAGGATAGCTGGAAATTTAAATTTCCGGCGAACTTTGACGCTGTAAGTGAGTTTGTTGAAGGAGAGAACGAATGGAATCGATCGTGGAACCTCAAGATTCGTGCTTCCAAGCTCGAGGACTTGGTGCACCGGGGTGTCGCTTCCATCCCCGGTGGCTTCGCGGCTGACATCTCCGACGCGTTTTAGCATCTGACCCAGAGTCGGCGAAGCCGAAGAGGCGGATGAGGCGGATAATGGTGGCTGGAGGTGGTTATTAGTGAAGTCCATTGTGTAAAACGGCACCGTACAAGAATCTCGACTAGGCGAGTAATTTTCTGCTACAACCCGGGACATTTTGATTCAGAAGCAAGAGAAGTGAATTTAAAGATGATCTTTAGAGAGGGTGAGGATAACGGTTAGAATGCATGCGGCCCGCCTGTTTAGAGGTAACGCCGGTTAAAGCAGAGGAAACGTGATTGTGGTTGTCGTTTCTAATGGCAGTGGCGGTGGAGGTGGTGTTTGGTTGGGGGTTTTTGAAGGAAAGGAGGAGCAAAAAGAGAAGTTCTGGTTGTTTTTAGATGTGTCCCTGTTTTAGAGTTTTGTGATTTCTTCTATATATAATGATTTGATTGAATTGCAAAAGGGAAAGTGCGTGGATAATTACAGCGTTAATTAAGTTTACAAGTTTATTTATGTTTTAGTGGTGTGATCATTTCACTGTGTGAAGAGGAGGGAGGTGGTGAGAGAAAGGTAACCTAAATCTCCTAATCTGTTGCCTATACGTCTTCTTTTCTTCGGGGGAATGGGACATGACACGTGGGTGCTTGAGGTTGGTGAGAGTTGACATGTGGCGAAATGGGTTTCGTTGGTGGTGTTTGTATTTAGGGTTTTATTGAAGTAGGTTGGGTGTTGATCTACTGTTTGCGTAAGCAGCGTTGTCGTCCAAGTAAGCAGGTAAGATTGTATGGTAACTTCTATCGCCTCCTCTGCAGTGCTATTATCTGAATCTGACTTCGTCTGTCTGGTTAGACCGAAAAACTAGTTAATTGCGACCCGATGTATCTGGTTGATGAAGAAACCTGTTTCTATGGTGAGCCAGAAAAAAGCGAGTTGACTCGGCTGTTACATTGAAACATCGATTAATTAGGGGATTTGGTGATTGGTTGGACTGCTGAATCAAACACTTAAATTTTATTTTATTTGCAAATTTAGTTTAATTAAAATATTAGAGAAAATATATATACACGATTATTCAAAAGAAATACATGACAGTAGCAGAATAAATATGAAATAAATAAATGAACTTTAATAAATTGGTGTTTGTGTGGCATGCATGCAAATGATTTCATAAATTTTTACTTGAAATGTTTAGGTAATTAATTGTCTACACACGCACCATTAGGAATGGCAATATATACTCACGGATTGAATTTTATACTATACTTATTATTTTTCAAGTAAAAAATCTAGGTATTAATAAATTATTTACTGAGTTTCAGACATCCAATACTTATTAATTATTTGTTAATCAATAAAAAGTAAAATAATACATATATATATATATATATATATATATATGTGTGTGTGTGTGTGTGTGTGTGTGTGGGGTTATTAAATGATAAAATAATAAATATTATTCATATATATGTGTTTCATTTCAATATATATTAAAGTGTGTGTGTATCATATCATATTAAAAAAATCTAAATATTCTAAAAGTATATTTATATAATATAAATATATATTCCGGGTGAGGTTTATGCTGGCTTCGGGTATGACTTGATAATATCCATACCCTACTCCTTATCTATCAGGTTCAAAAAATACTCACTTATTTGATTGATTAGGTATTCACTGGATTCGGATTAAATTGTTATTCCTACGCAGAAACCAAGATGGTTGGGAGGCTAAATATGTATTTTATATTATAGTAGTTTTTGCGGTTATAATTTTTTTAAAAATATATTTAATAAAATATTAATAGTTGTAGTTTTTTAAATATAGTTTATAAAATATATTTTTGTTTTTAAAATAAATCTTCAAGAATATAAAATAGATTATTTTAGTTTCTACAAACATACATCCTCTCATAAGGCTGGTATTTGTGCTTGGATATCGATAATGTGTGAAAGTCGGTGCAAAAAATAAACTATTTAGCTAATTAAATAAAAAAAAATTAATAATGAAAAAGAAAAAACATAAGCTACGATAGAACCAAACAATCTCTCAATAAATGGCTAAACACCATAAATATAATTAAGACGGGGAGCCGAACTTGTCAAAAGTTGGAAAATAACTTAGGCTGTACCATGCTGGAGGGCTCGGGACGTGTATTTCTTCACATGCATGTAAGCTATCTCGTGCCCCCGCATTGATTCTATCTTTTTCAGAACCTCAGGCCTCGTCAAGCATGTCGAAGGCTGCAGGTTGCGTGAGAAACTCTCGCTTTCAGCTGCTCTCCACGTTTTGCAGCCTTCGAAACTGAAATTTACATCTTACCCTGACATTAAATTTCAAATTACTTTCTTTGAATATATTAATAACTTTTGGACAGAGGACCCGTCAAGTACTGCCCAAATCTAAATTAGGTCCTCGATTTAAAACAATTCCCAAAAAAAAAACTTTCCTGTCTATTGAACACTATCTAATTAATTAAACCTTTTTTAAAAGAAGTTATGCCCTTAGAAACACTCAGAAAAAAAATATAAAAAACGATGACATGTGTGATTTAATTGGTTAGTGATGGGGGTCCAATTGAAAATTTATTTTGTTTGGAGACCCAATTGAGAATCATGCAAATGTTTAGCGACGAATATATCCACTTTTCATTTTCACATTTTAATCCACGCAGGGTGAACAGAATAAAAATCACAGCGTTCCAAACTCCACCAGTACTGGCCTAGATGCTGCGTTGCTAGCTTAGCTAGTGTTCGGTGGCTTCAGTACTGGAAGTACTACTGCGTTCAAAATGTTAAAATTTTTAATTTTATTATTTTTATTTATTTAACAAAATTAAATATAAAATAGAGTAAGTTTATATAAATTTTAATTTTAATTTTTTTTAAATAAATGTGTTAAAGAATTATATAAATTATATTTTAAATTTTATCTAATATTTTAAATTATTAAGTTGAAATAATTTTTTGATATATAATTAAAATTTTGTTGGTTAAGTGATTATATCTCATAATTTTTATTTTATTTAATAAAAATTAAAAATACAATGTATTTTATGTAGATTTCAAGTTTAAATAATTTTTATTTAAAAATATAATGAAAACAATATAAAACTATTTTTAAAATCTTCCTTGATAAAATTAAATTCTATGATAATCTCCATTCTACTTATAAAAATTAAAAGCCAGATTTAATAAATATATGCAAGTAGCGTGGGCTTGTGTAATTAACTTTTAGATTTGCACGGTTGTCTGAAACAAAATCAGTTATTGGACTCCTTACTAATGGGTACGCAAATGAATTAATAATTCGAGCAAATAACGAATTTTGGAACACACAACTGGACGTATTATTTACTTTTCGTACCTCAAAGAAGACGACAATGGTTGCAAGCACAAAAGGGAGTAGTAGTTAAGTTGGCACCCCTTTATGAGATCCTACAGCTAACAATCTACCAAAGTCTTCCTGCTTGCTTCCTGGAGAAAAAGGAGGCATTCGATTTAGATAATGTGATTAAAGCCATCCCAAGCCTATTATTAATCTCTAAACATGGCAACTTATAGTAATCTTACAGCATTAAACCATCGATTATGGATGCCAAGTTAGCTGTTCATTACACACGAAAACCTTCAATGGAAACTCACAGAATATTAGTGGCGTTGCCATGAAATTGAATAAATATAGGAAACCACAAATTAATCAAATCTCTCTCAAATAAGTCGATGTGCATAAAGAGACATATTAAAGAATAATATAAATTATATCTTAGAATTTCAACTAACAATTCAACTATTAAGTTGAGATAATTTTTTAACATGGTATTAGAGCCTTGATGATTAAGTGGTCTCAAATATATTTGATAAAAATTAAGCACAAGATAATATGAGCATGTGCAAGTTTCAACCTCAAATAATTTTCACTTAAAGGAGTGTGTTAGATAATAATATAAATCATATTTTGAAACTTTACCTAAAAATTTAAATTATTAGATTAAGTTTGTTTTTTTGACATAGTATCAGAACTTTAATAATTAAATAGTCATGAGTTTAAATTTCATCATTCTTATTTATTTGATAAAAATTAAACATAATATATCTAACAGCTTAAACTATTAGGTTGAGATAGTTTTTTAATTAAAATATAATTTATATCATTCTCTAATAAACCATTATTTTAATACTATCTACGGAGCTCAAAATGGAATTTAAAATTACAAGCAACATGGAGCGGATATGGGCACCTCCAACGAATGGGGGTTTGTTGAATATTTAAGCTATTTAGTTCAACCAATTCAAGAAAAAGGGAAGATATATAAAATGGGAAAAGAAGGCATGGAAGCATCCATATATACGATCATGGCCTATCGCAAGTACGAAGGACAATTTCCACAACTCAAAATTAAATAATAAAACAAAGGTAGTCTTGTTAGCCATGAAGTGCCCACTAGCATGCTTTACAATATCTCAAAAAGGGAACGGAAAAGGAGTGTAAGCAACAAGTTCACAAAAATGCATTATATTTTTGGTACACACAAGACACTCGGTGGTTCAATGTAGATAGGCTACCGTCACTCACCAAATTTCAAGCTAACCCGCACCTACAATTCAAGCTGTGACAAATCTCCCTAGTCAAAATAAAAACATGGGCATAGAGCAAACAGGCATGTGCAAGGGCACGGGGCTCATTTCTCAACTGTTTTTTTGTCACAGGAAACTCCAAAGTCAACCTTCAAAAGAGGAAGGCCTGCAGGTTGTTTTTGTTACCCGTCTTTATCAAGCTGCATGTTCTTAATCTTCTGGAGCAAAAGAGAAACTCTTCTCTTCAGTCTTCATACTTTACCAAAAACTTTTTCTATACTCCAGGGTAATCTGTCCATTTCAACACGTACACGTGGTTTACCTTAGTCAATAGGATTCGTTAATTACTATTTAGTACTTTTTTAGGCCCAAATAGTAACATTAAGGTGCCCATTTACTCCCTTCAATTAATTAATCAAGTAACTTAACTTGAGGCAATTATAACCGGTTTGATTTTTTTTTCTCTTGATATTAATTGGTTTTTTATGCTTAAAAATAAATTTTAAAATATAAAAAAATATTATTTTTATATATTTATATTTATTAGTAAAAAACATTTTGAAAATCAATTTGCAGTAAGTAAACAATACTAATTTTGAATTTTACAACTTTTCTCTAAAACCTTTTTATCTAATAACATAGAAGTAAATTAAGTAAATTCTTGTGAATCTCCTAGTCTTGTAATCCGATGTCAATAACATGCCTTCAACTAACTAAACTGAATGCGAGCTCAGTCCCGGTCCGCGAAGGCAAAGATCCATCCCACGGGAGAGAAGCCCATATTAGCGCTTTCAGGAGGTCAGTTTAAATACATGACGGTGGCAGGTTGCACCCTTAGTTGCCCGATGCCGGTGCACCTCCAGTTCACGTAATCCTCAATTATGAGATGAAAATATGATTGTTGTTGACAATATGCTTGTCTTTAGTCAGGAAATTCAATTTTGTTAGTTGAAATTATCGAAATAAATGATGCCAAGCTCCGGCGGCACAAGAGGCCTCCCTTCCAAAAATTGCTATAAATGCTCAGGCGATAGGGGTTGTGCCCAGAAATATCAATGCTGAATGCGGCAATGTCTCCCAACATCCCATTTATTGGCAGCAAGAGCTTGGACGTCTTCATCCTTAATTCACAAGTACGTTACGAGTACCTCTCGGAAAGACGGCAGCGTGATTTTATTAACATTGTTGACTGACAGCCTTAACAGCTGCATCAACAAATGCTGATCCCTAAACACTACATGATAAATGTAGTTGCCACTTTCTACATGCACAGGCCACTGCAATTCCCAACATCATCAGTAAGCATGCTGTAATTGGGCATTAGCAAAACTCGAGATTAGTCTATCTTAAAGCAAACATATAACTGTTATCCGACAATTCAATTAGATATCCAGACAAACCTAGTAGTTGCCACACTGCCTTGAAGAAAGATCAACCATCAGAATACTCCTTTAGCTATTCAATCTGACAATAGCATCTACATTTAAAATTCGAAGCTTTCAAGCATTTTTCTGCCTAACCCCATGGACAGAATAACCCCGTGGACAGGACGGTTCAGAAACATGGGATTTAAATCAACACGTATCTTAAAGCAATAGATCTACTTTCAATGATCTGAAAGCCACATATAGGTGAAAAATTGCATCAAAGTTATCTCAGAACTCTCAGCCGCAAATTGAAGGGAAGTAACTAGACTTTGACGAAGATAAGTAATGACCTGAAAACACTCTTTCTTCAAAGCAGCCTCTCACATTTGATCATCCGAGAAATTGACAGCCAGATCCCAATAGTGGGCAACACCAGCATCAGCAAAATATTTTCGGGCTGCAGCTTCAGTCACACACTCATGCAAAGAAAACCTGTGGAAGTTAGGTTTGGCAACACTACCTTGCCACACTAGCACACATTTGTTCACTGGTTTTTCGTCATTGTCACCTCCTTCATCCTCATTTACAGCTTCAGCCCAGTTTATACGCCTAAGCATTAGTTTTCCATATCTTTTGATGGATTTGCTCCCCCCTTCAACAACCACCACACAAATTCCCTCTGTAATCACCGTGCATCCAGTCAAGCGATTCTCGTGAGCATTGACATCAACTTTGAAGCGAGTTTTCTTGTCTGAAAGATCGTTGATTCTGTAAATAGAAACAATAGTTTCCACAGTATTTGGGTCATCAAAGAGCTTTCTCTCCTTCTTTTCACGGCGCTCAGCAGGAGTGAGCTTCCGTGCAGTATTACGATCAATATGTGCTTGTTCACGTTCAGCAGCTGCAGTACGAATTTCCTTTTCAAGTCTAGTTGGATCTTGTGTTGCTTCAGAGCCAAGAACTTTCATTAGATTGCTCATCTTAACCTTTGGTTTTGGAGGTTCAATCAAGCCTTGTCTAATCATCTCCTGTCTATCTTTTTCCCGAGCAAGACGACGCTGTGTTCGGAGCTTCTTCTGCTCCTTCTTAGTTAGCTTCAAAGGTTGAGGTGGGGGAGGAGCTGGCTCAGCCGGGGGCTCAATTGGACGTGGGTGCTCCACATAGATAGTAATTTTCTCCAGTTTCAATCTACGCTGGGTCGTGAGATCATCAACATCCTCACCATAAGTCCCACTAGTCAACAGAGGTACATCCCTGAAATTCAGCAACCACAAACAGATTAATTCCTTTCCAACTAAGACAAGAATGACCGACATGAGAATAAGAAGAAAAGCTAAAGTACATAGAATAATCAAAAGAAAAGTTCTCCCACTATCTGTAATTATTCTAATTTTAAGTATTCACAAACAGCAAGACATACATGAAACCCTTCTTGGGCTTCAAAAGAAGGAAACCCCGAGATTGTAGACTAAGGAGCTTAGGATGTACTAGACCTATTTTTTTGCTCAGAGACTGTTTTTAACCAGGTTGTGGGACTCATTGAGCATGCGATAGCCAGGATAAACCACTGGGAAAAGTAGCTTAAAGGAATCAGAACAGGATTCAAAGTTTGGCACAACCCTGGTTAAAAAGCCACTCTGATCAACTCTTGTGAATAAGTATTAACACAACTTTAAGATTCAGTCATTGCTGAACCTCATACATTACAGAATCTTAGAATCTACTCAAGCAGTTACGAAGAAAAAACAGCACATCAATCCCTAGCCATCCTTATACAGCACGTACAAAGAAGGATCAAATAAAGATTTTTTGAAATAGAGCATTTCCAGTAACAAGCAATTGTTCCTAAAATGAGAATTAGCAAACAATCATTCCAGTTAGATCATTCAGGCTCAAATTCAAGTGTACAATGTGGAACCAATTCTGCAACAAAGCAACAGCAAGTGTTGTTATTGAGAAGAATCATATTATATAAAGAGAAGTAATTGTAAACTTACCACCACTCAATATCAGGAATTGGATCCTTAGGCTTTGCTTTGGTTGTAACTCGCTCTGATACCTCTATCAAATTAGGATTTATATCAGGAGCTGCCTTTGCCTTTGCATGTAATGCTTGCCTTGCCTTCATATCCTTTTCTCTTTCTTCTCCAAATTGATTCTGAGTAAAGCAAATAAAAACTATAAATACACGCACACAATGAAAATAGCAATGAAAGCAAAAGGGTGCAGAGTTTGCAAGAAGTACCCTCAGTTTCATTATTTCAGCTTCTTTTAACCACTTGCCTTCCTCTACAAACTGGAAAGTCATCCGTTTGGGTCTCAAGAATTTATTCTTATTAATTCCCATTTTTGCATCAAAATAAGGATTTGATTCGGGATCCACATCCAATTCAGGTTTAAGAATCTGGAATGCTTCCTTTTTCTGCTTGTTGATGTTGACCTGAAAAAATCCAAATGTATCACATTACAGTCCTGCACAATCACTATTTAAATATCACAGGTCTAACAAAAAGATAATAAAAGGACCAGTCTTATAGAGATTACCCAACCTTTAGGGTGCTGAGGTTGTTTGGTTTAGTCACGTTCACCACATTTCCATGTTCATCTATTTCCCTACCAAGTGCATCCACACGAAGAACAGGGGCCTTAGAAGGTTTCTGCAGCGCAGAGACTTCTGCTGGCAACTGGCCAGGGAAAAAGTTTATAAGAGGAGCAAACTCAGGGTCCTGGCGAAATCCCATTTTAGCAGCGAGTTCCTGGGCACGTTTAACAGCTTCATAATTGGGCATGCTAGTAATATCAGGCGGAGGTGCCATGCCAGTTGCAGGTGGCTTTACAGACACCATAGTACTAGTAGATGAGGTGGACGAACTTGGCATTGCCTCTACTGAAACAGCAGTAGTAATGGTTGCTGACGACAATGGACCTTGTAAGCTACCACCTGAACTTTTATTACCCTTACTCGACTACAATAGCAAAGAACAGAAACAGTCAATATGTACTGGAATCGCAGAAAGAAAGAGGGTGTATAAATATTTGGACATGACAAAGAGATATAGGGAAACAACAGCACATACAAGAATGTCAAAGAAATTGCATGATGGGAACTTACCAGGGGTAGCTTCTTCAGCTTCTCTGACAGTTCCTTCTGCATTTGTAAGGCTTTCTTAGCTTTCGCTAAAGCATCAAGTGATAGATTTCCACTTTTCCCAGCAGCTGAAGTTGTCCCATCTGTACTAGATTTTCCAGGAACCTCATGAGATCTGGCAATACTAACTCCCTTATTTTCATTTGTGTTTGAAATTGAAGATACCTTGGTAGGAAGGGGGTGGACAGGTGCCACAGAGGTCTCAGGCAAATTGCTTGGTGTCTTGGTGAAAGTTGCCAGAGTAGCACCCTGCAGATATGGAACAATTAACTTCACATGTCAGCAAACAAGCTTGATAATAGGAACACCTGAAGAAAGACCATTTAAAAGTAGAGATTGGGGGGGCAACAAATGAAAAGCTTTGAAAAGATAATAGGCTTATAATCAAATGAAAACATCATGCATAAGCCACACCATGTGAATAAAATTTAAGATGGCTCTGGGAAAATACACTTTCAAGAAGCATAACTTCTATAACACCCTAGATTCTATGCATGCATTTTGTATTTGTACATTATACAGAATCCAAACACGTATAATTAGGCACAAACATAAATATCAGACACCAATCACCTTACACAGGGAACAGTTAAAAGTTGAACAATTTAAATGCAAGATTCACAGGACACATCCTTCTACAGCCAGCCAAATATTCATTGCATAAAAATAGGAAGTGAAACCAGGTCTTAACAAAAAAAAAAGATAAAGAAGTAAAGAACGTTATCTTCTACCTACATCTAGATTAATGGGAAAACAGTTCTAGCACGAAAGGGAAATTGCCATTTCTAGTTAAAAATAGAGGACTTTTAATCAACCTTTATGCAAGCAAACCAATGATTTGGAATCTCAAAATAAAGTTCAAAAGGTTCCTATTACTCTTAGAAAACTGATGAAACCAGATAATCCATGTGCACACAGATGCTTGCAAGGCAGAGTGCCAAGCAGTAGGGACAATTGAGCAAGTGAACGAGGCCACAAGAGGAACAAAAGTGAGTCCTTCAGCAAAAACCTTAAGAAAATGCTAATTAAAAAATATAAGGATTTAAGAGTGTGTTTGGTAATGCAGTCCATAGTACTTTTTAAAAGTGTTTTCCAATTCAAAATGCATCAAAATGATGATTTTTCCAAAAAAAAATATTATTTTTTGACATCAGCTTATCAAAACCATCAAAAAGCACCTAAAAGCATCAATTTAATGCTTTTTTCAGGCAACAAACAGTTTGAAAAGAACTTTGATAAGCAAATACAACCACAAAAACAAACACACCCTAAGAACACTGCTTGGCAAATCACATATGCCACAAACACTATATATCTTCCATCACTTGGCACTAACATTTACCTCTATTTTTCACATAGAACCACTAAAATTAAACTTGAAAATCTAATTATCAACCTGATCCAAATCATTGCTCAATTTTCTATTTCTAGTGAAGCACAGCGACTAGTCATTTTAGATTTCAAAACAACAAATTATCCACTATACCACCTCCATTCTCAAATTACACACATGGAAACACACAATAACAGTTCCATTTGAGCAACCATGAACACTACAAGACGTAACACAAGAAATAAAATAGCTTCTAGTTGTAATTGTAACAGGCACACAAGCATCAAATTCGGTGAAGAACCACAGCTCCCATCTCCCCACCAAACTACCCCTCGTTATCCCACCATCTAATCCAAACAGCCCATATTACAACTAATTAAACCAAAGATAAGAGAACATAACACCGTCCTCTATTCTTAATATATTACATTAATCCAATTATCCAAGCCAAACATGTACACTTAATCAAACCACAAAACAGCAAACAAACACAATGGAAAAGAATACCCAAAGCAGGCACGAAAAATAAAAATATAGCCAGGAAGAAGACTTACATTTGCAGTCGAAACACCACCGTTTTCTGTGGTGCTGCCACTGCCGCCACCAGTTGGCTGACCATTCACTTCCTCCTTCACTCTAACCTCACTCAAATCCACACTCTTCACATTCTCAAAACTATTACCATTATTATTGTTATCAATACTATTATCCTCTTCTTTCACTTTTTCGCCAAATCTTCTTCTACTCCTCTTCTCCTTGTCAACAACAACCCTATCTTCACTCCCTCCTCTCTCTTTTCTCTTCTTTCTCTCAAAATAATCCTCCTCTTCAATTTCTCTCTCTCTCTTCTCGCGCTTTCTCTCTCTACTCCCTTCTCTCTCCTCTCTCTCATCATACGATCTCTCCCTGTCCTCACGCCTCGATGAGGACAATGATTTGTGATCGTGAGATCTCTCTCGCCTATCTACACTCTCTTCTCGCTCGCGAGATCTTTCGCGCTTAGTATCATCGCGCCTAGATGATTTGTGATGATCGCGATGGTGAGATTCTCTCTCTGATCGGTGGTGGTGAGAATCGGAGGAGTCTCGGTGCTTATCGTCTCGTGATCGGTGTTTGTGGTGGTCACGGTCACGGTCGTCACGGGTGCGCTTGGAGGAGCGATCCATTGTAGCCTCTAGGGTTTTGTTAACAGTTATCTGGTTTTGTTGCTCTCTTTATCTCACTTTATTTTTCTCTAGTTTAAGGATAAAGAGAGGGTGAGATATTTGTGAGGGTAATGAAAGAACGGCTTGGATTATGGTATTTGTATTGTTTATTTATTTGATTTGTTTTGATTTAAAGTTTTATAGTTCAATTCAGGCGATGGAGGATTGGAGAAAGGGAATTTATACTGGAAAATGATGAGAGGATAAATTTGTAAATTAAAAATCAAAAGTTAACATTTCCTCTTAGCAATTTATATATTTTCTCATTGTTAGTTATTATGGCAGTTTTTTAAAATATATTAAAATAATATTTTTTTATTTTTAAATTTTACTTTTAACATTAACCCATTAAAATAATTTAAAATTTTTTAAAAAATAAAAAATATATTAAAAAAAACATTATTAAAACAATCCTATTTAAAATAGCAAGGAAACTCGTTTTCTGCATTGTTTACAAAAGTAATCATTTCGTTCTTTAAGAATTTAAGCATATTGTTTTTTAGATATTTTTAAAATATTTTTTATTTATAAATATATTAAAATGATTTTTTTTTATTTTTTAAATTTTATTTTTATATTAATATATCAAAATTAAAATTATTTTTTAAAAAAACACGCTAAATAAATCCTAAAACTCTTCTCTGCAGTGTTAGCTGGATCCATACAAGTAGGGGTGAGCAAAAAAACCGAAAAATTGAATAAACCGAAAAAACCGAGAAAAAAAACCCAAGAAAACCGAACCGAAAAAAAAACCGGATTAAACCGATTAATTTTTTTCCAAAAATGTTTGGTTCGGTTCGGTTTCGGTTTCAGAAACCAGAACCGGAAAAACCCCAACCGAACCGAACCGGTTCGGTTTGAAGGGTACTATAAATACAAAAAAAATCGCGTCAGTTTTTTTAACCCTAGCATCTATACTTGATACTTCAGCCGCCCTTGTTCTTCTCCTTCTCCTGAGCCGCTCCCAGCTCCCTAACTCACAGTCTCACAAATTCACCACAATTTCAAATTGAAATTAATTTATCTCCATCTACTGGACCACAATCAGATCAGCCCCCACCATTTTCGATTCTCCATCTCCATCCATCTCCAGCTACACAGTAAAAGGTTGAGTAGAATTTTATTTTTTTTTTACTTTTGTTCTTATTTTAATATGTTCTCCGATTGATAGGAATCCTTCCATAAGAAAAAAATACTTGAAAATGGAATTGGACCCCACCCTTTGATTTGAATCACTCGTAGTCTTGGTACCCAAATGTAGCAATCTTTGTAATCAAATATCAAATGGTTAGTTTGCTTTCGGTTGATGTTTATATATATATATATATATATATATATATAGCAGCATAAATAAATAAATATATATATATATATATATATATAATATATGTTGAGTTTGTAATTATATATATATATATGCTGGGTTTGTACATATAATATATGCTGAGTTTGTAATTATATATATATATATGCTGGGTTTGTATATATAATATATGCTGTGTTGCTATTATATATATATATATATATATATATATATATATATATATATATATGCTAGAATTGTATTATGCTGTAATGCGTGTAACATGTTTAATTTTTTATTTTGTAGAATTTAGTGGAAAGTTACATTTAGTAACGGATGATAATTAATTCAAAAGTTACTTTGATGGTAAAATACTACTTTTGTATTTTTACATATTCTAATTTATTTTATCATGTTATAATTTTAGATCTTGATTTTCAGGTTTTGATGTCAATGGTATTACGGAATCAAAGTGCAATGTTCTTGTCATCTTGATGTGCTTTTTGATTGAGATGATGTGCACACTGAAGATTTATATTTTTTGCATGAAGTATTTTATTTTTTATGACAATGTTATTTGTTGTTTTTTTTAAGCCCTTTTGAAGGCAATGCTTTGTAATTTTAATTTTAATTTGGTGTGTGTATTATTTAAACTTTGATGCATGAGAAGTCCAAACTCTAAAACATAAATATTAGAAAGACTTGCAACATATTAAACACAATATTAACATTAATAATTTAATATAAATGAAAATTTAGTGACAAAAATATTAAATATATTATTATAGAATTTTGTAACAAAAATAGAAAATATTGACATTAATTATAAACCCATTAGAAAGCCCAAAAAGGCCTTAAAAGCCCAAAAAAGCCTTAAAAAGCCCAAAAAAACAATAATACAGGTTTTTCGGTTTTTCTGTTAAAAAACCGAACCGAACCGAACCGAAACCATCCGGTTTGAACCGGATCCGGTTCGGCTCCGGTTTGAATTTTTAAGCTTTTTAAAATTTAATTTTGGTTAGTTTTTTAGAGAAAAACCGGACCGAACCGGAAATGCTCACCCCTACATACAAGTTCAGTGGACCGACTATCAATCTACCTGCTAATTGTGCATAACTAAAGCAGGTTCTTCCAGAAATTTAAGCGACTGAAGATGTTTCCCTTCATGTAAGCAGAGAAAAATACTGTTCATAAGCAGCAAATAAACTTCCATCGCAGTCCATGGCCAAGCATGCAACCTTTGTCCCTTCCATGTTGTCTTTCATGTATGCTACATTGTCCTTCTTTTTAATTCAAGATTTTTTATTTATTTTTTTGTCATGGCTAGTTCAGCTCTGTGATTCACTATTCAGCACCTGATCACCTCTCTTGTTTTTTCCTTGCTATCGAGCTTGAAAGTATAAGAGGATAATCAACTACCAAGCACAGCAGAAAGCAAAACAGAGATTACAATTGGATTTAATACCGTTTATTTTTATATTTTAAAAATAATTTAAAATAATTTTATTTTTTTTATTAATTTCAAATTAATATATATTTAATATGTGATATCAAAAATAATTTTTTAAAAATAAAAATATATATTTTAATATAAAAAATTATTTAAAAAACAACTATAACTACACTTATAAAAAACCTCAAAAATTATTTGAAAGAAGAGATCAAGCACCAAATTCGTATAGAAAACAAGATTACAAATCATGAGAGAAAGCCCTAGGTCAATGAAGAACATTCAACATCGAAGAAAGAGAAAATAATAAAATCAAAGACACAGGTGGAATAATGGAATGCGCGATGCATTTACTCCCTTGACAACATACAAAATCAAGCTACTTGATTTTCAAAATATACCAGTCTACCTGCAACAGGTTTTAATCCACACTTCCTGTACGGTTCTAGACCTGACTTTCTGCAATAAATGGGTCCTTTTTTCTACAGGTTTGAGTCCATGGCTTCCCTGCAGTCTACCTCATTTCCTCTCTAACCATTTGGGCAAAGACTTTACTCATTGAAACACCGTCAAGGTCATCTCCGCCTCCCAAGCTGAATTCTCTAGCCGATACTCTGGTCTCAAAGTTATTTCCACGATTGAATTGTGTCGACATCTGATAATTGTTGCTTGATCTCTCTTCATTACCCTGGAGTTGGAGAGAGCACTCCAGATTCCACAAGACATCTCCCATTGAAGGTCTATCAACACCACACTCTGCCAAGCACTTCTCAGCTATCTCAACAAACTTCTTCAATGAGTCTGGCTTGATTTGACCTTCAAGACGAGGGTCTACAATCTCCTCCAATTTTCCTCCCCTTATAGACTTCAATGCCCAGTCAACCAAGTTAACCCTTTCTCTTGAAACTGATGGATCGATAACAGGTCTCCCACAAACAACTTCAAACATGACGACTCCGAATGAGTAAACATCTGATTTCTCCGTCAGTTGCTGCCTTATCAAGTACTCTGGATCGAGATATCCGAAGCTTCCCTTGACTGCTGTGCTAACATGCGACTGATCTATTTCAGGACCAGTCTTAGAAAGCCCAAAATCAGCAACCTTGGCCATGAAATTCTCATCTAGTAGTATGTTTGCAGACTTGACATCGCGGTGAATGATAGCCCTTGTAGAGCCAGTATGGAGATAGTGAAGTCCTTTAGCTGCTCCAATGCATATCTCAAGCCGCTGTCTCCAGCTTAGGCTGGGATGATTTGAGCCATACAGATGGTCCTTCAGAGTCCCATTTTCCATGAACTCATATATTATGATCATCTCATCCCTTTCATCACAGTATCCAATCAAAGAGACCAGATGCCGGTGCCGGAACTGAGATAACATTTCAATCTCAGTCCGGAATTCTGCAATGCCTTGTGATTGTGAAGTTCCCCTCTTCACTGCCACCGTTGTCTCATCTCTCAGAACTCCTCTGTAAACCTTTCCAAAGCCACCAACCCCAAGAACCAAACTCTCAGTGAAGTTATCTGTAGCTTCTTGGATAACCATGAAAGGGAAGCGGTACCCGAATTTTGAGGTGGAAAATATGTTAGCACCGTTGAAGTATCGATTGTTACCTCCTCCACTCGTGGGAAAATGGCCTTCTGATTTCAAGGGGTCAGCGTGGTCTAATTTCCTTCTTCGACACAGCAGAAACAGAACAAAAGCCAAAACAACAACGAGAAACAATCCAACGGTCAAGCCTACAACAATAATGACTTTCACCTTCGAACTTCTTGAGGATTTAGAGTCTAAGACATCGAGGCTATCCTCGGAATTGCTTATTTTCATGATCTCCAGCCCATTAAGAATGGCATTTGGGTAAGGGATACCTACATTGGAAGGGCCAACACTTACATTTAACAGTCGAGTGTCACTTGCTCTGGTGATGACGTCCATAAAATACGGAGCACCCAAGGAGAATGTGAGTTTGAGAAGATCAAGATTTTGATAAACCAGCCAAGAACCAATATACACATTGAAGTACAGCTTAGGATGAGGATTGCTTAATATATCACAAAAGTGGAACCGAACCAGATACTCAAAACCAGGATCAACATCAAAAAGCCATGTCACATTGGCATTGATATTAGGATCAGAGTCTGAGTTCAATCTAGTAGCAGTCCCATAGACCAAAGCGGGAGCAATATTCTCAGTCGGCCCTCCTCCAGTGAAATTGACCGCTGTGACATTAGACACGAACGTTACTAGATTATTATGTATCAGAAATTCATTATCAGAAACCCAAAGTCGCCACAAGGTATCATTTTGGGGAAACACGGTTTGGTTGCCCATATTAACCCTCTCGACTGTCTCTAATGCTTGCTTCCACAGATTCTTGTAGTTACCTTGGAGACTACTAATGGTCCTAGCACCCGCAGGAATCAGCTTGTCAGGGAGTGAAAAAACTTCTAATGCATTAATAAAGGCAAATGAATTGACAGAGGGAGTAAAGGTGAGAACGAGACTGCCAGACGTTACATTGACAGAGTATTCCTTAACAATGGGAGGAGACTCTAACCGATATTCTCTAATAAGTGTGAAATTTTGAGCAGACACGGAGAACTTTGCCATGCTCAAGTTGTAGTTTCTATACACAAAGGGAAAGAAATGGAGGCGGATCCAGTGTCGCCCGGATTTCTTGATTGGAAAGGTGTAATGAGAGCTCTCATTGAATATTTTTGCAGTTTGATAAAGAGCAGAATCATATGTTGAAGAGGTGGAATCTGAACTCGTATTGGCAGAAATACTGTGTGGGGTTGAAAGGACATCGGAATAGGATTGATCAGCTACAAATACACGATCCCCTACTGAACTATTTGTAGAGGATCCACAATCTATCAAATAGTTATCTTCGGGAACATATTCTAATGAAACACATACTAGACACAGAATTGAACCAATCAAGATGAGCAATTCACAACTGCAGAGATTCACCATGATTAAGAACCACAGAGAAAGATAAGAACTTGGAGAAAAAATCAGATTAACAAACTCAATAGAACTTTTGAAGCTGGATTGGTAACAAAAGAACAGTCAAAGTTGAGATCAAAATAACAAAGATGGCAGAACTGGGACTATTATAGAAACAGGACTGGGAAAGAAAAGAAAAGATTCCAATATCACAAACAAAGCTGACACTTTAATGCTGATCGTGAAAGAATTGAAAACAGTAGTGACAAACCTGGGACGATTACAGGAAGAAAAGTGCGACAGGGATGGTGGTTGATACCTGGATAATTACCTCCTTAAAATATCAACAAGCCCCGGATGACAAAAAAGAAAGAAAAAATCAAGAGTGGAACAGAGTGGGAAAATTGGTCACCTTCAAGATCACTGTATATTAACAAACACCAAACCAGATACTTGAAAAGCTACAAAAATCCCCAGTCATGTAATAGGCCTCCTCAACTTGTAAACAGAGGTGACACGTTATGCAGCAACACGTTGCAGTCCAGCATCATTCAACTAATTTGACAGCAATCCAAAAGGAAATGTTTGTTTTTTCATTTAGCAAACGTTTGTTTTGACAAATTCATAAAACTAAAAGGAAAAGAAGGAAAAAAGAACTAAAAGAAAAGATGATAGAGTGGGTGAGAGAGTTAGAGTGGTTGGAAGAAGAGGACAAGATATAAAAAAGGGAAATGAGGAAGACAGCTAATGTTAGTGGATGGATTGGTTGCGCTTCTCCGAGTGAGTGGATAAAAGGTAAATTGTACTTTTAGGTTGTGATAGAGTACATGTATCACATATTTCTTGAGTGACACAGACAGTGCGGCGGATTTGCACGTTAGATTGGACTGTGATTCCACCTCTGGGCTTGCTGTTGCTGTACTTAAACCATGCATGATCACTGAAACATTAGTATGGTATAAGAATATCATTATCCGATGTTAGCACGATGGTTTCGGGTTCTTGCCCTGTCTCTGTGGAGTAACATTTTTCGGTAATTAGACAGCAATTAAGATTTTAATAGTATTAGTAGATAAATGAGTTTGTTTATATTATTATTCTGGATTCGAATTTGATGAAAAGCTGAAAACAATTCAATTAAAAAGACTAATCCGAATATGAATAATTTGTGTGTTAGCTAAGAACTTGGGAGAAAAAAGTTCAGTTTTAATGTATGAAACGGCTAGAAAAAAACTTGGGATCTTTAAGAGGAGAATAATGTATTTTTTCAGGAAAATGTGAAACCCTGTTTTTTATCATGGCCCTTTTTCTTTATTCATTTTAAAAAATCTTGTTTGTTATGTAATGTTTCAATATATGATTTATATTATTATTTAATATACCTACTCGAGTGAAAGTTTTTTGACTTGAAACTTGTACCGACCCAAATTATCTTATACTTGTTTTTTATTAAATAAATAGAGATAGTAAGATTCAAACTCGTGATTGCTTGATTATCAAAACTCTGATATCATATCAAATAACCAACTCAATTCAATAATTTAAATTATAAGATAAAATTTTAAAATATAATTTCCATCATTGTTTACTGATCCAGAGATTCAATCAATTTCAAAACAATTTTCTTCCCGATATGCTGTACATAAGATGATCGGTTTTTAAGGTTTGAGTTTGCCACAATTGTGTTCTGCAGTTCAAGCATGTCAAAAGAATAAGTAATGGTAGGTTGATATTTCTCGTGGATGGACATGTGTATTGGCTAGTCCTAGGTGAAGACTAAGCACGAGCATGCCCTGGTTTTGTTACTTCGGGTCTTTTATCATCCTCACACGATTTAATAAAAAAAATTAAAAACTAACACGGGTTAAATAAATATTAGAAAAGTAGTATGATCTTAATATAACTGCTACTAAAAATAACATCTGAACACAACTGTTACTTGTAATAACCGCAATTGCTTGAAAAAAAATAAAATTAAGAATTCTATTTTTATATATTTGATATTATTAAAAAAATTTCAAGATTATAATAATATATTGAGAGATCATCAAACAAATTCATAATTAACTATGAACAAAACTCTTAACCACCTATGATCGCGTATGATGGTCTTTTTAAAGTGTTTTTCTAAATATCCAATCAAAATCTTTCTAACAGTAACGAAAGTGTTGAAAATGAAATCTCAATATGTCATTGTTGACTTGTTATTTGTTCATTTTTTTCTTTTTATATTTTTCTTTTTTATCATATTATCTTATTTTATCTCTCTTTCTTTATAGTTAGATTTTAAATCTCATTGGATATTCATGAAATTTTAAGTTAATTTTTGTTCAAGTCAAATGATTTACAAAAGACATTCATCTTAAAACATGACTAAACAACAACTACTAGCAATAGTGATTATACATAAAAATAATATATAAACACGTTAATTGGCAAATTAACTAGTAGGTGTAAAAGTTAATTCCAAATTTTATGAAGATGAATTTCTCATTAAATGAGATTTAATATATAGTGGATAGGAGACAAGGCGACGTGACACATAAAAAAAAATAAGTTGTCAAAAACATATTATTGATGTAATGGAGAAGAGACAAGGTGATGTGACATATAAGAAAAAAATAATAAAAAAATATTTTGTCAAAAACATATTATTGATGTAATGGAGAGGAGACAAGGTGATGTGACATAAAAAACAAAAACAAAAAGAAGAATAAGTTATCGAGAACATATTAGTGCTCTGTTTTTATATATTTAATATTATTAAAAAGATAATAACAAAATAATTATAACAACACATTAAAAGATCATCAAACGAGTTTAAAATTAACTATGAACAAAACTCATAACCAATTATGATTTTATTTGGTTATCTTTTAGTATGTTGCTATAATCATTTCATCAAAATCTCTCTAATAGCAACAAGTGTATTAAAAACAAAATCTTGATATATTTCCGGTAACTCATTATGTTTTTTTCTTCTCTCATTTCTCTTTTTTATTACATCACATTACCTTTTCTTATCTTTTTTTCTTGGTCACCAAATCAAATCTTCAAGAAATTTTAAGTTAACTTTTATTTAAGTTAATTAATTTATAAAAAAATATATTTTAAAACATGATCATTTAACCGCTACTAATAATAATGATCATATAAAAAATTAATATTTAAACACGTTTAAAAATAATTATTTTTAAAATAATATTTTTTTTCAAATATTTTTTCAATCTATACCACTCTTCCAGTGCCGTATTATTTTTTAATAAAAATAAAAATTATGTACTTCAACTAATTAATCAATGAAAGAGTGACGAAGAGGGAGAAGCTTCGTGAAAATGGCTGGCGGGGAGAATATAATCAATTAAGGGTTTTTTTATATATAAAATCAAATGATACTTTACATTATGCTCATGTCCCCTTCTTTGTCGTCACAAGACGTGTAAACGCGTTCTCTACAGCGGCCATCACCATGCGCAGATGGCGGAAATCAGAAGCAAACAGGGCGCATGGGATGAAGTATCCATCACTGGATTATCCACCGTTGGTTTGGAAATCATATCAAGATCTGCTTTTACTTTAATAAAGTCAAGTGAGCTGGATGTTGAGTATCGAGCATTTTATTTTCCAGGTCTTGTCATAAAAATATTTGTGTCCTGGAAGCGAGCCATCTTTTTCCAAACAAGAGAAATCGCAATTAGTCGCTTACAATGTTTATATTTTATATGATTTGAACTTGTTGCTTGCTTATTCATACAATACATGCTATTAATCCAGCCTGCACTTTGGAATTTATTTTGGATTCGAGAGAAATTGTGTTCCCGAGATATCAATTCTCAACTCGGAGTTAAATCTTAATATATTTTATTTTTTTTCTGACGGAGAAGTCCCGTGGACTTTAAACTATCTGTTAGTTTTTTTTTTTTTTTAAAAAAAGCAATTTACATATTAATTAAGATTATAATTTAAAAAATACACCTCTCATATTAATTAAGAAGTCCGGGTGTGTTTACTGATAGAAAATTCATTTTCTTCATCTTTAATTCATTTTTTAGTTTTTTTAATGAAGAAATAATAAAAAAAGGTGTTCATTTTATTGAGAATGAATATGATTTTTCTTTTAAAAAATAATACATCAAGATCACAGCTAATTTCCATAGAAAATCAAATTCACAGATTATAACAAATACTTTAATGTTTTATTTAAATTTAAAAATATCATGAAAAAAGTTATATTATCGACTAAAAAAAAGAGTTTTTATATTTAATTCATAATAAAAATCAAATCTATAACACTAACTAAAAATAGTTCTAATATTTAGATTGCTAAACAGTGTTCGCGTATAAAAAAAAATATGTTTTACAAACTCGTATAAATCCATGCATAAATACTATACTTGACCGGGAAATTCTTGTTTTCATTTTTATGAATTTTTTTTATATATAAAAAAATGCAATTACTCTATTTTTATTTTAAAAAAAAACAATTTCTATGTTCTATACTGAAACGAATGAATCTAAAATAAAGGCCCTGCAAATTTTCAAAATCAGATCACATCAATCGTGTCTCTCTCGTGCTATAAAGGACAACTAAGCACAAGAGACCAATCAAAAGGAAGTGCGATAAAGACAAATGTTTCTGTTCATTAGTGCTATCATCTTTTCCTTGAACTGGCGCAAGATCATTCTCGGTGAACACTTCAACGGCAGTGATCATCGGTGGCAGGGTAGACGACTCGTTGGCAGCAAGTGTGATGTTGATCGTGGGGCCCGAAACAATCACAGGATATAATTGACCACCTTGCACTTGTTCATCTCTGCTTCCACTGTCTGCATCATCTGACCGTCGATGTTAATAGCAATGATCCTCGTGTCATTTAACAAGGGCCTGCTTGCCAATTCCGTAAAGTAAAATGCAAAATGAGCAGATTGTGGGGTCGCCGATGGATGATCAACGGTCAAGGTAATTGGATCAGAAGTATTCAATACGATGGACTCTCGCAACACTGGAACGGGAGGGTCATTTTCTACACCGAGAATGTTGAATCTGGCAAGGTAGTCACTTGAATACAGTTTGACTGAGTGACTCCACGTGTCCATATTCTGTTGTAGAATTCATCCGTGATAAGGCCCGCGTACCTGCGTTCCACGTAAACAATATTTTTTTTAAATGATACCTTTAAATTTTATTTAATAACTTAATTTTTTAAATTGAAGCAAATTTTATTAATAAGATATCATAATATTATTAACTAAAATATCATAAGTTTAAATTTGTGAATTTATATAAATTTCAAGTCTATAAAACTTTAACTTAATAAAACCTAAAATCTTGCATGACAATTTAAAAATTTGAATTAAAATGATTTTTTATATTTTAAATTAGGCTGTTTTACTTTTAATCATTTCCGTTTGAAATCTTCAATGTGTTTAATAATGAAATGTGAGAGTATTTTCCTTGAACTTTTTCTCTACAATAACATCAATTCTTTATTTATTTATTAAAGTGTCATCCAAATTCCAATATAATTAACATCAATAGACAGAATATAAAAGGAATGCAGGTACACAGAGACAATGCAAGGAATATATACATAGATACAGCTTGCGGGTTAGACGAGCCGAAGGAAGTTAACTCGTTTCAATTTATTTTAATTTTCAAGAAAAAAATTAAATTGGTGTTGTTTTTTAAAAAAAAATTAATTTTTTTTTTAATCTAGTATCCTCAAATCTTTTTTTTTTCCTTACACTCTCTAAAATATATAGTTGTCTCTCATAACAGGTAAGCTTTATAAGGATTAAATTCGTACTTTTATTTTTATAGAAATATAATAGTATCTCAACCGTTACACTAATATTTCATTGATAAATTAAGTTTTGACTGTACATATAAAATAAACTAAATTGATTCCTAATTAATTTTTTGAAAACTCAAACAAAAATAAAAAATAAAAAAATTGAATTTCGGTTCGTGGTAGGTTTTATAATTATAAACCTTCTTGCTTTAAAAGCACTTTATAATTAATTGGGATATTAAAAATAAAAATACTTATTAATTTTAGATTTATAAAATTAATGAAAATACACATAAAATAATTTAAATATTTAAATTAATTAAAAGAGAGAGAGAGAGAATGGTCCATGCTCTTGTGTGTATAAAGTCCGATTTCCAGCAGTATTGTGAATAAAAATATACACCATTGTTAATGATATGTTACGTGGAGAAGCTATTACACATGTTTGTACGTAGTAATAAACTATTGAAGTTTTAACCAAAGTTTTATAATTTTGTTCTGGTCTCGGTTAGTGTAAATAATTTTGTCAAGCCAGTTATAGACTTCTTTGATTTTTTTTGTTATAGATTTTTATTTTCAATGCCAGAATAGGCTGACAATAGCAAGAAAACTACCTTATCGAGGCCTTCGCTCTGCTTTAATTATTTATCCCTTTGTACCAAAAACAGAAAAATAAAAAGCAAGAAAACTACATGCCTGACCTCGCCACCGCCCAAGTTGGTTCTCCAGATAAGAGAGAATGAGATATTAGGATCCAAAAGTGGGTACAGAACATCTGGCAGTGGCATAAACTCCAAGGTAGAGATAAAAGGGACCTCTCCATCTCCTGTTTGCACCAAGCACACTGTAAGAATCGCTGATTTCTGTAATCTGTACACAATATCGTGATAAATGGGCCCACTTCTTGAAGCTGTATTAACCGTAGACCATTTTCCGCCGTGCAGATGAAGATCAAATGTTGGAGGATTTGAGAGTCCATCATAGTTGCCATAGTAGAACCCGGCTCGGATCACGTATCGCAGAGTTTTGTGCAGAAACATGGTCGTGGGGAATCTGTTCGTTCATAAACTTTATTTTAATCTAAAGCACAAAATAATATAAGATGGTTGATGGCTTGATGTAAACGACGTCTGAGTCAATCAAATACTAATTATATATAAAAAGTTAGATTGAAGGTTTTTTCTTAAGAAATTATAGCATAGGAAGTTACCCTGAGAAGCAGCATTCTGCAATTGAGGGACCATGAAACCAAAAGAATCCACAAAATTTTACCCGTGAGCATAGAAGAGGGCGATGATACACAGATGCAGAGTTTATGTTCATTCCCAAAATGGTGGGAGTTGACAGGGAGACGTGGTGTTAAATAACTTCTAGCTAAACCTTGTAATCTTCAAACAATTCTTGATTTTTCAGATTTAGAACTAATCAAGACCTTGGAAATTGTCATTTGTCAATAATATTTTATCAACGAGTATACATCCTAGGAGATGAGTAGGCATGCTTTTGTCCGACCAAACAGCTACTTAACAGACAGATATAACAAAGAAAAATCACACCACCTCGGATAAGATAGAAGGAAATTACAGGAGCTGCGAAACGTTACAGTACTTTTTTGTTACAATGGAAAAGCTTGAGCCTGAAATCTCATAAAAAACGAGCATGAATGCCGGCTGAGCTTCAAGCTCATCGGCAATCAACCTTTATTTATGACAGCAACAAGGTTTTGCTAAAAACAGCAATGCCTCAGTTCCCATTTCCATTACTTTCTTTCAGCAATTCTGATAATGTTGTAGCCAAACTTTGTTTTGCTTCGGGAGACACACCGTGCTTGCCAATCATTGACTCTAGCACAGCCTCTGAAAGTAGTTTATTCTCTATCACTGCATTCTCGGTTTCTGGTACAGACCCATCTTTTGAGAAGCTAATCTGTAATTAGAGAGGGTGAATAATAATACGAAACATCAGTTATGAGCACCGAGTTTCATTAAAGAGCTTTCCAGCAAACACGTGCGAGTATCCACTGCACTGTGATAAAAATTCTCAACAAAAATTAGCATGATACACTTACGGCTAATGATCCATGGGGTGATAGTGTGAAAAGAATAGAGGAGCCAGGAGGGAAGGTTTCTTCCTTGAAGACCTCTTGAAATTTCTCAATGGCCTTGGCTTCTGCATCAGTGTAAATTCCCAAAGATTTCCAAATTCTAACACAATTCTCCGCAACCTTCTCCGAATATTGGAGGCCCGTTAATGGCAATATCATCGTCACCCGCATGAATTTCTCAAAGGGACCTTGAATATAGTATGAGGAAATATACTTAGATTTTTAGATAAAATGCAAAATCAGCAATGCTATAACTTGACTAGAAACTCAGACCAAGAAAGATCCAATACTCGTGGTCATGCAAAATTGCAAAATCTCTAAACATTTTCCATATTTAGAGATTTCAATGAAACTCCTCGTTTTCACAGTAATTTAAATTACTAACAGATATAGTAGTGTAATTTTTATTTACTTTTTCACTATGTTAATGCACGAAGTAAAAATCCAATCATAGTAGTATATAACCCAAACATGAAATTATTTGATGCAAAGCTTAATTTGATGATTGAACTTAAATTCCGTATTTAATCCACACACCTCGATAACTATTTGCAGGCGAGACAAATGAATTATTAGCTAGACGTAATTGCCAATTAAAACATAATAGATGGACCTAGCTGGCCGGGCATTAGGCGTGGAAAAGGATATTCCTGACGTTTTTATTATTTTAAATTAGGCCAACGTCAGGGATATTTAATTTTTTTTACAAAAGTATTTTTTTATTAAATGATATGTCATTTGTTAGATGAAAATGTTTTAAATTCACGAATCATGAATTTTATTACATTTAATGATATAATAATAAAAAGAGAATACATTAGACCATCAATCATGTGATATCGTTTTATTTAACAAAACAATTTTAATAAAAAAAATAAATATCATATCATTTCTTTTTTTAGTTTTGTAATAAACAGGCTGCAACTCTCAGTTTAAAATATTTTTTTATTTTTTAAAAATTATTTTTAATATCATATATTAAATCGATATAAAAATATATATATAAAAAATTAAATTTTGAGGTACCAAACACGCCCTGGGAAACCCGGACTAAATATCTCTGTCTCAGTAACTATACTCATTACGGACGCAATAACCGTTGCAAATTCGTTAGTCAAACGCAATGTTAAGGGAGTTGGCACTGCATTGTGGTTCACTTATATTTTTTAAACTTTTTTGAGTTTTTAATTAATTTATTTTATATTTTTAATAGTTTTAATGTCTGATGTAAAAGAAATTAAAATTTAAAAACTTTAAGAACATCCTAAGGACACTTCGAAAGACGCCTGACTGATCAAAATTGCCGTGTTGTAACAAAGTAACCGAAGATTTAGCCGAAATCCCGTCTAATACAGAACATAAGTACTTACCTGTAACAATATCTCTAAAGAACTCGACGGAATCCGTCAACTCCTTGGCAGTCTTGCCCTTCCATTTAGCAGAAAGTGACTGCAGGGAGTTATCCTCCAAGTACACTCCTATAGCCGTGAACTTTATGAACTTGCCTTCAATCTCTAATCCTCTAGCCCCTGCTCACGTTAGCACAGAGCAATAGAAATAAAGAAACCAAGTTAGTAATAAGAAATTAACAAAAAAACCCTCTGTACTGATCACATGATATTGATTAGCATAAGCAACGGGTGTGTGGTTTAATCAAGCACCTGCACCACCGAGGAAGAGAGTGTTGTTTGAAGCCGGAGGTTTCACCGCCGGCGGGAACGTGACATTCTCGACTTGAATTTCGGAGAGAGGCACTGCAGGAGACATTGTTTTTGTTTTTTGCGTCAGTTGTGTTTGATAGATTTCAAACTAGTAGTTTTATAGGGAGTTGGTGGGTGAGGTAAGTTAGCGGGCTTGGAGACGGATAGGGGTTGGTCTTAATAATTACTTAATTAGTAGCTGATGGGCGTTGAAGAGGACGGGTGGTCTGGTCTCGCTGCTGTGGTAGATGCACGTGGAGGCACGCGATGCCAACCAATCCAGTCAGGTCCAGCCTTTAAAACTGGAGCTGGAAGAGTAGACGCACAAAAATGCGCGAGAAGAGCTATATAGTCAATGCCTAGATTGGTAAGCATTAATGAGAGGATGGTTGGTACAGAGTCCAGACATTGGTGAGCCTTTCCGAATTGAATTGAGAGTCTTTCTCCTGGGCCTCCCATTTAGGCTCTGGTGGCATTGGGTTACCTTCCTGTAAGTCCAGCTTTCTCGTACGGTTTGGGGAGAATGACCGAGAAAGTATTTTGTTCATAGTTATTATACCAGTTGTCCTAAGTAAGAAATCATATGGGTTACATGGATTAACTTGAATTTTTTTTTTTTTAAAAAGATAATTTTAATATTTTATATAAAAAAATTAACAAACAATCTATATAAATATAAATTATATATATTATAAATAATTAAATTTAAAAAATTATTTCTAATAATTTTTTATTCCACGTTGAAAATATATTTTAATTAAAATATTTAAACTAAAAATATTTTTTATTTTATATTAAAAAACATATATTTTTTTTATTATTAAAGAGTTTTAAATTTTATATTAAAAAAATAAAAATATTCTTCTAATATTTATATAGAAAACTTTTAAAAAAGTTTGTAAACAACTAATATATATATATATATATATATATATATATATATATATATATATATAAAGAGGAGTCTTTAGCTGTGAAAAAAAAAACATTTGAAAAAACAAGTTCTTAACCGGGTTTTGTCGGGTCGCTTGGATCGACTGAGTTTTTACTCATTCCGGTTTTTTGCCTTGCCCGAACTGGATCTCGGGTTAACTTATCGAATCGGTTCAGATTTAATAACTATGATTTTATTGTAGGGTTACTACATTCATTCAAATAAGTTTTGCAAAAACCATCGATATGATATTCATGTTTTTTTATTAAAAAAATAGGTTTTCTTTATCAAATTCAATCTAGGATAATAATCTGGAGAACAAACTCATTTATCGTTTAAACCAATGATCGAAAAAAAAACAATATATGTAGCTATATGAGACACGAATCTAGTGAAATTCTGTATGGAATGTGGTAGTTCAAATTTTAATTCAATACGTGGTTACCGAAACTAGTTATTTGTGCACAAGTTGTTGTGCGAAAGGTTACGTACTATTATTTATAATTTTGAAATCCGACTTGGTTTGGTGGGTTAATCTAAGATCCGGCTGACTTGAGACTGAAATAGAACCGAGTTGAATAAAAAATAAGAGAAGAAAAAACTCAGTATGACCTAATGATTCCGGTCAAAACCCAGCTGCAAACCTATTGATTTTTTTTTCTTACCAAAATGATAACATTTTAATTTTTTTTTTAAAAAAATTTAACCTAACTTACTCGCTTGACACTCGAAACCCGAATTTAAACCGAGTCTTAAAACTATACTATTTTCTGTGTTTTTTTTTTTGGCCATGCAGTGGGAGGAGGGTGGGCTTTGGTTATGGGTAATTCGGCTTTTAACATTATAGCTGCCCTCACTTGCATGTGGATAGTTTTATCGATAAAAACAAAGAGAAAAAACAAGGAGGAGGAGAAAAATTCCAGTGTCTGTCTCCCTTTACCGAGAAGCAATGCATGGGCTCGAACCGGGTTCCTGTTTGTAAATTCCTGTCATCTTCCACCGTGGTCGAACAGGTTCCAATCCAGCCCCCGCAGCTTGTGATGAAAGCTCTACATTATCTAAATAAAATGAATAAAAAAAAATTTATAATAAATCTAATAAAAATATTTATTAGACTCAGATTTAGTATTTCAAACCCAAAATATAATGGAGTTCAAAAAATAAACTTGGCATGGTAGCCCAGGCCTAACACCCAAAAAAAACCCTGGGCTCAACTTAAAGTGACTTTCTTGGTGTTAGATAATAAATTTTGAAAGGAAAAAAAAGGCTATTTTTCCGTATCTTGGAAATTGTCTGGTATAAAATACATATTGAGGTGCGCAGGAGGAATTGCTTTGACTGTTGTAGCTGCATTCAGCATACATGCTTGAAATTTCTATTCCATATATTTAGCTTCAATGTGAAATTTTTTTGTTTGGCAATTCTTTTTCCCTTTCTGGTTCCAGGTGAAGCAGGAAGAATTGCATCAGTTTGTAAATTCCCATCTTCAACCGTGGTGTAACTGTTCCCAAACCATAGATCTAAAAATACCTCTTAAAATTAATCTAGAAATTTCTTTCAAAGTAAACCCAAAGTTAGGACTTGGTGTTTGATGTCCAAATGGAGTAGGCTCGGGCATAATAACCCGATCTCAAAACCCAAGAAGCACAGGCTCATGCTACTATCCAAGCTCAGCTTCTTGAAAAACATGGGCTCGTGCAAGAAGCCTAAGTCCATGTAAGGCACGCACCTGGCATGGGCATTACGTGCCCAACACCCCGTGAGCTGAAGTTTGGGAGCACACTCAGAGCTTAACATTCTTGAATTTAGACAGCATGCATATATCCATTTCTTACATTTAATGGGCTTGAGCCCAGCTCTTTTTCTAGGATCCCGCATAGATTTCCTAATATTTTATATCAATTTAATATGTATTATTTTAAATATAATACAACTCGAAAAATCACAACGATAAAATTACACTCTAACTATCTCTTTCTCTCTCTTCACGAAATAACAAGATTTATTGGTTGTAAATACAACATAAATTATTTGAGTCAAATATTCATAATCTTTTCATTATTTACTTCACATATATTTTTAGAGTATCTTTCTCGACAACATCTTTGCACTTTCTCTGTTTATAAAGTTACCGATTCTACTGCTAAAGAATCTCTACATCCACGAAATAAAATTTTTTACAGTTATTAATTACTGGTCATCTAATTTACCAGACAACTATCTCTCTCTCTCTCTCTTCACGAAATGACAAGATTCATTAGTTGTAAATACATCATAAATCATTTGAGTCAAATATTCATAATATATTCATTATTTACTTTACATATATTTTTAGAGTATCTTTCTCAATAATATCTTTGCATTTTCTCTATTTATAAAGTTACCGATTCTACTGTTAAAGAGTCTCTACATCCACGAAATAAAATTTTTTACAGGTATTAATTACCGGTCACCTAATTTACCAGACAACACCTGCTACTAGTTACAAGCTCTCTGAGTTTTTTATATCAAGTCACTAGATACATTTACTATAAAAAATAATTCAGGTTGCTTGAACCAGACATTATTTGCTACTAATTATTAACTCTTTAAGTTTTTCATATCAAGGCAGTGAGTGAATAATGAATATATTAATTATAAAAAATAATTTAAGTTGTTTCTATTAATTTTATTTTTAAATATTTTGAATTTTACAACTCCTCACAAATCCTAGTTGTCAAAGTTCTACATGAATGTATTCTCAATATACCCTTTTTGTTTAATCAGAATAATATTAATACTAAAGCTTTAAATGTTTTTGAAAGTGCTGTTTAGCTGAAAAACCCTTTTGATTAAAAAAACATCGAGACTTTTGTGAATAGAAAGTTTATCAAACACGAGCTCAAAAACCATTTTTCTTTTTCCTTTTCTTTTTGCATGTTTATATCAATCCAAACCTCAAGGTTCGGAACCTATCCAATCCTTTCCCGGTTTCTAGACCATCAAGCCCGGGTCCAATTCTTCTAATCACATCACATGTACCCCCACTCGGCTTTATGAAAGCCCCTAGTCTGGTTTTCGAGGATTTCAAATTCGAATACAGCTTTCTTCAACTCCCGCGTGACGTGTTTGACATTGCAATGTAAATTATTTTAAATTGAAAATATAATAAAATTATTATATATATATATATATATATATTTATATTTAAAAATTGAATTTAACAGATTAAAATTATTAAAAATATCTAAAATAAATATTAATTTAGTATTTTGTATGTAAAAAACAATTTGAAAAGCATAACTTATTACAATACCAAACTAATTAGATGATGATGATAATGAAAATTGTTATTTACAATTTGTATTAAAATAACAAGCATGAAAACTAAGCTTTAATTTGTTTTTCATGTTAAAAAAATATTTAATTCTATTGTTTTAAACCAAAAACTAAACCGTAGAAATTTATGTTTATTTTCAAATTTTGAAAACCACCGATAAAAATAAATAGCTCCTCATAAAATTTATGAGAATGACCAAACAAAAGCACATATTTAGCCAGGCTAACATTAAACAGGAGAACTACAATTTGTGTTGACTGCGTCTACAAGCCCATTATACATGTTTATGTTTTTTTTTAAAGGTTAAATATAAAGGTTTTCTAGTTTAGTTTTAACCGAGTCATTTATAGTTTTATACGTTAATTGATGCATTCACGAAAAGAAAAGTAAAAGAAATTCTTACCTTGTTTTTCAGGACTCCAATCTCGCATGATAACTTGACAGCATACTCATTGCTAATGAAATCAAATATCAAAACACTTTTTTTTTAAGAAATTATAGCCTGATTTTCTGATTATTTTTTAAAAATATTTTTTATATTTAAATATATTTAAATAATATTTTTTTATTTTTTAAAAATTATTTTTAAAATCAACACATCAAAAAAATCTAAAAAATATATAAAATATTTTAAATTTTTTAAAATTATAAGTTTACCCATATTTTCAAATACTCTTACAATTAAAAATTAAGCATGATAAATCTTGAAAGCATGAGAAAGATTTTTTTCGTAAATATTTAAAGTTTGAACATGAATAGTATACTTAAAATCATAATTATTTAATATAAAATAGAGTTGTTTTCAAAATTGTTAATTGTTTTTTTTTGTTGATATATAAGCTGGGTTGAAGATATTAAGAAAAAAAAAGAAGTTTACCCAAAAATCTTACACGAATGATGTCTATTTGTCAATTAATCAATACATGCAAGCATGCAAATAGACCAGTAGGTCGACGTGGGTCCCCATTTAAGAAACCACTCAGCACGACGTCACTTCAACATAACTTTCAGACGCTTGACAAACGGCCAAGTCTCGTCTCATCTTCCTCAACCCCAAAAACCCACAACAGTACACACCATCAGCAAAATCAGTTTCCACCATCTTCACTCCTCCTCTAACAACGCTATCCTCTTAATCTTCCTTTTAACCACTCCTTTTTTTTTCCTTTGGAAACATTTCTTGTGTTTTTTTTTCCTACGAAAATTGAAAGAAAGAAAGAGAAAATGTCGTGGTTGAGATCTGCTGTGAGCAAGGCAGTGGAAGCAGGGAACAAAAATAACCTGACTCGAGCCGTCAAAAACTACGCCGACTCCGTTGTTCACCAAGCCGGTCAAGCCGTCTCTGAAGGAGCCAAAATCTTGCAAGATCGTATAGTAATCCCTCTTAACTTTGACTTTTAGTTGCAATTAGGGTTTTTGATCTGATTGGATACACTTGATTTTATTTAAAATTTCATTTAGTTTCTATATCATTTAATTATTTTATTCGTTCCGTTTTTCGTTTTTGCCTCCAGGGGAATAGGAATTATAAAAGTGCTAAGCAAACTGCTAAGAGATTAGAGGAGGTTGCAATCTCCTGTCGCGGCCTGGAGAGGGTTTTGTTGCTCAGAAGATGGTTGGTTGTGCTTAAACAATTCAATAAGCCATCAGGAGGTTTGTCTGAAGATAAACAGACATCCGTCGAGCAAAATGTTGGCCCTGATGAATCAAAGGGAAGTCCAAGGAATCGCACACTGCCCATGGTGAGCTGTTAAATATTTGCGTTGAAACAACTGATCTACTAAAAGTTCCGGCTTCTCGATCTTGTTTGTCTAATTTTTTATTTGATGGATAGGTTCTGTATTATGATTCTGATGTCGGGGGTGAACCGTTGACTTTCTGGGATGTTTTTCTCCAAAGTCAAGCTCTAGAAGGAATAACAACGTCCATGGTACTGTAAAGTTATTTCAGTCCAGCTGCATAGACATGCTTAGACAGGTAGTCAGTACTGGAAATCAGTGGAGGAAGATAAACATAGAGATACCAGTATCCTCCTTTCATAACTTACCCATACGGAGTAGTAAATGCTGATGGTTATGCTTTGCAAAAGTAGTTCTTAGTGAATGCTCTCAGGACTGTACCTTTTCTTACAAAAGGCACAGGTTTAAGCAAGTATTGGCAATAATGTCATGATTACAATTAAGATTTTTTCACAAATTAGAACACAGTTGAGGACATATTAGTAAACGAGTTTTAAATATGCCAAGTTGGATAGACTTTCATGTTTTCTTTCTCGTACTTTCTGATTGTGGAGTTTAACTTCAGATTATCATTTTCTTCCCATTCAGATTCTTGAAGCACCAAATGAGGAAGAAATTTCTTTGCTGCTGGAGGTGTTTAGGTGAGTATGCTAGACTGCTCAACGCATAAATGTAGGTCTGAAATGCCAGCACACATATATTTTAGGGGCTCTCTGGGACCAATCTAAAATTCTTCTTATTAAAGGCAATGCAAGCTAAATATAGTGCTCTTGGCTTCACGGAATTTTTTTTTACTTCAGCTTTAATTTGGCAAGGAAATACACCCATTTTGTTATGGGGTTCTTCTGCATTGTTTTGGATATTTAGTAAATGGTAGAGTATAGTGCTCGCTATCAATACTTGGGACGAGCCTGAATTTCCCTGAATCCCTTTTAATAATCTGGTTACTTGCAGGCTCTGTCTAACTGGAGGACAAGAAGTTCATAATGCAATTGTGAGCAGTATACAGGATCTGGCTTCTGCTTTTGCAAGCTACCAAGATGAAGTGTTGGTAAAGACATGAAGAATACAGATTGAATTCTAATTTAGGCAAATTGCTGTGTAAAACAACCATGTCTGGGCATGCAAAGTCATGTTTAAACTTATAGTATTGAAGTGACTTTCTTATTGTTAAATAATGATTTTTGAAAAAGAAAAAGGCTATTTTTCCGTATCTTGGAAGTTGTCTGGTATAAAATACATAATTAGGTGTGCAGGAGGAATTGCTTTGACTGTTTGTAGCTGCATCCAGCATACATGCTTGAAAATTCTATTCAATATTTTAGCTTCAATATGAAAATTTCTTGGTTGGCAATTTTTTCCCTTTCTGGTTCCAGGTGAAGCGGGAAGAATTGCTTCAGTTTGCTCAAAATGCCATTACAGGGTTGAAAATCAACGTCCATCTTGCAAGGTTATCATCAAGAAGTTCTTATTTCCTTTTCTATTTAGTTTCTTCATGCTTTATTTTTTTGTCCTTGTTTTGTGCATTTTGGTTTGGACTGCCAACTACAGCTTTTCTGCAACTTCTACTGATGTTCCATGTGTATATTTGTGGAGGATGATGGAATTTGCATTTAGAACAAAGCTTCTTCAACTGAGTTCGAACCTCTTTAAACTTAGTTGACAATTTTCCATCTAGATGTATAAACTGGCTCTTTTGACATGGATACAAGGTTTCAATTTGCTACCTTCAGAACCACAAATACTGTATGATGCTGGCCACCCCCCCCCCCCTTTTTTTTAATTTTGCATGCTTACTGGTGGAGGAATAATTTAGTTAGTAGACTTGTCAACCTCTCCTTTCCCTGCACTCTGATCCACAGTCCACAAGTTTGACAATGAGACCTCTATGTTGGCAGTCCCAAGTTTTAATGACTAGGAACCTGATTATTAGTTTGTAAACTTGTACCAGAACTCGTTCTTCAGTAAGGGCTTATCTTGCTGTCACCTGTGTAATACATTATGCCAACTTTTCACTATATTGATACATAAGGTACTATACCTGATATGGATATTCATATGAAATGAAGCTATGATGTTGACTGATTGTTCATTAGTTCTACTTTGCCTTTTTGATCTTTCATGTCAACAGAATAGATGCTGAAGCTACGGTTCTGAGGAACAAACTTGATGGAATTATGCATTCCCAGAAGCCATCAAGTGAAGATCAGGAAAAGGTGTTCGATGAAAAGGCCAAAGCAACTATAGAGGTGAGCTTCAGCATGTGACAATCTCATCTTATCACTCTTCTATGATGGGAATATGAACATTGATCTTATGCAAGGAGACCGGTTTGTGCCTATTTGATTCCTTTTTGATACATTCAATGTTAATGCCTAGTTCAGTACAAATCTACTCTAGATTTTTCTCTGAAATACAAAAAGAGACTCAAAACAGTGCAATTTGTGATGTACTTTATCAATGCACATACCATGTTGTCAAGGTTCTTCTGGAAAGGCGTGAATTGTGCAATAAGACATTATGGAAAAGATTGCTTGGGTTTCCATCGTTTACTCTTAAAAAATTGAACAACACAATCTCTATAATTAATCGTAGTAGTGTCTACCATAAAACATAAGTTACCTAGAAATCCTTGAACTAAAAAATCGCTGCCTTTATGATTTCCTTTTTGCTGCTCACTGTCTTTAAAATCTTGTTGGACATTTGGTGGTATTTGTATATGGTTCTGCAGGCATTAAATGGTTTCAAACCAATTGTTGCATAGAAAGCTGTAAACTAAAGATCTGACTCCTGTTTATGTAGGCACTGAAAGAAGCTCTTGCACAAATTCGAATTTGTTCCAGATTGGAAGGGCTTCTGTTGAAAAAGAAAACTTTGAACTTGGGAGACTCTCCTGACATTCATGCTCAAAAGGTATGCCACACTCATGCTGTTGGGTTTTGTCCTGAATGCTTTTTCTGAAATCCTAGCTTCATGATTGTTTTTTCCAGCTTTTATTATCTATTAGATATCTCATGTTTTCCCTCCAAGTTTCTCTGTCATGTTGTCTTTATGCTATCATATGCAACATAGAGACTAGTGTCCATTTTAGCATGGATATCCACTGCTGGAGCTGGTATGCTTCAGTTTTCTAAACAACAGACAGGTAGAATATTTTATAAGTGAGTGTCTGGGGGAGGGAGATAATTTCCTATATGGGATGTGAAAGACATATTCACGGGCTTAAATTTTTATGCATAAGAAACTTTGGGAAGCAAAAAGAGCAATAATAATACTAACAGTATATGCAATTATAAGGGGTAGGTACCTGTAGCATCACATAGGTTTCATGGTTGCCTATCAAAAGAGAGTAAAAGAAGAAAAGAGAAATGGCGGTAATTCAAGCATCTCAATTACAAAACTAAGGATGCTGATGACAATAGCAAAATGTTGATTTGGAGTAGTCTTTGATGAAACGATAGGCCATTTGCTGTTAATAATGAGCATATCTACACTTCTCATTCCTGTAATCATTTCCTTTTGGACCGACTAAAAGGACACCTATCTACTCGTCACACATCATACACTGGATTAACATAATTCTACCCAGGACTTGCATTCCAGGCCTTGTATCTATAATTTGTGAATTTGTTAGTTTTGATTTTGATACAAATATATTTCTCCCTTTCTATTTTCTTAACTTCTATTGTGTCATTAGTGATGACAGGTGTTTTTTTTCTTTCGTCTTTTTTGGGTGCCAACTACCAACTCTTTATCTCTGCTTATCATATTAGTCTGAAAAGTTCTCTTAAAAGCTGTGCCAGCTGTCACCAACAATTGTTTGCTTATATGAGCAGGTTGACAAGTTGAAGGTCTTATCAGAATCTCTTGCTAGCTCTACATCAAAAGGTGAAAAGCGCATCACAGATCACAGGTATAAAGTCAATCTGAAGTATTATTTATGCAGACAAAATGGCTGGGCCCTTGTACTCTTAAAATTTCTAGACTCCTTGCATTCCATCTCACTGCATACTAAATTTCTTCACAAATTCTGTTGAGATGGCTGAACTTCACTCTTCTCCTCAAGCTGCTGAGAAGTCATTATTCTTGCTCAAGTTATGATTATATCTTTGGAAAACATACTGAAACTGTTACCTTGATTCACTTAAAATATGTTGTCTTTTCTGTGCTTGGGAAGTTCTCTGGTAAAAAGTAAAGATGATTTTTGAACTGTGAAACCTTAGACACCAAGAAACAAGACATACTCTAGGGATCCTCTTGGTAGTCAGTTCATAGACTTGCAGTATTTGAATGTAGATATCATTGAATCTGTCATTACTTTTAGAATTTATAATCCTTACCCCATCCCCACAATTCACAGATTGCAAAAAGAAGAGGCGCTGAAAGTTCGTGTTGTCAAAGCTGATGAAGCAAATGAAAAGGAGAAGGTAATGTGTCTTCAATACCAATGCCTTTGTTCTGCACAGTTATTTTTAGATCTCAAAATAAAGGGAAAGCAGTGTTATCCTTTACATTCTTGTTGTAAATTAAAAAATGGACAAATAGGTCAAAACATAAGCAAGATAAAAAAAGAAAAAAGAAAAATCCAACATAAAAAGAAGTATTTCAATCAGGTGCTCACTTTAACACCTGGCGCCCACTCACGGGGCGCTCGCCTAGGCAGCACTTCATTGAAATTCATAGCCTGAGGCTAATAAAGGCGCTGTGGCCTCGCCTCGCCTGGAGTGCCTCCTGACAACACTGATCATACCATGAGTTATCTTTAAAAGCACTCTAATTTTTTGTTGTTTGCTATAATACTATAAACATTTGTATGCTCATATAACTAGCTGTAGAAAACCTTCTTTTGATAGTGGTATCTTATGCTGTGATGGTCTGCGTGGTCATGTGGATTTTTATTCACTCTGTATTTGGAAATTTTCCTTTTAGGATTGTCTGTTTCTTAATTGACTGCTCAGTTTAATGGGCTTATCAAGAGTTCTTCTTCTTTAGTTCATATTGTTTTTAGCATTGCATGGTTACATATCAGTTAATAGCTCTCAACTAAAGCAAATACTATGCAAAACTTACTGTCATAGTGGGTATATATTTATCCATGGTCTGTGTTTTTCTTAACCTTTGGTTATGCATTGTAGAAAATAGGATGCTATGCATGCTACAAACATGTAGCTAATGTACTTGATTTGAGGGCTATTGTGACTTCCTTGCTTTGATTTCTTTCCAGGAAATAGTAGCTGAGGTATCAGCACTTGAAAAACAAAGGGACAAACTTGAAGCTGAATTGAAAATGGTTTTACCTCTCTCTCTCTCTCTCTCTCTCTCCCCCGTTTTGCTTTGTTCAAAGGGTGCATTGTCATAATTTTGAAATTAAGTTTGGATTTTCAAGCTGGAAGTATGAGGGTATATTGACAACTGACCATCAATATCTTTTTAGTTCATGCCTTCTTTTCTAGTTCCCTGTTCATTTACCCTTTATTGATCACAAACATTTAAAGACTGGTCCACACCATATAGGTCAATGCCTCCTTAGCTGTTGCAAATGCGCGCCTTCACGATGCCAGGGAAGAGAGGGATCAGTTTGATGAAGCTAACAATCAGATAGTTGAGCATTTGAAAACAAAGGTTTGGATTTTCTCGTCTGGTTTTCTACCTAATTAGGTGCAAATATAATTGTTTAATTTAAGGTCTTCGGTACTCATTATTCAGCCATGTGATGCATCTTTTTCCATGAGTTATATAGGAAGATGAGGTGTCAAAAACAATTGCTGCATGCAAGGTAGAAGCAGCTGTTCTCAGCACTTGGCTCAATTTTCTGGAAGATACTTGGCTTCTCCAGCAATCTCACACTGAAGCTAAGGAGAAGCAGCTCAAGTATGTATATCATTATGGCTTGCATATGTCCTATTTCCATGGCTAGTAGTTTTCCCTATCTTCTCACATATCACTTACATCATTGCTACTCGTTGCTTATTTCCCTTTCAAGTGATGAGCTGGAGAGACACGAGGACTATTTTGTGAAGTTGGCTATTCATCTTCTCTCTGAGTACAAGGTACATTGATATTCTTTTTGAAGAATGTTTATCCACAAACTGAACTTATGGCTATAACTCGCTCTTTTCTCTCACGCCCGCTCTCACATATGCTTGTGTGACTACTGTTCTTCTGTGTTCTGATGTAACTTGTATGTTCTATGCAGAAAGAGTTGGAGCCTTCTATCAGCCGCATAGAGAAATTTGTGGAAAACCTAAAGAATTTAAGTGGAGGGTAATGTAACTTGCTGCACCAATAGGTTGCTTATTGTTTCTTTCTTTATCCCATTTGCTCATTTATTTTTCACAATACAGGTTGGAGATGGCATCCAGTGCAGATAATGAAGATTCTAAAGAATTAAACCCAAGGAAAAATCTTGAGGAGGAATATTTGGATTATGAAGCAAAGGTATGTTTCCTTGCTGTTGACGTGACTGATTTATTCATAGTATTTTACTTTACCGTGTATAAAATGCTATCTTGCTGTTAAGATCCCCTTTTGTTAGACGATTCCTTAAACATGGGGCTATTTTAACAGTAACCTTTATTAATCTGCCAGCTTTTGGATGAAGTGTTGTGATTGAGGTGGGATGCATAAATAATTCTTGCTGGCTTATGTGTATAGTTTACAAGTAGACTCTATTGGTCATCCACATTTAATGTTTATATTGTGCTATCAACGTAACCTCTTGTAAAAATCTCTCTTTCAGAAAGCGTCAAGCAGAAACTCTAATGCAGTAAACTGCCTTGAGGAATATTTTGGTTCCATAACTTCTTGTCTTGCTAGTTTCAAGTTTCTTTCTTATTATTTTCCAAAGTTTTTCCTCTTTCTAGTTTTTTCTCCTTAATTTTTTGGAATTGAATTTCTCCCTTTTATTTTATGTGCCGAACAATTTGTTTAACTTAAAAAATCATGCCTCGTTGTGTTCCCTGCATGTACATAGCTGGCAAAAGCATCACAGACATAGATTGATATGTTAGTTTGGCTGTCTTGTCCAGATTATAACCACCTTCAGTGTAGTGGACAACATGAGAGAGCAGTTTTATGCTCAGAAAGGGGAAAGTTCTAGGTGGGATTCTGGTCCTTTCCTTGAATGCTTCATCAGTTATTTACATGTTACTATTAGATGAAAAACATATTATTCGCCTGAAAAATGTCATACCTGGCCTGCTCTATCCAGGAAGGATGATACTACGGTTAAAGAGCTATTTGATGAAATTGAAAAGTTGAGGGTGGAATTCGAGTCCATTGAGAGACCAAATCTAGAATTGGAGATTCCGACCCCGAAGGCTGATTCTACATCTGAGAAGCCATTGGGAAGCCCATCCCACATCTCAACACAGAATGCGACCACTCTTAAATCCAATATAGATGAGCATCCCAAAGCACCTGCAGTAGAGGCAGATGAGGTGCTCGACCCCGCAGCAGAACTTGCAAAGTTAGAGTCAGAGTTTGGGAAAGATGCTCGGGACTACTCAACCGAGGAGATCGGTGGCTGGGAGTTTGATGAGCTTGAAAGGGAATTGAGATCCGGTGATACAGCAACAAACAGCTAGCTCTCTGAAAATGGCGATCCTTGTATTGAAATTTAAATCATGCAAGCCTGTGAATGCATGCATCTATATCCCCAAAAGCTGAATTTTAGATCATAAGCTTTCGGTGTAACTTGTTTCTTCCATTGGATAAAGTTTCGATTTGTTCATTCTTCTGTAAATTATCCACGTTGTAAAATGCAACTCATGAAACAAATTAATGGAAGTATTTGTTTGCATGTTAAAGTTTGAATCTCTTGTGGACCAACAATATTCACCTGTCCTAGAGGTGCACGCTCATGCGAAGTGGTGAAGGGCTCCACCATGTCGTGCACTAGTTACGTTGTCCTCTTGCCGAACCCATCGCAGTTGTGATTTCCATCTGTGTGTTCCGAAGTTGGGATGATCATTTGATCTTAAAGGTGACCCTTCATACTTGCAATGGGATGTTGGGACAAAACCAGAGAATGTGGGGGCTTAGCTATCTTTCCTGATGCGAATTTATGGAAAATTGAAAGGATTGTTGCATGTATTGTCAAAAGGTTTCCATATCTGTCGTCGGAATTTGTTTTATCTTTGGAGAGCACCATCATTGCGCAAGGCCTCCTATGCTCTCAACACACGAGTACAGAAGCTAGTGGATCGCTAGCCCCTCCCTCCACCTAAAGATCTCTTAAAAAGGCAGTCACTAAAACGACTACCAGAAGGGTTTGCTAGCAACTGTCTAGTAGCTGTTGCAATTTCTACTTTGGTTTGTGCCGGTGGGATTCCCAGCAAATGGAACCCATTTAATCGAAAACAGAGTGGTTCTACATTTCAATTGTCGAACCAATGAAAGAAACTTGGCATCCTGATTTTCTGGGTGGTGGGTCATTTAGATGGATACATCTATGGCTCTCCTTTGCCTGTACTTTTTTGGTGTCCCTGCAGAATCCAAGTTCATTATTCAAGAGAAGTTGACCATGAACAGCGATGTGATATTTACCGGAGAGGGGGAGGGAGGGGAGTTCCGATGCCATCCGTACAAAGAGCAGCCATCAGTATTCCTTGGCCATGTTAAAATCAGCATTATTTGGCTTGGTGTCAACAGATATGTTCCCACCTAACATTTCTTATCTCTCCCTGTGAGGACAAGCTGAGTTCCTAACTTATCAGCACTGCCAGTTATTTTGTTGCAGAAATTAAATCGATTTGAGTCGAAATGTAGGAGGGCCTATCCATTGTTCTTCAAATGACTCGTGTATCCATTATTCCAATTCAACCTTGTAGGCCAGCATTATGGTTGGATTTGCAGAGGCCAACAGCTTCCTCATGACAATACACGTGATGATACCTTGAACATTGCTAAAAAGACTGGAAACAACCTCTAAGATATCTATTAGTTAGATGTGTTTTTTTGTGCTTGTTTCAAAACATAACAGCTATATATATATATATATAACAAGCTTTTTTTTTCGAGTTCTTGGAAGTAAGTGATGATGCCCCCTCGATCTTCTAAGTAGTTTTTTTTTTTAATATCATGGATATTCTTTGAACACAATTTATACATAGGAGATTCAAGATCCAAATCACAAGAGAAAACTTGTCAACTCGAGATTAGATTTACATATGAGTTGGAAAATGTAAATAATAAAATTAAAATCAAGAATTTTATCTCCTCCTAATTAATTCGTTACCACATGATGAAAATAAATATCTTGATTGTGCGGGGTGTGCTGAAAGGAAAAGCCAAAAAAAAAAAAGTCTCGAGCTTGGCAGGCAATCCATCCATAACCCCCTCTCTCCACCATCAACTGTCGGATCATTTGTTGTTTTCTTGGTGAGGTCAACGAATCATTTCTCTTGAAATCTTCTATTCCCGTGTCATTAATTCAAATGTAACGGAAGAAACTAGGGAGTAATTCTCAATAAAAGAAAAGAGAAACTAGGGATTATTGACTGGTGGCTATAAGGATTATGAAAAGAAAAGAAAAGATGCACACATACCAATCCATTATACAAGAAGACTTTCCAGTAAGAAACAAAGGGAAAGACAAACCCAGGAATCCAGTAAAAGTAGTAAAACCAGGTAAAGTATAAAGTGATTCCTTAGCTCTAAGTATTATATTACTCAAGAAAGGATTTTTTTTACAAGTTTTTTTGGATGGTTATAGGGGCACAGGAAAGGAAGAGAAACCGATGAATTATTAATTAATTATACGACGCGAGTGCATAATAAGACATGGGCGGCTTTTGAATTCGAATTTGGTTGAAAGGAGCTTGGTGAGTGTAGCAGAAGATAGCAGCAGAACTATCTGATATAATAATCTCCATCAGCATGCCCTCAAGTTAAGAGTATTAATTCTCTAACAAAGTAGAAAAAAGCATATATCGGGATGTGGGGATTCTTTCCCTCGACTCCCCACACATGGGGCATTGCCTACTATTTTATTCACTTCCATCTGCTTTCCACCATTTGTTTTTGCTCCTGTGATTATACTAATCTGATTCTCTAATTGAATCAGCAACCTTGTTAATCATTATTATCAAAGAAAAAGGAAAGGAGGAAGATTAAAGCGTGTTGTTTACGCTAGCTTTCACAGCTGCGGTATAAAATAAAATACTTTTTTAGTTAAGATTTTAAAATACAGGTTAAAAATCATATACGTTTAGTTAAAATTACTGCTGTGTTTAATTGTGAAATGAATTTTTATATATAAAATAAATAAATATGTCTCAAAAAAAACATATTATTTTATATTTTAGAAATTTAAGACATAATTACAGGTGGGGCTCAGATATCTTATAGCTCAATACCCCTTTGAGCTATAAGATTATTCAGTGTGCGTAGGATCACTAAAATTAGCTCGGCCCCAAAAAAATAAGTCTATATCTGTTTGTTTATGCTGTATTTTTTTAAAATAATTTGTTTTTGTTTTAAATTATTTATTTGATTTTTTAATTATTTTAATAAGCTGATATTAAAAATAAATTTTTAAAAATAAAAAATATTAATTTAATATATTTTCAAATAAAACAAACTTTAAAAAAAAAAAATTACAGCAATATTAAAAATATAACACTGTCTAAATGATGTTCAAGATATCCACTACCGTGCCCTGCAAGGACCTGAGTCATCACCAGAGTAGTAATGCTTTAGGGCATGAGCCTAACCTTCATTTTTTAATTAAAAAAAATGGTAAAATAGCCTTGAAATGTTTATAAATATCCTTTGTATTTCATAATTAAATTGGGATTCGGCAAATTAAGGATAGATTGTTAAAAATGTAGAGAAGTGAGAGTTGCCATTTATAAACTAGGTGGGAGTTACAACATTTCAGATTGTCTCATGAATTATTATTGAGGTTCTCGTTAAAATTATATTTCTCAAGAATTTTGTCAAACAATATACCAAGATTTGACCAATTCTTGAGGTAACGAGCTCCATTATTCTCTTCCTAAAATCAACTTTATTAAAGGAAAATGAAGAGGAGACAAGACCTCCTACTTAATATAATATAATGAAGAGCAAAGTGAATTAATGAGCCACAGAATATATAAATTCAAGGAAAAAGAAATAGAGAAATGGTTCGGTGCTGGACCATTAGAGGACCTTCCATTATATTTTGGATTTTATATTTGGAAGCATACGAAATTCTGGCGATTGTCTACAGTACTGCAGAACTTTTCATGACTTGAGCATCATCATCTCGCTCTTTTAAATGGTGCACTTCCCTTCATCCCCCCCCTCACCATACTCAGCTCCTCACAAGTCACTCCACAGACACAAACATACAACCCTGAGGATTGCCTTGAAAAGATCTTCAAGTTGCTAGAAATGGCCATGAACGACCTCATATCATACGACTATGATGATGATGACGACGACTACATTGATCTGGAAGTAAGCTCATGCTCCAACTTCCCCTGCCACTCCATAAGCTCCCCTCCATTCCCAATAGAGTTCGAGTTCCAAATGTCCACAGTTCCACTAGAAAAGGACACCACAACTTCTCCAGCTGATGAGCTCTTCTACAAAGGCAAGCTCCTTCCCCTTCACCTTCCTCCACGTTTACAAATGGTTGAAAAAATCCTAGAAAAATCCAGCTCTGAATATGATCATAGAAAAGATACATTTGAAGAATGCTTTAGCACCCCACCAATGACAACTGCCACGACACCGACTTCAACCAGTACTCCATTTGAATCCTGCAATATTTCACCTTCCGAGTCTTGTTGTGTCAGTAGAGAATTAAATCCAGAGGAGTATTTCTTTGAGTATTCGAGTGAAATCGGTGGTTTCATGGATGAAAACCCAAAGAAGTCTTGGACCAAGAAGCTTAAGCTGATCAAACAGTCCTCGCTTGGTTCAAAACTGAAGGCATCCCGGGCTTACTTCAAGTCTTTGTTTGGTAAGTCTAGTTGCTCAGATGATTCATGTACAGTGGCTACAAAAGTTGCAGATGAAGTGACAGTTTCAAAAGCCAAAGAATCTTTGAACAAATATGAGAGGCCGTCAAAGAAGACGCCTTTTGGACAAATCCAGAAGGATAAATACCAAACGTCAACTACTGCAATGCAGAACAAACAAAAAATCACTGAGGACGGCAGTGGTCGCCTCCACAGGAGATCATTCTCCATGGCCATCAAAAGGTATCCAAAAAACAATTCTCTATCATCTTCATCATCATCTGACTCGTCATCATCGTCTTCAAGCTCGAATAGTTCAAACGGGGCTCACCGGTTGCCTTTTCTAAAGAGAAGCAGCAGTGCAAAATATGAGATTGAGAACCCAATCCAAGGAGCAATTGCACATTGCAAACAGTCCCAGCAGCTGCTCCATTCGAGGAAGACTGTAAATGAAGCCAATTTATTCTCATTATCAGCTTCTAGGATTTCCATATGTGACGAACAAGAAAGACCAGTTCTTTGCAGAGGCTGATCTTTACCAATAAAGAAAAAGAAACAGAGAGTAAATTATAACTTTGTTTCCAATGCTTTCCTTTCTCTGGTTTTGTTATATCGATCATATGTCTAGCCTGTGTTTTAACTGCTAGAACAGATCATCCTGCGGTAGCTTATGAAAATGTCTAATAAATGCTTTCTTCCTTGAAGCCAAGGTTTAATGATCACCGATAAATATTGAACGAGTGCTAAGGAATATGATACTTATCAAAAGAATGCCAAAGCTTTTTACTCACCAGAGATATTCAAGAAGCACTCCAGGAACTTGCAATCTTACATGTTCAAATTTGCAGTACTTTTGTTTCAATTCATATGCTTTAACAGTTTCAATTAGCCAACTAAACTCAACCTTGGGAAATTAAGACATCAGTAACAGAAATGCAATATTCAGCTTTCAGGCAAATGCCAAAGATTAAAACAAGGCAGAAATCAAAGACATCGTTTTATCTTATAAGCTTATAATCCCTTCCTATAAAGTATCAAACTGTTTCAAAGAGCATTGCCAGAGGTTTCCCGTTTCCAGGGGAGTTCAAGAGAACTTGAGAATTCTGATTTCAATTATAAGGATATTTCCAAGTTTAGGCTTTAATTACTTGGCTCTTAGCCAACCTAAGAATGATGTGGGTCAGATTTTAACTATCTTGGCGACATATTTTATCTGTTTTAATAATTCAGTACAGAGGGAGGAGAAAGGATATCACAAAATATCTAGCAGAAACAAACAGATTGCAGTCCAACACGATGGAAAAGGTAAAAAATCATCACATGACAATAGTCCGTGAACAAAATGTCTGTCCTGAAACAATTCAGGAAATTGTCGACATGGTTTTCAACATGATTCTTGAAGATTAATGTATTCAGCCATTCACCTTTGTTTCATTAAGTTTCAACATGAGAAAGAAAAGAGAATTGATCTTCTCACCATCTCAAGTTTCTCTAATAATTTGACCTTGCTTGTATAGAGGAGTCTCACTTGTCAGCAGCTCTGTAAGCATTCATTTGAAAACAATAAAGCACAGAAAGATGGAAGCTGATGCAGAACAGGCGAAGATAAACATCATTGTGTCCAAGCCAATGATAGGGTGACAGATCTAAATCATATTTTGGATATAAACCCCATCTGTCTGCCTCTTAGCAGCAACTAAGAGACCCTACCTGCATTTAAAATGTAAACAGGAAAAGCGATTCCTGATGGGAAAAAAAGTCGTTGTTTCTTCCAGCAAAATACTTAAAAGTTTAACTAGTTGTAGAAAAAGATATAGTAGCCAGTCCCTGTACACGCAGTTTTATAGATGGGGTGTGATCGGGATTGCATCCGTGTATCACGGATTTCGATAATGTTTGTCACGGTAAAAGTGAATTTTTAAATATTTTTTATTTAAAATTATATTAAAATATTATTTTTATTATTTTTTAAAATTAATTTTTATATCAACAATTCAAAATTAAAAAAAAACAAAAAAAATTGAAACACGGCTTGGCCATAGAAACAAAGGTGCTTACGGTGGCGGTTGAATTCATTAGCAATTTCTAACAAACTTTTATAATACATAGTTTTCTAATATTTTGCTAAATATATACAATAATAACACTTCTAAGTAGGTAAAAGTCATATAAACAATATACATTGCTACATAACTACAAAGTTTAGTAAAATTTAATTTTATAATTGTTTGTTAAATAGCGTTTGGCTATTATATTAAGACTAAAAATCTTGAAAAAACATAAATAACAAAAATAAATGAGACATAATTAATTCTATTTTAAAAGTATAAAGATCTACATTAAATTGAATCAAGATAGATTCATTTTATATTTTTTTTTATTTTAATATAATATATTTTTTATTTTTTCATAATATTTTTTCTATTATAAGACATCGAATACATAATAGCTCCCTAATAAAACGCTCGTGCGTCGAAAATGAACGTGGTTAAGTGATATGTCGGAATTATAAGATGTAAGAATATATTGATAGAGGAATGGTCAGTATAATGATCGATGACTTCGTTATATAACGACCGTTATTTAA